>CM076576.1:284305368-284634522 GCA_034641835.2 Pinus albicaulis | reverse complement strand
TTGTTATAAGTAATTATCATTTTATAAGAACTAAGAAAAAACAACATGAGCAAGGTCACAAGTTAGGATGCTTTGACTTAACTAACATCTCTTTTGACCAAGCTAGCATCTCTCTTTAATTTTTGTCAATGGAAATAGATTATCTTAAGAAAATTTACTCAATTAGATCTATGTTGTATGCTACTATTTTATCAACAAAAAAATTAGATCTAGTGGAGAAAATGGATATCAACAATTATTATTTATTGTAAAATTTTAAAAATAAAATATTTATCAACCATCATTAAAGAATGGAATATTTTTCTTATTAGCAAGTCAAAATGTGGTTTTATTAATATAAGTTTAGTTACAAATATTTATTTATTTTTTAATGTTTTACAAAATAGTTTATTAAATTAATTTTTTTTTAAATTTAGAAATAAAATTAAATATTTATAAATGTTATTTATTCTATTTTTTATTACCAAAACAAATATTAGTAAAGTATAAATTAAGAATATGATCTTATTAAAAAAGCAATAACCATTAATATAGATTTTTTTTAAATTAATAAACAATAATTTTCAAAATAAATTTGATTGTTTTTTTATTAAATTGTTTCCATTTTTCTACTTTTAGTATAATTATATAGGAATTATATTTTTTTTTATAAGATATTTATGTAGCTTATCAATTTTTTTATTAAATATTTTATATAGCTTATTAATTGTTTTATTAAATATTTTATATAGCTTATCAATTGGTAAGTTTAAATTAAAATTTAATTACTTGCACCAAAAGTAAATGATATATTCACTATTTGTTTCAAAATGTTCTTGACTAGTAATTAATTAGATCGCATTTTCAATCAAAAATAAAAAATAAAATCATGCAAATAGAATTTTTACACATAAAAAATATATATATAACTAATATTTACTCTGTCAAAAATTACAAAGTACATTTACATTAACATTTGTCATAAGCTCATAATATGGAGATAGATACATGTGCTCTAGTTCCATTGTTATAATATTTACTATATGGTTTGAAATAGTGTTCATAGGTCAGTGATGGTTATCTGGATACAATAAAATATTAGAATAATATATTTTGAATTTGAATGGAAGAAATGTGGCAATGGTTTTTAAAACGAAAAGGACATATAATTGTACTAGTTTTTTTCAATATTTAAAGAAAAATAAAAAAACATATATAGTATGTGAGCATTCAAAGCTCCTCATGAATTCTTACCACCAAAAAAACCAGAATACAACCAATATCCTTGTGAGTTCCTCATCCCATATGCACATAAAATCAATATCTAAAACAAAATAAATAAATAGAATATAATATAATATGTATGCATTCAAAGCTCAGCATAGATTATTACCACCTAGAAAATAAGAATACTTACAATATCCTTGTGAGTTAAAGATGCCATAAATGCCTATAAAAAACTCTTCATGTTGATTGCAGATTCATAAACTATGTTAACCGTTTAACTTTTACTGAAATTCAAATTCATAAACTATGTTAACTATCTGACATTCATTAATCCAAAAATTTACATCTATTTACCATAATAATAATAATAATAATAAATTAATTACTATACCCATAACCCTATTTTCTATTAACTTACTATTCTCATTAAATAGCTAAAATGACCTTATAGCTATAACACATTAATATTTCCACCCTAGGAATCGAACTTGAAAACATAATGTGTTATTAAAATATTAAAACCATACACAATTATTGATTTCTTTATAGTTATGGGTTTGCGCTTAAATCGAAAAGTGTATCCATCGTAATTTTTTAATGAATCGACATTTGTACTTGGCTCTAATTTTGGTATTGGCTTATTTATAGTTTCGGTACACACGGCTGACAGACATCTCTTCAAAATTTATTACAAGCCAGTTGTTCTAATTTCTTGGTGATCTGCGTGTAGGCCACCTGCCCATACCTACACCATCCGATCAACTCATTAATCGACGGTGGCAATGGGTTGGCGGGAAGAGAAAGGGCTCACCCTACTTGGCCTTTCACTTGACAATTAACTCCATCATTTTCTCCTTGAACTTGCTCTGTCGAATCTTTCTCTTCCGGCATGCCACTGTCATGGCTCTTCCTCTTTGCAATGCTGGGGTTATCCCTTCTGAATCACTCTGCGCGCAGGTGCTAACACTTTTTTTTATTCAAAATACACAGTTCTTGTTATGGTATTGTTAAGGATTGAGCAGGAAATTTGCTAATCATTCTCCTTTTGTTGGTGTTACAGCAGTCTCTGGCTTTCATGCGAGTAACTCTATGGCCTAAGGTAAAGAATTAAGTTCAATCCCTACTCTGACTTTTCCAATTGTTATTGAGATAGATATTACAGATTTTTATTCTAACTCATTTTCCTCCATATGAATCGGGTGATGCAGGTAAAATCTCTCTTTTACACAAAAATCTAGGCACCTCTCTAGTTGAAAATGCACGGCTAAATCCCCTCTTCTCTATCTTGATACCTTCCAGGTAACCCAATCAATTACCTTGGGTATGAAATTGTTTACCGTCAGGGTTAGCTCACTGTCAGAGCAACCATAAATATTTGGAAACCCTCCAAATTTCTTTTATTATAATATTTGATACAGGCGTTTCTGTAATAAACATTTAGCTTGAAGTTTTATCAGTTTTTAAGTCTTGGTTCATTCCATCGGACTCAATTAAGAACTGGGTATATCATTTTCTTAAAGTTTATTTGTAAAAGAATGATCCTCCAGATTTTTCGGTTTAAGACTTGGCACTGTAGCCCAAGAATAAATAAAACCTTGTGGTTATTTTATCTCACTGTTCTCTTCATTTCTAACTTCTCAGTCGAATGCGAACTTATATTTTTTTGAATGTTTTTTCGCCAATTAGTGCAGAAGCTTGCTTTAGCGAATCTAGCCGGTTTAAGCCTTGCATTTTCTTTCTTTCCAATGAGGAATACAGTTTTAGTCTTGTTTTTAATCTAAGGCCATGAGCCCTTCCTATATATATATATATCTGGCTATGCACAAAATTTCATTGTACATCTTATTTACTTCTAAATGAAAAAGGAGAGTTCAGTGTTACCATTTTTCGAGCATATTATTATTCTAAATTTACTTCTTAAAAACTACCTTCATGGCTCTTTATAAACAGAGAGTTAATTGATGTTTTTACCTCGTCATTTAAAAAAGTAAATTTCCAAGTTTTCTTCTTGCAGTTTTAAACTTGTTGTCTTCTACAGTAATTACTTATTCTAGTTATGGAGTTTTCTTTGCTATATATCAATCCTTCTGGCTAGTTTTTCATTATACAAGCTTTGGTAGAATATGGTGACCGGACCACCTCTCCACTCCATCCACGTACAACATAATCCCGAGAAAATGACAAGACTTGGTTTAGGGTTTTACCCATAACCTTGACTGATTGTTTTCTCTCTTTCTGCATTATACCAATATTTTATGCAACAGTATTTACATTACAGTCTTTATTTCTAGCTTGCTGCTACTTCCATGGTCTTTCCAACTGTAAAATTTCCTTATATGATTGTCACATTGTCACATGAATATTATAAACGACTAGAGTCATGCATTCAAGATTTCAATTTCTACTGTTCTTTTATGGCACTTTTATCATAGGGTTTTGTGGCATGTTCTTGCTTATATCTATTCTTTGTCATTAACAAACAGAAATAGAATACACCCTGCAGAATTTAATATGCTTACGCATTTTACTACTCATAACACAGTTCCACAGTATATACAAAATAATCAGTTATCCCTCAAGTATATTCACTGATATTGCATCTATGAATAAATGTCAGTTCTAATAACTTAAATAAAAGAGAAAGAAAATGCAGAACTTATGCTTCCTCCACTTTACAGTCTTTGTTTCAGAGTTGGTACATATAGTAACAAGTCTGTCTTATTAATAGTATATCTGCTCAAGTTCTGTCTAAATTTTTTACACACTTTACATCACTATCCTATAGATACATGTACAACCACAGAACAATAATTTCAATAATGAAAATAGTACAGTTACTTATTTGAATCTATAAATTACTGTTGTGGTCCTCCCAACCTTCAAGAGAGGCGATTATGTCCTCCTCTTTCCCCCGAGCTCCAGTCCTGGATGGTACAGGTTAACAGTGGAAATTTATGCATTGACCTCAGAACGACCAGTCTAGTCAGTACTAGAAATAATTTTCAGGATTTGCTGAGTGGTTTCCACTGGTCTCTACTAACTCTAGAAAATCTACACTCTTCCTTCCAATCCTCACATAAACCCTACTCCTCACTGGGATAAGTCTTTTATCCTCAGAGGAGCAGGTAACTGTTTCCAACTATCCCCAACCTCTTTCCAGTTCTTGGAAACATTTTACCATCAGATTTTACTTTTCTTAAGTTAATTATCTTAACTGATTTATTATTCATAACTTATTACCAATGAAAATAACTTTTCAGACAAATAAATTAATTCCAGTCTTTTTTCCTGAAACCATAAATAAAAATTGTCTTTTAACTAGTTAACGCTAGTTATCCTTAATGAGGCTGTCACAACTTCCCCCCCTGGAAGTAACATTATCCTCGGTGTTTTTACTCTAAATCAGTAAAGAGTTCTGGGTAAACTTCCCACATAAATTTTTCGTCCTCCCAAGTAGCCTCATCTGAGACGAAGTGCCATTGTACTTTAACCTGGGTGATGGCTCGCTTTCAGAGCATGATTTCCCTCCGGTCAAGTATGTGTTGTGGCTCGACCAGGAACTCGCCGTTTGGTTCTACCTACAAACAGCAAGGTTCCATATCAATTCCTCATAATTAATATATATCTCAAGTTAGGATTTTTTATTTTTATCCTACCTGTATATTTTTCCAATGTATTACGTGCTTTGCATCATGCACATAACACTTCAATACGGACACATGAAACACATTGTGTACTCGAATGTGACTGGGTAAAGCTAGCTGATAAGCTACAGGTCCCACCCTTTCCAAAATTTGGAAGGGTCCACAAAACCTGGGAGCTAATTTGGCACAAGAGGTCCACCGCAAGGTACTCCTCTTTGGTTTGATCCTCACGTACACATGGTCTCCCACTTTGAATTCCCGATAAGACCTCTTTTTATCTACATAGATATTTTTTCGATATTGTGTAGCCTTCAGATTCTGTCTTATTTTCTTTACTTCTAATTCCATTTCAGCAAGCATCTCAGCTCCCAACATTAGTTTTGTCTCAGGGTTGCTCTAGTTTATGGGTGTGCGACACTGCCTCCCATACAAGCCCTCGAAAAGACTCATCTTCAACGACTCCTAATAACCATTGTTGTAAGCAAATTCAACAAGGTGTAGATAGTATTCCCATTTAGTTGGCTACTGCATCACATACATGCACAACATGTCTTCCAACACTTGGTTTACTCGCTCCGTTTGACCGTTGGTCTGGGGATGATAAGTTGTGCTAAAGTTTATTTGAGTTCCCAGTCCCATAAATAAGGTCTTCCAGAATGCAGAAGTAAACTTAATATCCCGGTGTGAGATAACTCTCTTAGGAATTCCATGCAACTTGAAAATTTCCTTCATGAATATATCGACTATCTATACAGTCTTGTAAGTACACTGAATTGGTGTAAATTGTGTAGATTTACTCAATCTGTCCACTACTACCATGATGGATTCATTTTTCCTTTTTTTTCATGGTAAGACTGTAATGAAGTCTAGGGATATGACCTCCCACTTCCATTCAGGTATCAGTATGGGCTGCAACAATCCTGCGGGATGTTGATGCTCCACCTTCACCTGTTGACACTCCAAACATTTACTTAGATATTCAGCAATGTTTTTATGCATACCAGGCCAGAAAAATACCTTCCTAATTGCAGCCAACATTTTCTGGTATCCTAGGTGACCTGCATAATTGTTGCGATGGTACTCATTCATTATCAACTATTTTAGATCCATACGGTTAGGCATATACACTTTGCCTCTGAAAGTTAGTATCTGATATTCATTTATTCCATACTCATATGTACTTCCTTGCTTTATGATTTCTTCCATCTGTTGCCATAAAAATTGGTATTCTGGATCTTTTTGTGCTTCTTTCCTTGTTCCAAAAATTTACTTTCCACCTGATTATAATACAGCTCATATATACCATGTATTTTTTTGCTTAAAGCATCAACTACCAGGTTTTCTTTTCCCTTCACGTGCTGAATATCCATATCAAACTCACTTAGGAAGGCATTCCATCTTGTATATATTGAGTTTAAATATACTTGCTTGAAGTAACTAGTCAAGCTGCTATGATTTGTCTTTAACACAAACTGTTTTTCCAGCAAGTAGTGTCTCCATACCCGAAGCGCATGTACTACTACTTTTAATTCAAGATCATATGTTGAATACATTTGTTCATGATCTTTCAACTTTCTTGATTCATATGCCACCACTTTTCCTTCTTGAGATAGAACTACCCCAACACCTTCTTTACTTGCGTCTGTACACACTTCAAATTCTTTGTTTGGATCAGCTACCCTTAACACAGGTGCAATGGTTAAAAGTTGTTTCAGCTTTTCAAAATTGTTCTGACATTCAACTGTCCACTTGAAAACTTTTCCTTTCATCTACAAAGAAGTAATAGAAAAAACAATTCTGTAAAATCCATCAATAAATCTTCGGTAGTACCCATCTAATCCCATAAAGGATCTAATGTCTACCACATTCTGGGGTACTCTACATACCATGATTTTTTTGATCTTCTCCAGATCAATAGCAATTCCTTCTGCTGAAATAACATGGCCTAAATACTGGATTTCTATTTTGAAGAAATCACATTTGTTGAACTTAGCATACAGCTAGTGTTTCTTTAGCATTTCCAACACAATCCTCAAATGTTCCTTATGCTCTTTTTGGTTTTTAGAATAGATCAAAATATCATCTATAAATATAAGTACAAAATTATCCAGGAAAGGATGGAAAATTCAATGCATTAACCACATAAAGGTTGTTGGTGTGTTTGTTAACCCAAAGGGTAACACCACAAATTCATAGTGTCCATACCTAGTGTGGAATGTTGTCTTGCAAATGTCTTCATCCTTGATTGGAATCTAGTGATATCCAGATCTTAAAACGATTTTTGAAAACACAGTGGCTCCCTTCACTTGATCAAACAGATCATCAATTTTGGGCAAAGGGTATTTATTCTTGATTGTTAGCTTGTTAAGTTGTCTATAATCTCTGCACATTTGCATGGTCCCATCCTTCTTCTTCACGAACATCACTGGTGCTCCCCATGGGGACACACTTGGACGAATGTAGCCCTTGTCCAACAGTTCTTGCAATTGCATTTTCAACTCTGTTAGCTCTGGCACACTCATTCTGTAAGGAGCCCTTGACACAGGAGAAGCTCCTGGCATTAACTCTATGGTGAAGTCAATATCTCTCCTTGGTGGTAATCCAGGAATATTTTCTGGGAAGACATCCATAAAATCTTGCACCACAGATATATTCTCTATCATGGGTGATTTTTCCCTGGAATCAGCATATCCTACTTGAATAACATAAATCTAGCATCCCTTTCTTATACATTTATTCATTTGGGACGCTGTAATTCGTCGTAGCTCATTAGGGGAATTTTGAGGTCTAAAATGGGCCTCCTAAGGAAAATGTACAATCAAACTTCACTTTATGAGAACCAATGACATTTTAGGTGATGACATCATCCCTAATGGTTGAGGTGGCATTGCTTGAGTTAAAGGTACTTACTTGTCACATTCTCAATGGTGCATAAAAACTCATGGTTAACCATGGTAATGCTCTAAGTACCTTTAAAGCCAAAGTAAAGTACTCATAATAAATGTCATTTCACACTTTTTGAATAAAAATATAGTATTGTCATTTCATATTTCTTGAAAGAAACAATGCATATCCCTATACATTTATTATATTATATTATATTATATTATATTATTTTCATATAGTATATTAATTACATTTTATTATACAATTTAAATAATATAAATTTTAATTAATAGAATATACTATAATTAAGAAATTATAAATTTATATTTATATTTTATTTTAAGTTATTTAAGTACAAAGGACAAATGCATTAGTTGTTCAATGATAATGAATTTTTCTTGAAAATCCCATTCTTATTTATCGTCACAACAATACAATTTTTTTATTAATTTTATTTTGGTACAACTTTTGAATTGAATTTAACTATGGTTACATGGATTGTGGTGCAAAAAGTGAATTGAAAATTCATAAATATTATTTTATTGGTTTAGCTATTATTTTATTATTTCCTTAGGAGGCCCATTTTAGACCTCAAAATTCCCCTAATGTGTAATAGATTCTTGACTCCCTGAATTTACTTACGTGTTCCATCTTGCATTCTGTAATAAATAATTTTTTCCTTGCAGTCCACTAAGGTCCAATGTTTTTCTAGCCAGTCCATGCCCAACAAAACATTGTAGGACCTGTTATCACTCAGGTTTTCCTTGAAGTTGTGGAAAAGGAAAGTATACCTGAGGTAACCACAAACCAACCTTCAGATGCAGAATCTAGCCAATCTACATCCAGAGAGGGCTCTCTCTTTATAATTTATCTTTGTTCTTAGAAAGTTTTAGGCTAGTTATAAATCCAAGAGTTTGTTTGAAAACGGTGGAATTCGCCAACTAAGGGCAAGGTTGAATATTTTCAGGCCATTGGGCTATGGAGTCAAAGGATGGCTTTACTGGATTTCTATTCTAAACACAAGATGGCTTTGCAGGGTAAGATAGTCAAACAGAGAACAATCCTTAAAATTTAAAGTGGATGGAATGATTTTGAAGGGATGAAAGGCAGCTAAGAATCTTTCACCATGTTCAAAAGAAAGAAATGAAATGATTACAAACAAAGAGCAATGAAGAATTCTTTATTATAGTAATCAAGAACGTTTAAATTAGCAAAGTAAGAGCATTTAAGAATTCGTGCTTATAACCAATTTAGAGGAAAACATTAAGAATAATCACATCTGAAATCAGAGTACAATTAAGTAAATTCTGATTCAATCCTTTATGTAAATTATTCAGAAATGCACATAATGATATAATAAACTGATATAAAACTTAAGACATAGGATAGAAAGACTTATTGAACTGCAGTCCGACACATGAATCCTGCAAAAAGTCCTGAGCTTCAAATGGTCATCCAGTAAACCACAAATAAATTTCTCCAAAACACTTTTTATTCCAAAAACATCAATGTCACAGCCAAGTATTAGAATCCACCCTCAACACTCTCTTTTAGGGTTTATTTATACAACAAATGATTGAAAATATCTCACACTAACCTAGCCAATAATCTAGGGTGACTAATGAGTAATTTACAATAAAAAAGGAGACAAATGGTCTCGTAGACAGAATAATCAAGTAACTGCTGATGTGATGTTTCCTTCCTTCGTGGATGTGATGGAGGCAAGTGCTATAATAGGGCTTGGTGCTATCCCTTTGAGTAATTTCTCTGCTTGTTTGATACTCTTTTGTTTCTACGGATACTCTTTAACCTGTTCAACTGATACTCTTTAACCTGTGCATCATTATTTATCCTTTACATGATGGTAAAAGACAAATTTTCTGCCTGAAGATAACTTTTACAAAATTTCCAATAATTTTTCCCACCATTGATCTTCTGCTATTACGGTTCTTTTAAGTTTTCTCAATGTCTCATCGGCCTCTGTGTATCTGTAAAAAGTGGGCTGACTAGGGAACAAATACTTTATTTCATGCTCCAGATGAAACAAATTCTTCAATCTATCATAGAGATTCCTCCCTGTTGGCAATGTTACTTTTGATGCATTGATAGAAATAACAGTTGTGTTATGAGCATGTATGTCTATTTTAGTAACATAGGTTTCCAGGTCCATTATCTTGTCACCTGCTAGCATAGGACTGGGTAACCCATTGTCTAATAAAACTTGAAATTTCCCTTTAAAAACATTGATTTCTTCTAGCATATCTGAGCACTTCCTTTCCAAATTCTGCATAAGAGTTCTTTTGGTAAAAACTCTTTTTATTTCTAAGATAGTGTTTGTCCTGTCATCAATTCCTAACTATGAAAGCTGTTGCTTAGTCCGGGTGTTCAGAAACTGTATAAGTTGATTGGCTTGCTCAGGTCTGCTTTTTAATTCATCTCTTGTTTTGGCTATTTCTTCCTGAGCTACTTTGATCAAATCATTTTGTTCAAAAATTGTTTGAACAAAAGTCCAAATACTTTTTATTGACTCAATTATACTATCCCAAAGAATTTCATTTATTTCTCTCAAAGGATTTTCTAATGAAAGATCATTTTCTAAAGCCTTAACCAATTTTTCCAATCTTTTAATTTCCCTGGTATTATCTACAACAGTCCTTTTGGACATATCATATTTCTGCTCCAAGTTTTCTAACTGCAATTTTGTGGTTTTAAGTTCTGTGACCCTGAGTTTTAAGCTTTCCATTTGTTTTACCAATTCATCAGAAATTAAACCAGAAGTGTCTACCTGTGCTGATTATGTTTGTTGATTTGTTGTTGTGGTACTTGTAGTTGTAGTAGCTTCTGTGATGGATGCCTGCATGATAGCTTCCTTTTCCTGTAAAGCTTGTTCCAATTCTTTCTCTGTTTCACTTAGTTGCTCAGTCATTTTTAAGAGCAACTCCATTATCTCTTCCTGTGAATTCCCCTTCAAAACTTCTTGGGTCTGGGGATGTCTTGAGGCTGGTAATTTCAGCTGCTTTCTCAGTGCAGCAATATCATCATCTTTCTTTTTGATTAGTGCCTCAATGCTTTTGATATCTTTGGGGTTGTGACCCAAACTGATGATTATGTCTTCCAGAGACTTTATTCTGTTATCTTTGGCCTGAGAAGAGGCCTTATCAATTTGCAATTGGGTGATGGTGTTATTTAAAGAATCTTGCAGCCTTAGGGCTGCCATGGCCTTATCAGTAAGAGTGGAATACACCATTTCCCCAGTTTTTTTATGCAGCTCTATCTGGTCTAAGGGATGAATGTCTTTAGCCAGGACCTCAAAATTGGTCCTAATATAATCAGCTGCTGTCATGGGTTTTGGGACCTTGGACTTGAAGTGGCTCATCATCATTTTGCCTTGTGAAATGTCAAATGCTGACATTAACCTTTCCTGATTATGTGGAGCCATTTTCAGATATTGATCATATACCTTCATTCTCAATGGATCATTCTTTGCCTTTATATTAATGAAAGTTCTTTTTATATCACCTGTATCTGTTTTTGGTGGCTTAAAAGAAGATACTTCAGTGCTCAATTGCTTTTGCAATGCTTTTCCTTTCTGATCTATGTGTGTCATACTAACAGAACCAGTTAGTTGACTATCTTCTCTATCATCATCATACATCTCATCTATAACTTCCACTTCCGGGAGTGGATTGAGTTTCTGCTTTTTAGCTTGATGTAGCTCTGAGGTTTCTTTGGGGGGGGTAGGATTTGAAACCTGTCTTTTCTTGCTTATTTCCATATTGGATGGAGTTTGCAATTCTGAAACTTTAGGACGATTTATTTGAGTGGGAGAAACTTGTGTCTGATCCGGTGCCTTGGAGGTTTGAGGTTTCTCTGCCATGATAAAAGTTTCAATGACATGTATTTCAGGTTCCTTTCCTTTACCCTTTGACTCTACTGCAATTGATAGACTCTCTTCCTGTAACCCCTGTTGGAGATTTCCTGCTGAAGAGGTGCCAATGTGGGGTACCTGCACTTGACCAAAAGTTTCTAGGTCAAACTCTTTCTCAAGATCTTTTATAATTTTGTATCTATTGTCTTCTTCATTATCTTGCTCAGCCAGTGTTCCTTCCACCCATTCATCTTGGTTAGCATATTGTTCTATATCAGGAACCCTGTGGTGAATATATGGGGAAGATTTGTTTTTCATTCTTTTATCAGAGATGAAACCAAATGGATCATAAGGAACCCAACGGAAACTCCTTTGGAACTTGCAATGGTTTTGTAGTATATTTTCTGCTTCATGCTCGGCCTCCCTAGAGTTGCAGATGAAAGGACCTAATTGACTTTTAATCCTGAGTTGGGCTTTCTTTTTTACACTACAAAAATGAATCATATCAGAATTATTCATTTGCCTGAAATACTCCAAGGCAAAAAGTCTCATGGGCACATATTTTGGCAACTTGAATGGATGCAATTCACATCCATATATTCTGATGACTGAATGATTTTGGTATAAATACCAGTCCCCAACTTTATATGTCCTTGAAAGCTGCAAAGTCTTCTTAATCTCATTACTGAGCCTTGGAGGGGGAATTCCTGTCAACAAGGTAGTTGCAGGATATACAAAAAGATCGATGAACTCAGCATAAGAATAGGGAGAATCATATGAAGAATGAGTTATGGCAGACCAAAAAATAACTGATCTAGGGTTTCCCTTGGCATCAAGCTTTTTAACAGGGAAAGGGAACTTCTCTGATTGATAATAGATGAGGAGATGGTAAATAACTGAGGAATATTTGAACACTTTCTCATTATCTAGCCTCATGAACTTGTCATGGATTTTATTGGAAATGAAGGATGAAAAATAATATTTTATTGCAGGAGGTTGCCCAGGAGTAAAAATAGATAGCAATACCAAGGTTATTTCATCAACATATTCACTTGTATTGAAACCCATAATAAAGGATATCATATTGAGGATGAGTCTGCCCAACTTATTGAAATAAGCAAAACCATATGGAGGGGACCCCTTAGGTTGATGTTCAGGCAACATAAAAGTCTAGCAAATGCATTTTAGTTTTTCTGGGGACAACTGAGCAGACTTTTCAAGGAGTTCTTCAATGGACAAAGGAGCAAGATCTTGATCTGGTTCAAAATGGAGCATTGCATTGATGGCCTGAGGAGTGATAGGGAAAAGAACATTCTGGTCAGGGGACATCACTACTCTTTGAGTTGGATCATAATTAGAATGGCAGTAGTGGATAACTTCTGGGAAAATGAGGACTGAGGGGATGAGATATCTCGGGAAATTGGATTCCCACAGTCCAATGACATCTAATCCCTTCGAAAAATCGTCTCTGCAGCGGCAATAACTTCGAAGGGGGCTTTCATTGAAAACCAAGTCTTTAATTTGGAAGTCTTTATCAACTAAGGGCAAATATTCTAACTCTCTGTGGGGGGCATTCAATGGAGTTACCTTCAGGGCTACCGGGGCTTCCATTTCGGTTCTTGTGTATTCAAAATGGAAGTTTCTGGGTTTTCTTCACAGACCGGGTGCGATTTCAGTTTTAATGGGGAAAATTGGCACAGTAGCAGGTTTAGGGAACAATTTCACAGTTTTAAAGCTCAGGGAATGATCTTAGCGATAAGATTTTAACACTAATCCAATGAAAAACACGGAACACAGAGTTTCTTTTGAAGTTCGGAGTGCAATAGAATAAATACCTGTTTTCGGAGGCAAATTGGGATTTAACAGGTATCAAATGGTGGCAAGAAGATACTTGAACACTGGTCCGGCGGAATTCTCGAGCGAAATTGGATAGAACAGTAATTTTCAGTGAGAATTTTGAATTTCGCAGTAGAAGGTGCAGTTGCTTTCAGCAATGAAAATGACGGAAAAAACACAAAATTTGTTTTATTTACAAAGTCAAAGGGATTTTATTTTATCGAGGAATGACGTCATTGAGGTACGGGATGACATCTGGCAAGGGTCGGGCGGTAAGTGGTAATTTCCGCACCGCTTATGGGAAATGGCAGTTTTAAACGCGAGAGCAGCGATTCCATTGGGCGAGTGACACGTGGTCAGAGTACTATTCCAAAACCACCGTGCCCCGCGCATTAACCTTCGACTGGGAGATGGCTAGCGGAATCGCTGTGGAGCATTGATCTGCAGGCGGATGATCCGATGGTTGACAAGACCGGAAGGTGACGGGGAAGTTAACATGCGGGCCCGATATAATTAGTGTTTAACTAATCATCCCGGGGGTGTTTTGATAGGCGGAAAAGGTGGTTATTAACTAATCCTAGCGATTTAATTAATCCCACTGTTTAAAGGTAGTTGCGGCGGGGTTTAGTTTCTTTTTACTCGAGGTAGAGTTGGGGAATGGAATATATAGCGGGATTTTAAACTCGAGTTAGGGCATCGGATATGGGGAGAAATGGAATTATTTCCGAAGTTTAGTTTTAATTAAACTTTGGATTGATTTTTATTTAAACATATAAAATATATGTTTGAAAGTTTCATATATGTTTTTTATTATATGATAAATCAACCAATATGATTAACTTATCATAGGGGCGGGAATATTACATAATGATATATTTTAACCAAAGGGCACATTATGTGGGCCTTTTATGAATGCATGGGGAAATAAATACTTTGGTTAAAATCATAATAGATGGGTTTTTGGGATATTAGATAAAAGGAGTTAAGTACTATAGGATAAGGTCTTTTTATTAGGGACTTAATAAATAAATCAGAAGTTAATATGACAAAGGACAAGGTAAACTCAAAATACTTAACTATGACTAAGAAAGTGAAAATTTCTGAAGCAAATTACATCATATCATTTTCAACACTTAAACATAGAATAGCAAGTGATTTTGAGGGATTATTATGGAAATTTACATGATTTCCCTAAGTAAAATAGGACTTTACTTAGGAAAAGGTTAAAAGTGAATGATTACAATGACAAATAATCTCAAGTACTTAGGTATTTTTGATCATTAGGCCGAGGGTCTGGTCCCTCCAAAAGTCAAGGAAATGCCTTGAGCCCCTTTAATCTCCAAATACCTTAGCACTTTAGGGAAATTAGTAAAAATCTTAGGGAAAAAGTGATGTGGGAAGTTAATGATTTTGACTTTGCTTTCTTTAAATTTTCCAGTGCATTTCCTGCTTCAGTACTTGTGATGAAAGTAAAAGATTAAACACATGTAGCACTATAATTCACCACATGAAACTTTGCAACACCATCTACCTACCCTATCTACTTTACACTACCATTTTCTCTCCTTTATTAGGGTGCATTTAAGACTTGCAAACCCTTATCAATCTTATTTTCTTTTACAAGGAAAATCTATCTAATTCTACCCTTATTACATCCAAGGGCTCAGATTAAATTGTTGAGCACCTTTTGTTAACTCTACCTATTTACTTATCTGCCAAGATTAAACAGTTTGGTCAGATATATATTCTCTATTCTACAACATGAAATTGAAAAATGAATAAGTCAAGTTTAAACAGTTTGACTCTTCATAAATTGTGGCAAAGTTTGACACACTGCACACAATTGCTTTATTACACAAATGAAATAGTAGTGGCATTTGGATTTGCACACTTTCCTTGGTCTATTTTTTGTTTGGGGTTCATTTCTTTCACTTTTTTGACCATTTTATTCTTTTTACCCTTTGATTTTTGTTTTAGGGTATACCCTCTTTACATTTTTTAAATTTTTTGGATTTTTTTGATTTTTTAAGAATATGGAACACCTTTGCTCAAGAAAAAGGTTTGAGCATATTCAATAGTTTAATCAAGACAATCATGAAAAATGACACCTATTGGTATAGGAGTCTAACAGGACCCTAATGGAAATATGTTCAGGTCCACTTGTAACTACTGCTCTGAAATTTCCAAAGTACAGTTTGGAATCTTGGCAGTTACCTTCCTTTTTGCTCCTATGGCTAGTTGTACCAACCATGAAATTTTGAATTTCTGTTCTTTTAATTTACACAGTTCTACTATTTTGGGACTAACATAACTTAGACTTGCACCTGGGTCTACCAAAATTGAAACAGATTGAGACAGTAATTTACCTTCCAACTCAATCATTGTTGGCTGATAATCTGCTTATCGATCCTCCAACGCCGCATTGATACGAGGGATTTTTCGCGCCACATCACCTACTGTAGAAGTCTCCTGCAAGTTTGGAACTATGTCATTTCTTGCTCGCTGTGGATAGTTTTTGTAATAGTGTGCCTCACCACACCCCCAACACTGTAGAGGTGGCTTGGTCACCTGTCCTTGATCAAGCTTACTGGATGCTTCTGTAGGGTTTTCTTTTGCTGGCCATCTATTTCTCTAGTGATTTCTACCAAACTACTTGCTGACATGATTACGTGCAGAATTCTTAAAGTTACTGCTTTTGGCACCCTTGAAATTTGAATTACTTCTCTGTCCTTTCTTCAGCTGCCAACTTTTTCCAACCTCCCCTTTGGCCTAGGACTGCTGATAGCACATTCGTGATTTACGAATAGCTTCGTCCATGGTTCGGGGGTTCACAATTTCTATCTGCTCCTTCATATGTGTTGGCAGGCTGCTTAGGAATCTCTGCACCTTAGCTTTTTCCTCTCTAAGATATGAAATGTATCACAACAGAGAAGTGAACTTAGTAATATATTCATCCATGGTCATCTGTCCCAGCCTTAAGTCGTGAAATTATTTAGTTTTTCATCATAGAATCATTTTGTCAAATACTTATATTTAAAGTATTACTGGAATGATTCCCAGGTGACATCTTATTCCTCAATGTTGTGTACATTCTTCACTTATTCCAACCACAAAGTGGATTTCTCTCTTAGTAAATATATGGCCAATCTGGCCTTCATGTTGCTATTATATTCATACACCTGAAAATATTTGTTCATATTTATCAACCATGCCTCTGCCACTTCCTCAACTTCACCATCAAATGTTGGTGGCTTTATTTTTCGAAATTCCCCCTGAAGCTCCACTTTCTGTTTCTTAACCTCTTGTTGATCTGACACATTGCTAGATTATTCTTCATTGTAATTTGTCTTCTTGCTTCGCTGGGATGGGCTTATTTCCACTCTGTCCGTGGTGTTGTGTCTTGTTTTCTGCTCTTCTTCTTCATGCATGCCTTTGTCAGTACTTGGATTTTTCACTTCTTGGTTTTGTTTGTTTGACATGCTCTTTAATATCTTTTCCTGCTCTTGCAGTAATTTTTCGTTGTATTTTCGAACACACACCATTTCCTCCTATAGTTTTTGTACCGTATTTAACAGGAAGCTAGTTTGATGTTGTTTTTCTTCGAGTAGTCTACTAGTTTTTCGGTGCTGAGCGACACTTAACTAAACCCACATTTCTGGGTTCATCACTGGTTGAGATTAGGGTTCTCTAGTGTCTTGGGGTGGTGGTGGTGCTGTTCCCCTTCTCATTATGCTTCTAAACTCTGTGCATCAATTTTCCACGCAACTTGATTTGTTAGTTGACCCTTAGGGTCCCAGCGTATGAACGTTTCTCTGATACCACTTGTAACATTAATCAATCCAAACATTTACATTTATTTACCTTAATAAAAAAAAATTCATTACTATACCCATAACTCTATTTTCTATTAACTTTTCTATTCTCATTATATAGTCAAATTTACCTTATATTTATAACACATTAATCTTTCCACCCTAGGAAATCGAACTTGTAAACTTGATGTGTTATTCAACTATTAAAACAATACACAACTCTTGATTTATTTATAGTTCCGGGTTGGCGTTTAAATTGAAAAATGTATCCATTGAGATTCTTAAGTGAATCGACATCTGCACTTGGCTTTAAATTCTTTGTACTGGTTTATTTATAATTATGGTACACATAGCTAACAGTCATCTCCTCGAATTTATTACAAGCCAGTTGATCTGTGGGTAGGCCACCTGCCCATTCATACACCATCCGATCAATTCATTAATCGACGGTTGCAATGGGTTGGCGGGAAGAGCAAGGGCTCACCCTACTTGGCCTTTCACTTGACCATTAACTTCGTCATTTTCTCCTTGGAATCACTCTGTCGAAATCTATCTTCTGGCATGCGACTGCCATGGCTCTTCCTCTTTGTGGTGTTGGGGTTAACCCTTCCGAATCACTTCGTGCACAGGTGCTAACACTTGTTTTTTTTTTAATTTGCTTAACATATATAGTTCTCGTTACAGTACTGTTAAGGATTGAGCAGTACATTTTGCTAATCATTCTCCTTCCACTGGTGTTATAGCAGTCTTAGAATTCATGCGAGTAGCTCTATGAACAAAGGTAAGGATTTAACTTCAAACCCTATTATGATGTTTCCAATTGTCCTTGAGATAGATATTATAGATGTTTATTCTAACTTATTTCCCTCCATACTATTCAGATGATGCCGGTAAAATATCTCTTTTACGCAAAACCTTGGGCACCTCTCCATTTGAGAATGCACGACTAAATCCCTTCTTCTCTATCTTGATACCTTCCAGGTAACCTAGTCAACTACCTTGGGTCTGCAATTGTTTACCATCAGGGTTAGTTCACTATCAGAGCAATCAAAAATATTTGGAAACCCTCCAAATTTCTTTTATTATAATATTTGATACAGTCGTTTCTGTAATAATAATTTAGATAGAAATTCTATCATTTTTGAGTCTTGGTGCATTCCATCGGACTCAGTTAAAAAAAACTAGGTATATCATTTTCTTGAAGTCTATTTGTAAAAGAATGATCCTCTGGCTTTTTTGGTTTTAGACTTGGCTCTGTAGCCCTGGAATAAATAAAACTTTGTGGTTATTTTATTTCACTCTTCTCTTCATTATTTCTAACTTCTTAGTTGAATGCGAACTTATATTCTTTTTTAGAATGTATTTTCATCAATTTGTACAGAAGCTTGCTTTAGCGATTCTAGCTTCGCTTGCTATCAGTACTTTTTTCTGCCAGAACATGCCTTCGGCCTTGTTCTAATTTGAGTGCCATGATCCGTTTATATATATATATATATATATATATATATATATATATATATATATATATATATATATATGGCTATGCGCAGAATTTCATTGTCCTTCTTATTTACTTCTAAATGAAAAAGAAAGAGTTTAGTCTTACCATTTTTTCAAGCATATTATTATTCTGAATTTTACTTTTGAAATCTACCTTCGTGGCTCTTTCTAAACAGAGGGTTAATATATGTTTTTACCTCGTCATTTAAAAACGTAAATTTCCAAGTTTCCTTCTTGCATTTGTAAACTTGTTATCTTCTACAATAATTAATATTCTAGTTATATAGTTTCCTTTGTTATATAATAGTCCTTCTAGCTCGTTTTCATTATATGAAGTTTGGTAGATTATGGTGACCGGACCACCTCTCCATTCTGTCCACTTACAACATATCTCTGAGAAAACGACAAGAATTGGTTTAGGGTTCTACCCATAACCTCGTCTGACGGTTTTCTCTCTTTCTTCATTATACCAATATTTTATGCAACAGTATTTAAATTACAGTCTTATTCTTAGCTTGCTACTACTTCTATGTTTTTTTCCAATTGTAAAATTTCCTTATCCATTTGTCACATGAATAAGCTAAACGAATCGAGTCATGTATTCAAGATTTCAATTCCATTGTTCTTTAATGGCACTTTTATCATAGGGTTCTATGGCATGTTCTTACTTATAACTATTATTTTCCATTAACACACAGAAAGTAAAATAGACCCTACATAATTTAACATGCTTACATATTTGACTACTCATAACACAGTTCCATAGTATATACAGAATAATTAGTTATTCCCCAAAGTATATTCACTGATATCGCATTAAGTATAAATGTCAGTTTGGATAACTTAAATAAAAGAGAAAGAAACTGTAGAAATTATACTTCCTCCACTTTCCAGTCCTTATTTCAGAGTTGGTAAATGTATTAACAAGTCTATCTAATTAACAGTATATCTGCTCAAGTTCTGTCTAAAGTTTATACACATTTTACTTCACTATCCTCTAGATACCTGTACAACCACAGAGCAATAATTTTCAAAATGAATAGTTTCAAAAACAGTACAGTTACTTATCTGAATCTATAGGTTATTGTTGTGGTCCTCCCAACCTTCAAGAGAGGTGATTACGTCCTCCTCTTGCCCCCGAGATCCAGTAATGGATGGTATGGGTTAATAGTGGAAATTTCTATTGTGACCTTAGGACGACCAATCTAGTCAGTGCCAAAAATAATTTTCAGGATTTGCTGAGTGTTTTTCCACTGGTCTCTACCAGCTCTGGAAAATCCACACTCTCCCTTCTAACCCTCACAGAACCCCTACTCCTCACTAGGATAAGTATTTTATCCTCAGATGAGTAGGTAACTGTTTCCAACTGTCCCCAACCACTTTCAAGTTCCTGGAAACATTTTACCACCAAATTTTACTTTTCTTATGTTAATTCTCTTAACTGATTCGTTATTCATAACTTATTACCAATGAAAATAACTTTTCAAACAAATAGCATTAATTTCAGTATTTTTCTTGAAACCATAAATAAAAATTGTCTTTTAAATAGTTAACACTAGTTATCCTTAATGAGGTTGTCACAACTTCCCCCTTGGAAGTAACACCGTCCTCGGTGTTTTTACTCTAAATCTATAAAGAGTTCCGGGTAAACTTTCCGCCTAAATTTTTCGTCCTCCCAAGTAGCCTCATTCGAGCTAAAGTGCTTCCATTGCACTTTAAGCTGGGTGATGGCTCGCTTTCAGAGCATGATTTCCCTCTGGTCAAGTATGTGTTGCGGCTCGACCAGGAACTCGTCGTCCGGTTCTACCTGAAAACAACAAGGTTCCATATTAATTCCTTATAAACAATATCTATCTCAAGTTAGGATTTTTATTTTTATCTTACCTATATATTTTGCCAATGTATTACATGTTTTGCATCATGCACATAACGCTTCAATAGGGACACATGAAACACATTGTGTACTCAAATGTGACTGGGTAAAGCTAGCTGATAAGCTACAAGTCCCACCCTTTCCAAAATTTGGAAGGGTCCACAAAACCTGGGAGCCAATTTGGCACAAGAAGTCCATCGCATGGTACTCCTCTTCGGTTTGATCCTCACATACACATGGTATCCCACTTCGAATTCCTAATAAGACCTCTTTTTATCTGTATAGATCTTCTGCCGATCTTGTGAAGCCTTCAGATTCTGTCTTATTTTCTTTACTTCTAATTCCATTTCAGCAAGCATCTTGGGTCCCAACATTAATTTTGTCTCGGGGCTGCTCCAGTTTATGGGTGTGTGACACTGCCTCCCATACAAGGCTTCGAAAGGAATCATCTTTAGGGACTCCTAATAACCATTATTGTAAGAAAATTCAAGAAGGTGCAGATAGTCTTCCCATTTAGTTGGCTGATGCATCACATACATGTGCAACATGTCTTCTAACACTTGGTTTACTCGCTCCGTTTGACCGTCGGTCTGGGGATGATAAGTTGTGCTAAAGTTTATCTGAGTTCCCAGTCCCGTAAACCAGGTCTTCCACAATGCTAAAGTAAGCTTAACATCCCGGTCTGAGATAACTGTCTTTGTAATTCCATGCAATCTGAAAATTTCCTTCATGAATATATCAGTTATATGTACAGTCTTCTAAGTAGACAGCACGGGTATAAAATGTGCAGATTTACTCAATCTGTCCACTACTACCATAATGGAGTCGTTTTTCTTTTTTGTTCGCAGTAAGCCTGTAATGAAGTCCAGGGATATGACCTCCCACTTTCATTCAGGTATCGGTATGGGATGCAACAATCCTGCGGGATGTTGATGCTCAACCTTCACCTGCTGACACTCCAAACATTTACTTAGATATTCAAAAAATTTTTTACGCATACCAGGCCAGAAAAATACCTTCCTAATTGTAGTCAACATTTTCTGGTATCTTGGGTTACCTGCATAATTGCTGCGATGGTACTCATTCATTATCGGCTCTTTTAGATCAATACGGTTAAGCACATACACTTTACCTCTGAAAGTTAGCATCTGATCTTCATTTTTTCCATACTCAGATGTACTTCCTTGCTTTCTGATTTCTTTCATTTGTTGCCATAAAAAATGGTATTCTGGATATTTTTGTGTTTTTTCCCTTACTTGTTCCAAAAATTTACTTTCCAGCTGATTATAATACAGCGCATATATACCATGTAGTTTTCTTCTTAAAGCATAAGCTACCCAGTTTTATTTTCCCTTCACGTGCTAAATATCCATATCAAACTCACTTAAGAAGGCTTTCCATCTTACCTGTCTTGAGTTTAAATCTACTTGCTTGAAGTAACTAGTCAAGCTCCTATGATCTGTCTTTAACA
The DNA here is from genome assembly GCA_034641835.2 of Pinus albicaulis. NCBI lineage: Eukaryota > Viridiplantae > Streptophyta > Pinopsida > Pinales > Pinaceae > Pinus > Pinus albicaulis. The sequence goes on along the minus strand of CM076576.1, from coordinate 284,612,426 downwards.
CAAACTTTTTGCCCAGAAATTAGTGTCTCCATACCCGAAGTGCATGTACTACTGTTGTTAATTCCAGATCATATGTTGAATACCTTTGTTCATGATATTTCAACTTTATTGATTCATATGCCACCACTTTTCCTTCCTGAGATAGAACTGCCCCAACACCTTCTTTACTTGCGTCTGTACACACTTGAAATTCTTTGATGGGATCAACTACCCTTAATAGAGGTGCAGTGGTCAAAATTTGTTTCGGCTTTTCAAAACTATTATAACATTCCATCGTCCACTTGAAAAATTTTCCTTTCCTCTACAAAGAAGTAATAGGAAATGCAATTCTAGAAAATCCTTCAATAAATCTTCGATAGTACCCAGCTAATCCCATAAAGGATCTAATGGCTGCCACATTTTGGGGCACTCTCCATTCCATGATTGTTTTGATCTTCTCCGGATGAACAACAATTCCTTCTTCTAAAATAACATGGCCTAAATACTGGATTTCTGTTTTGAAGAAATCAGATTTGCTGAACTTAGCGTACAGTTGGTGTTTCCTTAGCATTTCCAACACAATCCTCAAATGCTCCTTATGCTCTTCCTGGTTTTTAGAATAGATCAAAATATCATCTATAAATATAAGTACGAAATTATCCAGGAGAGGGTGGAAGATTCCATGCATTAACTGCATAAAGGTTGCTAGTGCATTTGTTAACCCAAAGGGTAACATCACAAATTCATAGTTTTCATACCTGGTGTGGAATGTTGTCTTGCAAATGTCTTCATCCTTGATTCGAATTTGGTGATATATAGATCTTAAATCAATTTTTGAAAACATGGTGGCTCCCTTCACTTGATCAAACAGATCATCAATTCTGGGCAAAGGGTATTTATTCTTGACCGTTAGCTTGTTAAGCTGTCTAGAATCCATGCACATTCGCATGGTCCCATCCTTTTTCTTCACGAACAACACTGGTTCTCCCCAATGGGACACACTTGGATGAATGTAGCCCTTGTCCAACAGTTCTTGTAATTGCATTTTCAGCTCTGCTAGCTCTAGCACACTCATTCTGTAAGGAGCCCTTGACACAGGAGAAGCTCCTAGCATTAACTCTATGGTGAAATCAATATCTCTCCTTGGTGGTAATATGGGAATTTTTTCTGGAAATACCTCCATAAAATCTTGCACCATAGATATATTCCCCATCATAGGTGATTTTTCCTTAGAATCAACATATCCTACTTGAATATAATAAATTTGGCATCCCTTTATTATACATTTATTCATTTGGGATGCTGTAATTGGTCGTAACTATAATGGCTTCTTGACTCCCTGAATTTCCTTGTGTGTTCCATCTTGCATTCTGTAATAAATAACGTTTTCCTTGCAGTCCACAAAGGTCCAATGTTTTTCTAGCCAGTCCATGCCCATCAAAACATCGTAGGACCCTAATGGCAATATGTTCAGGTCACTTGTAACTGTTGTTCTGAAATTTCCATAGTACAGTTTGGAATCTTGGTAGTTACCTTCCTTTTTTCTCTTGTGGCTAGTTGTACCAGCCACGAACTTTTGAATTTATTTTCTTTTAATTTACACAGTTTCACTATTTTGGGACTAACATAACTTAGACTTGCACCTGGGTCTACCAAAATTGAAACAGATTGACACAATAATTTACCTTCCAACTCAATCATTGTTGGCTGATAATCTGCTTGTCGATCCTCCAATGCCGCATTGATATGAGTGATATTTCACACCACATCACCTACTGTAGAAGCCTCCTGCAATTTTTTAACTGTGTCATTTCTTACTCACTGTGGACAGTTTTTGTAATAGTGTGCCTCACCAAACCCCCAAAAATGTAGAGGTGGCTTGGTCACATGTCCTTGCTCAGGCTTACTGGATGCTTCTATAGGATTTTCTTCTGCTGGCCATCTGGTTCTTTGCTGATTTCTGCGAAACTGCTTGCTGACAGGATTACGTGTAGAATTATTAAATTTACTACTTTTGGCAACCTTGAAATTTGAATTACTTCTCTATCCTTTCTTCGGCTGCCAAATTTTTCCAACCTCCCCTTTGGCCTTGGACTGCTGATAGCACATTCGTGCTTTACGAATAGCTTCATCCATGGTTCGGGGGTTCACAAATTCTATCTGCTCCTTCATATGTGTTGGCAGGTTGCTCAGGAATCTTTGCACCTTAGCTTTTTCCTCTCGAAGATATGGAACGTATCGCAACAGAGAGGTGAAATTAGTAATATATTCATCCATGGTCATCTGTCCCAGCCTTAAGTCATGAAATTCTTTAGCTTTTTCATCATATAATCGTTCTGTCAAATACTTATCTTTAAGTTATTGCTGCAATGATTCCCAGGTGACATCTTGTTCCTCAATGTTGCGTACATTCTTCACTTCTTCCCACCACAAAGTGGCTTTCTCTCTTAGCTGATATATGGCCAATCTAGCCTTCAGGTTGTTATTATATTCATACACCTGAAAATATTTGTTCATGTTTATTAACCATGCCTCTGCCACTTCTGCGGCTTCACCATCAAATGTTGGTGGCTTTATTTTTCGAAATTCCCCCTGAAGCTCCACTTTCTGCTTCTTAACCTCTTGCTGATCTGACACATTGCCAAATTATTCTTCATTGCAATTTTTATTCTTTCTTCACTGAGATGGGCTTATTTCCACTCTGTCTATGGTGTTGTGTCTTTTTTGTTGCTCTTCTTCTTCATGCATGCCTCTATTAGTACTTGGATGTTCCACTTCTTGGTTTTGTTTGTTTGACAGGCTCTTTAATATCTTTTCCTGCTCTTGCAGTAATTGTATGTTGTATTTTCGAACGCGCACCATTTCCTCCTGTAGTTATTGCACCGTATTTAACGGGAAACTGGTTTGATGATGTTGTTCTTCCAGCAGTCTACTAGTTTTTTAGTGCTGATCGACACTTAACTGAACCCACATTTCTGGGTTCATCACTAGTTGAGCTTATGGTTCTCTAGTGTCTTGGGGTGGTGGCTATGTTGTTCCCCTTCTCATTATGCTTCTAAACTCTGTGCATCAATTTTCCACACATCTTGATTTGTTAGTTGACCCTTAGGGTCCCAGCGTATGAACGCTGCTATGATACCACTTGTAACATTCATCAATCCAAACATTTACATCTATTTACCTTCATAAAAAAAATTTCATTACTATACCCATAACTCTATTTTATATTAACTTTTTTATTCTCATTATATAGTTAAATTGACCTTATAGTTATAACATATTAATCTTTCCACCCTAGGAAATTGAACTTGTAAATTTAATGTGTTGTTCAACTATTAAAACAATACACAACTCTTGATTTATTTATAGTTCTGGGTTCACGTTTAAATCGAAAAATGTATCCATTGAGATTCTTAAGCGAATCGACATCTATACTTGGCTTTAAATTATTTTTATTGGCTTATTTATGATTTTGGTACGCACAACTAACAGTCATATCCTCGAATTTATTACAAGCCAGTTGATCTGCGTGTAGGCCACCTACCCATTCATACACCATCCAATCAATTCATTAATCGACGGTTGCAATGGGTTGGCAGGAAGAGCAACGACTCACCTTACTTGGCCTTTCACTTAACCATTAACTCCGTCATTTTCTCCTTGGACTTGATCTATCGAATTCTCTTTTCTACCATGTGACCGCCATGGCTCTTCCTCTTTGTGGTGCTGGGGTTTGTTATCACTCAGGTTTTCCTTGAAGTTGTGGAAAAGGAAAGTATACCAGAGGTAACCACAAACCAACCTTCGGATACAGAATATAGCCAATCTGTATCCAGAGAGGGCTCTCTCTTTATGATTTAACTTTATTCTTAGAAAATTTTAGGCTAGTTATAAGTCCAAGAGTTTGTTTGAAAATGGTGGAATTCGCAAACTAAGGGAAAGGTTGAATATTTTCAGGCCATTGGGCTATGGAGTCAAAAGGATGGCTTTACGGGATTACTCTTCTACACACAAGATGGCTTTGTAGGGCAAGATAGCCAAACAGAGAACAATTTTTAGAAATTAAAGTATATGGAATGGATTTTGAAGGGATGAAAGGCAATCAAGAATCTTTCAACATATTCAAAGAAAGAAAATGAATGATTACAAATAAAGAGCAGTTAAGAATTCTTTATTATAGTAATCAAAATGTTCAAACCAGCGAAACAAGAGCAATTAAAAATTCGTTGCTTATAACCAGTTTAGAAGAAAACATTTAGAATAATCACAATTGAAATCAGAGTACACTTAAGTAAGTTCTGATTTATTCTTTTATGTCAATTATTCAGAAATGGAACACAGTGATATTATAAACATATATAAAACTTAAAACATAGGATAGAAAAGACTTATTGAACTGTAGTCTGACACATGAATCCTGCAAAAAGTCTTGAGCTTCAAATCATCATCCAGCAAGCCACAAAAAAGTTTCTCCACAACACTTTTATTCCAAAAACTCAATGTTACAGCAAAGTAGAAGAATCCACACTCAATACTCATTTCGAGGGCTTATTTATACAAAAACTATTAACAATATCTCATAACAAAAGAGATATAATTTAGGGTGACTAATGAATAGATTACAATACAAATGGAGACATATGGTCTCGTAGATAGGATAAATCAGTTGATTTTGTGTGTTGTCTCCTCTTTTTTAGAATGTGCTGGAAGCAGTTTCTTTATTTTAGCTCGTTGTTGTCTTCTTGAGTAATTATTTTTTACTGCCTTTCTTGTCTGATACTCTTTTATTCTTACTGATACACTTTAACTGTTGAACTGATACTCTTTGACTTTTATTCACCTATTTATCCTTTATCAAGATATACCTCAGTAAAATAGGCCAAAAAATTTTACCCAAGGATAAATTTTATAAAAGTTCCATCATCTCATCCCACCATTGAACTTCTGGCACTCTGGTTCTTTGCAATTTTCTCAATGTTTCATCAGCTTCAGTGTATTTGAAAAAATTAGGCTGATATGGAAACAAATGTTTTATTTCATGTTCAAGATAAAATAAACTCTCCAATTTTTCATAAAGGCTTTTCCCTATTGGCAATGTTCCTGCTGCTGTACTGGTCGAAGAACTGGCTTGATCATCAACCTGTTTGATTACTTTTGCTACAAAACTTTCCAAATCCATTAATCTGCCTTCTTCACTAATAGGACTGGGCAAACCTTTATTTAATATAACATCAAATCTTTCTTGGAAGGCAAAAATTTCTTGATGCATGTCTGAACACCTTCTTTCAAGATTTTGTATAAGAGTCATTTTAGTAAAAACCTTTTTGATTTCCAAAATGGTTCCTGTTTTGTCCTGAATTCCAAATTCTGCAAGCTGATACTTATTCTGAGTATTCAAAAAATTTATAAGTCTATTGGCTTCTTCTGGCATATTTCCTAACTCTTCCCTTGCTTTCTCAATTTCTTCTAGAGCCAATCTGACTAAATCCTGTTGTTCATATATGATTTGAATAGAAGACCAAACACTCTTTATTGATTGAATAATGTTATACCAAAGAACTTCCTTTAATTCACTTACAGGTCTTTCCATTGTAAGATCCTTTTCCAATGCTTTAACTGATTTTTCTAGTTTTTTGATTTCTCTTGTTTTCTCAGCAATACTTATTTTTGATTGATCATATTTATTTTCCAGAGTGGAAAGCTGAAACTTTAAGCTTTGGAGTTCTGTCACCTGCAGTTTTAATTCATTCATTGCTTTGATTAATTCATCAGAACTCTTATCAGAAGTTTTCACCTGTGTTAGCTCTGCTTGTTGACCTGTAATTGGTGTACCTGTTCCTGTGGCTGCCTGTGTTGTCATTGTTAGAATAATGGACTCTTTATCTTTTAATGCTTGCTCAAGTTCTTTCTCTGTTTCAGAAAGTCGTTCATTCATTTTTAAAAGTAAGTCCATCACCTCTTCTTCTGAATTTTCCTTCATTACTTCTTCAGTCTGAGGGTGTCTTGAAGCTGGTAGTTTCAACTGTTTTCTCAATGCAACAATGTCATCATCTTTCTTCTTGATTAATGCTTCAATTCCCTTAACATCCTTAGGATTATGACCCAAACTGATAATTATTTCCTCCAAACATTTTATCCTGTTATCCTTTGCTTGGGAAGAAGCTTTCTCAATCTGCAGCTGGGTGTTTGTATTATTCAAAGAATCCTGTAATTCATGAGCTGCCATAGCTTTGCCAGTGAGTGTAGAATATATCATTTCTCCATTCTGCTTGTGTAATTCAATCTGGTCCAAAGAATGAATATCCTTTGCTAGGACCTCAAAATTGGTTCTGATATAATCAGTTGTTGTCTGTGGTTGTTGCACTTTGGGTTTAAAATGGCTCATTAGCATTTTACCCTGTTGAATGTCAAAAGCTGACATTAATCTCTCTTGGTTTTTTGGAGCCATTTTAAGATATTGATTATACACCTGTATCCTCAATGGATCATTCCTCGATTTTATATCAATGAAAGTCTTCTTTATGTCTCCTGCATCTTTCTTTGGAGGTTTAAAAGAAGATATTTATGTACTTAGATGCCTATGCATTGTCTTTCCTTGAAGATTAGAGTATGTACCACCAACTGAACTCGTTTGTTGACTATCTTCTCTTTCAGGAATATCAATGATTTCTTCATATGATTCAACTTCTGGAAGTGGGTTGAGTTTCTGCCTTTTAGCCTGAGGCTGTTTTGAAGATTCCTTGGGAGGAGTAGGACCTTCAGTCTCTCTTTTCTTGCCCTTCTCAATATTCAGTGGAGTTTGCAAGTTTGGCATTTCTACTGGATGCATTTCTACTGGATCGGTCTGAGGAGGAACCTGTACTTGTCCTTGTGCCTTAGATGTTTGAGGTTGTTCAGTCATTTTGAATGTTTCAATCACTTGTATTTCAGGCTCTTTCTCTTTTCCTTTGGATTCAACTGCAATTGATGGAATATTTTCCTGTGATTGTTGTTGAAAATTCCCTGCTGCAGAAGGACCAATGTCTGGTCCCTGCACTTCCCAAAAAATTCTAGGTCAAGCATTTTTCCAAGATTTTTCATTACATTGTCCATATCGACTTCTTCACTATTCTGTTCAATTAATGTTCCTTCTACCCATTCATCTGTATTGGCACACTTTTCAATTTCAGGGATTCTTCGATGCATGTAGGGTGCTGATTTGTTTTTCATTCTTTTGTCACAAATAAAGTTGAATGGGTCATAGGGTACCCAATGGAAACTTTTCTGTAATCTGCAACGTTCCTCTAATATCTTTTGAGCTTCTTCCCCTCCATCCCTAGAATTGCAGATAAATGGACCTAATTGGCTCTTTATCCTGAGTTGGGCATTTTTCTTGGCATTACAGAAGTGAATTATATCTGAATTTTTCATTTGTCTGAAATAGTCAAGTGAAAAAAGTCTCATTGGAACATATATGGGTAACTTGAAAGGGCTCAATTCACATCCGTAAATTCTAATTTCAGTATGATTCTGATAGAAGTACCAGTCACCTATCTTATAATGTTTTGAAAGTTGAAGGATTTTCTTAATTTCATTGCTGAGTCTTGGAGGGGCAACTCCTGTCAACAAGGTAGTTACAGGATGTATGAAAAGATCAATGAACTCAATATAAGAATAGGGAGAATCTGGGGAACAATGAGTAATGGCTGACCAAAAGATAACAGATCTTGGATTCCCTTGGGTGTCAAGTTTTTTAAGATAGAAAGGGAATGTTTCTGGCCAGTAATAGAGGATGAGATGGTAAATGACAGTAGAATACTTGAATACTTTCTCATTCTCTAATCTCATCAGTTGATTATGAATCTTATCTGCAATGAAAGATGCAAAGTCGTACTTGACAGCAGGAGGCTGTCCAGGGGTGAACATAGATAATAACACCAGGGTTAAATGGTCGACATACTCACTGGTATTAAAATCCATTATAAAAGATATCATACTCAAAATATTTTGACCTTCTTCAGTGAAATAAACATTAGCATAAGGGGGAGGGCCTCTAGGCTGATGCTCTGGCCACATGAAGGTTTGGCAAATGCGAGTTAACTCCTCCTGGGATAATTTAGTGGATTTCTCCAATAATTCTTCCATTAACAAAGGAGTAAGGGCTTCACCAGGCTGAAAATGTAACATATCATTGATGGATTGAGCAGTAATAGGAAAAAGGATGTTCTGGCTTGGGGATAATACTGCTCTCTGATTTGGATCATAATTGGCATGGCAATAGTGGATAATTTCAGGAAAGATATGGACTGAGGGAAAAAGGTATCTAGGAAGACCAGACTCCCATAACCCAATAATATCTAATCCATTCAAATAATTGTCTCTGCAGCGACAACGAATTCGAAGGGGGCTTTCACTGAAAACTAAGTCTTTAATCTGAAAATCCTTATCCACTAATGATAAGTAATCCAAATCTCTATGAGGGGTATTCAATGGGGCTACATTCAGGGCTACAGGAACTTCCATTTTTTTTGTTCTTGTGTATTCAAAGAAACGGAAATTCGGGGATTTTTATGAAAATTTGAGCAGATTTACAGGTTTCGACGGGGGAAACGGGTACAATTGCAAGTTCAGGAATATTATTTACAATTTTTAGGATCAGGGAACGAACTAGCAATCAACTTGAACTCTGTTTTAGTGGAAAAACAAGGAAAACTCAGTATCTTTCAGAGCTCAGGGCGAAATGGAGTAAATACCTGTTTTTAGAGGAAAACTGTGATTAACAGGTACCATCTGGCGGCGGATGGATTTTGGGAAACTGGACTGGAAGTAGCTTTCAGCGAAATTCAATTGAACAGTAGTTTGACAGTGAATTTCGAATTTCTTCGCACAGAGGGCACAGTCGCTTTCAATATACAAAATGACAAAAAATGCGCGAAGTTTTGTTTTATTTGTAAAGTCAAAAGGAATTTTTTATTATTTTTTAGGATGATGTCATCGGGTACAATGGACATGTCACGGGGAATGGGCGGTAAGCGGTATATTCCGCACCGCTTTTGGGAGCACGCGGTTTTTTACGAATTGGCAGCGATTCCATTGAGCACACGACGCGTGGCCAGTGCACTATTTGGAAACCGCTCCCATTTCGCGCGTTAAGTTTCGGACGGAGGATGGGTAGCAGAATGTTTATGAGCCGTCGATCTTGGAGCGGGCGATCGGACGGATGATATGACATGAATTTGGTGGGGTATTTAATGGGCGGGCCCAAAAGAATTAACGTTTAATTAATTATTTCAGGCGGCGTCTGATTGGTGGAAGGGAAGTTATTAATTAATCCGGATGATTAATTAATCCTTGGGTTATGAGGGTCGGGGTTGCGGCGGGATTTCGAATTTTATTTGTTTTTCCGTTTAAAACATAAAAAATATATGTTTAAACTTTTTTCTATGTATTTTTTATTATATAGAAATAAATCAATATGATTCATTTACTATAAGGGGTAGGGATAGCTATATGGATATGTTTTTTGGCCAAAGGGCATATATATTGGGGTTTTATTTCATCATTTGAGTTTAAATACTTCGGCCAAAAACTTATAATAAGATGGGTTTTTGGGACTATTTACATAAAAGGAGTTATATACTATAGGATAAGATATTTTCACTAGAGATTTAATAAATAAAAACAAATGTTAATATGACAAGGGGACAAGGAAAACTCAAAATACTTTACAAATCTAGGAAAGTGAAGATTTCTGAAGCAAATGGTATTATATTTACTTCAACACTTAGACTTAGAATAGCAAGTGATTTTGAGGGTTTTTATGAAGTACTCATGATTTTTCTAAGTAAAATGGAATTTTACTTAGGAAAAGATAAAAATTGAATGAGTGTAATGATGAATAACTTCAAGTACTTAGGTCTTTTCAATTATTGGGCCAAGGGTCCGGTCCCTCCAAAAGTCAAGGAAATGCCTTGAGCCCCTTTAATCTTCAAATTCCTTAGCACTTAGGGGAAATTAGTAAAATCTTTAGGGAAAAAGTGAGATGGGAAGTTAATGATTTTGACTTTGCTTTGCTCTGAAATTCTGCCAATGTAGTGTTCTGCCTTTGCACTTTGTGATGAAAGTAAAATTGAACACATTTAGAACCATCATTCATCACATATAACTTTACAACACCATCTACCTACCCTATCTACTTTATACTGCCATTTTCTCTTCTTTATTAGGGTGCACTTGGACTGGCAAACCCTTATCAATCTTCTTTTTCTTTTACATGGCAAACCTATCTAAGTCTACACTTATTACATCCAAGGGCTCATATTAGACTGTTAAGCACCTTTTATTAACTCTACCTATCTACTTATCTGCCAAGATTAAACTGTTTGGTCAGATATTTATTCTCTATTCTACAACATGAAATTGAAAAATGAATGAGTCAAGTTTAAACAGTTTGACTCTTCATAAATTGTGGCAAAAGTTTGACAAGCTGCACACAATTTTGCTTATTTACAAAAAATGAAATAGTAGTGGCATTTGGACTTGCACACTTTCCTTGGCCTTTGTTTTTGTTTGGGGTTCATTTCTTTCACTTTTTTGACCATTTTATTTTTTTTACCCTTTGATTTTTCTTTTAGGGTATACCCTCTTTACATTTTTTATTTTTTATTTTATTTTTTGAGTTTTTTGAGAATATGGAACACCTTTGCAATAAGAAAAAGGTTTGAACATATTACATAGTTCAATAAGAAAATCATGAAAAATGACACCTATTGGTATAGGAGTCTAACACTGGCTCCACTTGGGGATGGCTTTTCCTGGCGAAAATTCAAGAACAGCAGGTCAGATGCCTCAAAATGCCTTCAAACTGAATTATGTAATCTTCCTTTTCTGGTGGCTTTATTGTATATATGATAGTAAAACTTTTGAAGCTTAGGGCCTTCACTTCAGGCTTCAACTTCAGCAATTCACCATCCAATCAAAACTGATGCATTAGAAAGGATATATTATGTACAAGTTAGAAAACATCAGAACATCCTAGTAAATAGGATCAAAATAGTGCTTTAGCATTCGACCATTGACTAGTCCCTCCTCAGCTTCTGAACTGTCCAAATTCTTCAAAAAGTATGTGTTATTTCCCTGTAGAGCATGAATGATGTAAGGTCCTTTCCATAAGAAATCAAATTTCTCGTGTTTCCCTTTATCTTCCCTTCTGGAATCCCATCTTAGAACTTTGTCTCCTAGTTGAAAATCTTCTGCTTTAGTTCTTTTGTCAAACATTTTCTTTAACTTTTCCTGCAAGACTTGGGATCGTTGATACACTTCTTCTCTGGTCTGCTGCAAGTGAATTGTTTGGTTTATTCTTCTCTGAATATCATTTGGTTCTACTTGAGCCTCCTGAAGTAACTTCATAACAGGAATTCCTAAGGATGATGGAAATCTTGCCTCAATACCATAAACTAAGTCATATGGACTGGTCCCAATTGATTTCTTAGTTGTAAGTCTGTCTGCCCACAATGCATTGGTAAGTTTCTTATGCCAATTCTTTTTATTTTCTTCCAATAATTTTTTAATGATATTAATAAGGATTTTATTGGAAGATTCTGCCAGTCCATTACCCTGGGGGTAATAGGATGTTGAATGGCCTAAAGTGATGTGATATTTATTGCAGAAACTAATCATTTTCGTAGACTTAAATGTAGCAGCATTATCTGTTATAATTTTCTCTGGACAGCCAAATCTTGAAAGTATATTAGTTTCTAAAAACCCTATAATTACAGAATCATTGGCTTGTCTGCATGGGATAGCTTCAATCCATTTAGTAAAGTAATCTGTGGCAATAAGAATCCATCTGTGTTGCCCAGAAGAAGGGGGATGGATTTCTCCAATAAAATCCAGTCCCCATTGTTGAAAGGGTCTCTCGATGGAAATTGGTTTTAATGGTAAAGGCAACAGTTTTCTTTTGCCTTCAAAGATCTGACACTTATGACAAGAAGTTACAAATTTCTTAACATCTGAAAACAAGGTTGGCTAGTAAAAACCAGCCCTTAAGATTTTATCTGCAGTTGACTTCCAGTAGAGGTGTCAACCGCAATCCCCTGCATGAAATTCATTAAGTACCTTGTCAGTTTCATCTTTCAATAAAAAATTTAATAGAATTCCATCATGATTCTTCCAAAAAAGAGCACTATCTAAAATACAATATTTTAAAGATGTCATTTTTAAGAACCTTTGTTTCGTTCTGGACAACCCTGGAGGAGCTTGCAGGTTTAACAAAACATAAATGATATCAGTGTACCAGGGTGAATCTAAAAAGTTCTGACTGATCTGTGGAGTCGCCATCTTCTGTTCGTCGTCTAGTTCGTTAATGTCCAGGGCTTGGCAATTAGTTTCAGTCATGAGTTGAGCCAAACCTTGACCTTTTATGAGTTTTGTTGGTTTAATTTCAATATCATATTCTAATATGGTAGCTATCCACTTACCTCTTTTGCCTTCAATACCATCTTGAGTTAAGATGTCTTTAACGATAGCATTAGGTACATAAGCTATCACATGAGAATACAATATATAAACTCTGAAATCTTTAATTGCTTTCACAAGTGCAAAAGTCTGTTTTTCCATGATATTGTATTTCAAATATGCATCTCTAAGTGCTTTACTAAAAAAGGCTATTGATTTTTCACATCCCTGATCATCTTTTTGTAGTAAAACAACTGTAATTGTATGTTCAGAAGCAAATGAAAAAATGATGAAATCTCTATCAAACTTTGGACTGGTAAGAACTGGTGTTCTGGTTAAAGCTATTTTGATTTCTTCAAATGATTGCTTGGCTTCTACGGTCCAATCAATACTTGAATCCTTTTTTAGCATGTTAGTAAGCAATCTAAGTAATTCAGCTAAACTAGAAATAAATCTTCTCAAGAAATTGATCTTTCCTATGAAAGCTTGAAGTTCTTTAATGTTTCTGGGATGAGGTATATGCAATATGGCTTGTATTCTTTCAGGATCAATTCTAATGCCATCTTTAGAAATAATGTGACCTAGGAGTTTTCCTTCTTCAAGACCAAACAATGATTTTTTCGGATTCAAAGAAATACCATACTTTTTGCATTTTAAAAATACTTGTCTTAGATGATCTAAATGTTGCTGATCTGTTTTTGAAAAAACAGTTAAATCATCTAGATAAATAACCAGAAAATCATGAATTTCTTTGGCGAATGCAATGTCCATTGCTCTTTGGAAGGTGGCCCCTGCGTTTTTTAGACCGAATGTCATCTTAACATATTTGAAAGTACCCCATGGTGTTGTAAATGTTGTTTTGTCTTGATCATCAGGATGAACCAAAATCTGGTTATACCCTGAAAATCCATCCAAAAGAGAAATCCTTGAAGATCCCACTACCCTTTGTAGGATATGGTCCATTTTAGGCAAAGGATAATTATCTTTTAAAGAAACTTTGTTCAAATTTCTCAAATCAACACACAGTCTAATCTCTCCAGTCTTTTTTCTTGTTGGTACCAAATTAGAAACCCATTCAGAAAATCTAATAAGAGCTATAATTCCTGCTTCATACATTCTTTTAATTTCTTTCTCAATTGAAGGTAGTAAAACAGGATTGATCCTTCTAAGTTTTTGTTTAAAAGGTTTCTGATCTGGTTTCAAAGGTATTCTATGTTGAATTATTGATGTATCATATGACTTCAGATCTTCATAACTCCAGGCAAAAACATCCTGGAATTCTTTTAAAAGTTCAACATATTTAACCTTTTGATATTCTGGCAGAGATTTAGATCGTTTAACCATCTTGGGATTTCCTTCATTTCCTAAATTGTATTCTTCAATGTCAGCTTTTACAGGTTCCATTTTGGGTTTAAATGGAATGTCATTTGAGTCAAAAATATCTTCTAAAGGAGTTAATCCTTTAGTTAAATGATTATCTTTCGGATTAATAATGTCAGATTCATCTTCTATGATCTCATCAAATTCCATTTGTTTCAAATCCTGCATATCTTTTTCAGTGAATTTGGTTGGGTGAAGTATGTGAATTGCAGTCTCTTCTGAAATATTCGTTTCTTGTTCATCTACTTGATCAGATTCATTGATTGTTATGTCTTCATCTATACTACTGTTACAAAACTCATTTTCTAGTGTGAAAAAAATATTGATCTGATTATTACTTACAAACACTTGCCAATTCATGAGATTGTCCGGTATAGTAGGTCTATGTCTAATCTCCGCTGTGAATTGATGATTAGGTCCAAAAGGTAATTTACATGTGCTAGCGAACATTGCAAGACTGTGAGCATGCAAATTTTGTTTCCTAGGAATCTTGGCAAGTTGAGCTTGTAGAAAAGTGTTGAGAATTTCCACAACTGTTCCTCTGTATTCTCTTAACCTGGGGTCCTTCGTTGAACATTCACCATTGATCTGTTGGATAATTAACGCAGAGTCTCCTATGATTGATACTCTAATTGCTCCTAACTTTTTGACATGTTTAAGCCCTAGCAAAAGAGCTTCATACTCTGCCATATTATTAGTGCATCTAAAGTTCAACCTATAAGCATGGCCTTCGGCGTGATCATTTTCAACATTATGAATCCAAATTCCAGCTCCTGCTCCCAACTTATTTACTGAACCATCAAATTATAAATGCCACAGAATTTCGTGTTCATAATCTTCATCAACTGTTTTAACATGTTTCTTAACAGGAGCTAGTTTTTTAGTTCTTTCTGGTATTTCTTGATTTTCTGGTGTTTCTTTGTTTTCAGAAATTTCTTCGATCTGAACAGTGGATTTATTTGCAGTTTCCATTTCTGGTGCTTCTAGCTCAGTAGGAAGGTCTAATTCAGCATTATAAAGGATGAAAGAGTCCATATCAGAATGTATTGAATAGACAGGGAAGTTTTCAGGCTTCTCATGGCTACTGACTAAATATTTCATCAAGGTCTCTCTGTATAGTCTTTTAGGTTGACCAAATACCAAAATAGTGGCATATGACATGTCTAATTGAATAGATCCTCCAAGTTTAGCACCCCAGGATCTAGACAACAACATACCATACTTGGGAGGAATATCGGCCACTACTATATCCATCAGAACAGATTTCGCAGGGTATTGCACCAAAGTAACACACAGATCTTTAATCAAACCTAAACATCTTACCTGACTTGAATCAAAAGAAAACAGATCTTTATATGGTCTAGTAATATCAAGGTTTAATCTTTCCATCACAGCTTTTGGCATCAAAGTATGGGATGCTCCAGAATCAAGCATAGCATTATGGAGTATTTTGTCATGAACGTTCAAGCTCACCTAAAATGGAGGGGTTCCTCCACTTTCTGGTTTGCCATTTACCTCAGGGCCAAAAATGAGTTTGGGTTGATCATCAAGAACATTTACTGAATCATCCATTCCAGTAATGTTAATGTTAAGGGATTTGCTGATTTGGCTTCTATAGACATCATGTTTAACCAATTCTGATAAGGGAACAGCTATCTTTATTTTGCCTATTTCGGCCTCTAGATTGAACGGTTTTTCTGTTTGAGCTCTAGTGTTTTGAACAGTTGGATTTTCTCTATTTTTTGGATCTTCAACGTTTTTCACTTTTCCATGAGTGGGATTATGAATTGAAGGTGTTTCTGAATTAACTTCTGTTGTTTCTTCTACGTCTCCTACAGGAGGAAAAATATTAGATAGTTGTTTATTATTTGGTTGGTTGTGAGAGACATCTTCAATTATTGGATTTGCGGGGTTGGGACTTGTCCTAGACAAAATTTGTACAGGAGGAGTGTTTTGTACAGGAGGAAGGTTAGTTTTACCTTTGATGTTTTGTTTTACAGCTTTCTGTTTGCTATTCTCTGGCACATCAATCCATCTGCTTCTCAAATTGTATTGTTTATGAACTTCATAAATTGTTGTGTCATAACCTTCTTTAAAATCAAAAGTTTCTCCTGAATGAGTTTGAAATGTTTCAAGAATATGATTTTCTTGTTCATCTTGAGATAGGAAAACTTCTGGTTCATTTTTGTTTTCAGTCACGTTATTTATTTCAACATCCTCAGTAGGCTCTTCAGAAGTTGAGCCTTCAACAAAATTTTCTTGGAATGGTGGCTTGATGTTTTGGTCAGGGACATTTTTCCCAGTATTTTGGTTTTGATTTCTTCTAAAGTTTGGGTTTCTCACAACATTTTGATTATCACCAGAAGACTTTCTTTCGATTGTCTCTACTCTGTCTCCCAGTCTTTCCATGCCTTTGATGATTGCATCCAGCTTTCTTTCAAAAGCTGAAGGTTCTTCATTCATAGGCATTCTTCTTTCGGCCCGAGCTCTAGCTCGTTTTTCTATGAGGTTTGCTTCCACACTAACCACTATGCTTTGCATCTCTTCTAGGGTTTGAGGGGCTCTTTCCCTAAGTGAATATGCTATGTCAGAGTCAAAACCATCAGGGAATTTAACCGATACTGAATCCGAAGGTGGTCTAAGGTTTTGAGGAACAGCGTTGTAGGCTTCGTTAAATCTGATGATGTAATCTTGTACTGTTTCATTAGGTCCTCTTTTCAATTTTCCAAAGTCAGATAGGATCTGAAGAGGGTCTTTCTTCTTCTCCCATCTATTTAAAAATGACCTATATAGGGCTGGTAAGTCAGCAATACTGTTTGGAGCAAGGGCCCTAAACCATGTCCTGACTTCCCCAGTAAGACTCTGGACAAAAATTCTCATTCGAACGTCATCAGCGTCAATTTCATAAAATTCAAAGTAATCAGTCATCCTTTTGGTATGTTGTTGAGCTGTGTAAGTACCTGAGCCATCAAAAGGGGTGATCTTACTCTGATAATCTTGTGGCAAAGCAGCAGGGTTGCCTGGCAATCTTAACGGGGCATATCTATTGGCCATTGGAAGGTGTAATGGAATAACAGGTGATGATGGTCTGGAAGGAGTGGGTGGAGGAGTAGAAGGAGTGACTTGGGTTTGAGAAGCTTGAGGAAAAGTAGCTGAGCTTGGGGAAGCTTCAGTAATTACAAAAATGTTTGAATTTTCTTCACAGGTCTGTTCAGATTGAACGGAATTTTGTAAATGTCTGTCAAGATGATATGAAACAAATCTCAATTGTAAATCTTCCAGAAATAATGGATCTGGAACCAGCTTAGAAAATTCGGATTCAGAAAAATTCACAAACAGAGATGTTTCAAATCGTTCATCAAAATGGATTTCATCAAAATATATGATCTTCACAGGACAGGAATGTGATCTAGAAAGAGGTCTGGAACTTCCAGAACTCTCTTGACTTCCTCTTTCAGAACTTTCTTGACTTCCTTGTCTTCTAAGAATCCTAGGAATCAGATTTGGATTTTCAAATATCGGTGGTGGATTAGGGTCAGGATTTGACCTGGTATGACGAATCCTTTCTGAAGCCAGTTTTCCTAGACTTTATCTTTTTTATTTTTTGTTTTAAATAAAATGAAAGTACAACTTCAGCAAACTCTTCAAGAAATTTAAGATTTTGGATTAAAATCTTCTCAAAGATTTATTGAACTAGAGAGTCTAATTGAATGTTTGAAACTAAAGTTTAGTTTATAAGCTAAACCAGAGATAGACTGAAGCAGCATTTATTTACTATGCAGTTGCAGGGAAAAAGCATTTCAAAGGCTACCTGGCTGATCTTCAGACTCTGTCTATAGCTTATAAGCAAACAATAGTAACAATAAAATGTTTCAGCTCCCTAGTATGGTCGCCACTATGTTATCACTCAGGTTTTCCTTGAAGTTGTGGAAAAGGAAAGTATACCCGAGGTAACCAACAAACCAACCTTCGGATACAGAATCTAGCCAATCTGTATCCAGAGAGGGCTCTCTCTTTATGATTTAACTTTATTCTTAGAAAATTTTAGGCTAGTTATAAGTCCAAGAGTTTGTTTGAAAATGGTGGAATCCGCCAACTAAGGGCAAGGTTGAATATTTTCAGGCCATTGGGCTATGGAGTCAAAAGGATGGCTTTACTGGATTAATCTTCTACACACAAGATGGCTTTGCAAGGCAAGATAGCCAAACAAAGAACAATTTTTAGGAATTAAAGTGGATGAAATGGATTTTGAAGGGATGAAAGGCAATCAAGAATCTTTCAACATATTCAAAGAAAGAAAATGAATTATTACAAATAAAGAGCAGTTAAGAATTCTTTACTATAGTAATCAAAATGTTCAAACCAGCGAAACAAGAGCAGTTAAGAATTCGTTGCTTATAACCAGTTTGGAAGAAAACATTTGGAATAACCGCAATTGAAAATCAGAGTACACTTAAGTAAGTTATGATTTATTCTTTTATGTCAATTATTCAGAAATGGAACACAGTGATATTATAAACAGATATAAAACTTAAAACATAGGATAGAAAGGACTTATTGAACTGTAGTCGGACACATGAATCCTGCAAAAAGTCTTGAGCTTCAAATCATCATCCAGCAAGCCACAAAGAAGTTTCTCCAAAGCACTTTTATTCCAAAAGATCAATGTTACAGCAAAGTAGTAGAATCCACCCTCAATACTCCTTTCGAGGGCTTATTTATACAAAAACTATTAACAATATCTCATAACAAAAGAGATATAATTTAGGGTGACTAATGAATAGATTACAATACAAATGGAGACATATGGTCTCGTAGATAGGATAAATCAGTTGATGATGTGTGCTGTCTCCTCTTTTTTATAATGTGTTGGAAGCAGTTCCTTTATTTTAGCTCGTTGCTGTCTTCTTGAGTAATTCTTTTTGACTGCCTTGCTTGTCTGATACTCTTTTATTCTTACTGATACACTTTAACTACTGAATTGATACTCTTTGACTTTTATTCACCTATTTATCCTTTATCAAGATATACCTCAGTAAAATAGGCAAAAATTTCACCAAGGATAAGTTTTACAAAAGTTCCAACATGTCTTCCCACCATTTAACTTCTGGCGCTCTGGTCCTTTGTAATTTCCTCAAATTTTCATCAGCTTCAGTGTATTTGAAAAAATTAGGCTGAGATGGAAACAAATGTTTTATTTCATGTTCAAGATAAAATAAACTCTCCAATTTTTCATAAAGGCTTTTCCCTGTTGGCAATGTTCCTACTGTTGTACTGGTCGAAGAACTGGCTTGATCATCAACTTGTTTGTTTACTTTTGCTACAAAACTTTCCAAATCCATTAATATGCCTTCTTCACTAATAGGACTGGGCAAACCTTTATTTAATATAACATCAAATCTTTCTTGGAAGGCAAAAATTTCTCGATGCATGTCTGAACACCTTCTTTCAAGATTTTGCATAAGAATCCTTTTAGTAAACACCTTTTTTATTTCCAAAATGGTTCCTGTTCTGTCCTGAATTCCAAATTCTGCAAGCTGATACTTATTCTGAGTATTCAAAAAACTGATAAGTCTATTGGCTTCTTCTGGCATATTTCCTAACTCTTCCCTTGCTTTCTCAATTTCTTCTAGAGCCAATCTGACTAAATCTTGTTGTTCATATATGATTTCAATAGAAGACCAAACATTCTTTATTGATTGAATAATGTTATACCAAAGAATTTCCTTTAATTCACTTACAGGTCTTTCCATTGTAAGATCCTTTTCCAATGCTTTAACTGATTTTTCTGTTTTTTTATTTCTCTTGTTTTCTCAGCAATACTTATTTTTGATTGATCATATTTATTTTCCAGAGTGGAAAGCTGAGACTTTAAGCTTTGGAGTTCTGTCACCTGCAGTTTTAATTCATTCATTGCTTTGATTAATTCATCAGAACTCTTATCATAAGTGTTCACCTGTGTTAGCTCTGCTTGTTGGCCTGTAATTGGTGTACCTGTTCCTGTGGCTACCTGTGTTGTCGTTGTTAGAATAATGGACTCTTTATCTTTTAATGCTTGCTCAAGTTCTTTCTCTGTTTCAGCAAGTTGCTCATTCATTTTTAAAAGTAAGTCCACCTCTTCTTCTGAATTTTCCTTCATTACTTGCTCAGTCTGAGGGTGTCTTGAAGCTGGTAGTTTCAACTGTTTCCTCAATGCGGCAATGTCATCATCTTTCCTCTTGATTAATGCTTCAATGCCCTTAACATCCTTAGGATTATGACCCAAATTGATAATTATTTCCTCCAAAGATTTTATCCTATTATCCTTTTCTTGGGAAGAAGATTTCTCAATCTGCATATGGGTGTTTGTATTATTCAAAGAATCCTGTAATTCATGAGCTTCCATAGCTTTGCCAGTGAGTGTAGAATATATCATTTCTCCAGTCTGCTTGTGTAATTCAATCTGGTCCAAAGGATGAATATCTTTTGCTAAGACCTAAAAATTGGTTCTGATATAATCAACTGCTGTCTGTGGTTGTTGCACTTTGGGTTTAAAATGGCTCATTAGCATTTTACCCTGTTGAATGTCAAAAGCTGACATTAATCTCTCTTGATTTTTTGGAGCCATTTTAAGATATTGATTATACACCTGTATCCTCAGTGGATCATTCCTTTTTATATCAATCAAAGTCTTCTTTATGTCTCCTGCATCTTTGTTTGGAGGTTTAAAAGAAGATATTTCTGTACTTAGCTGCCTATGCATTGTCTTTCCTTGAAGATCAGAGTATGTACCACTAAACGAACTTGTTTGCTGACTATCTTCTGTTTCTGGAATATCAATGATTTCTTCATATGATTCAACTTCTGGAAGTGGATTCATTTTCTGCCTTTTAGCCTGAGGCTGTTTTGAAGATTCCTTGGGAGGAGTAGGACCTTCAACCTCTCTTTTCTTGCCCTTTTCAATATTCAGTGGAGTTTGCAAGTTTGGCATTTCCACTGGATTCATTTCTACTGGATGCATTTCTACTGGATCGGTTTGAGGAGGAACCTGTACTTGTCCTTGTGCCTTAGATGTTTGAGGTTGTTCATTCATTTTGAATGTTTCAATCACTTGTATTTCAGGCTCTTTCTCTTTTCCTTTGGATTCAACTGCAATTGATGGAATGTTTTCCTGTGATTTTTGTTGAAAATTCCCCGCTGAAGAAGGACCAATGTCTGGTACCTGCACTTGCCCAAAAAATTCTAGGTCAAGCATTTTTCCAAGATCTTTCATTACATTGTCCATATTGTCTTCTTCACTATTCAGTTCAATTAATGTTCCTTCTACCCATTCATCTGTATTAGCATACTTTTCAATCTCAGGGATTCTTCGATGCATGTAGGGTGCTGATTTGTTTTTCATTCTTTTGTCACAAATAAAGTTGAATGGGTCATAGGGTACCTAATGGAAACTTTTCTGTAATCTACAACGTTCCTCTAATATATTTTGAGCTTCTTCCCCTCCATCCCTAGAATTGCAGATAAATGGACCTAATTGGCTCTTTATCTTGAGTTGGGCCTTTTTCTTGGCATTACAGAAGTGAATTATATCTGAATTGTTCATTTGTCTGAAATACTCAAGTGCAAAAAGTCTCATTGGAACATATCTGGGTAACTTGAAAGGGCTCAATTCACATCCGTAAATTCTAATTTCAGTATGATTCTAATAGAAGTACTAGTCACCTATCTTATAATGTTTTGAAAGTTGAAGGATTTTCTTAATTTCATTGCTGAGTCTTGGAGGGGAAACTCCTGTCAACAAGGTAGTTGCAGGATGTATGAAAAGATCAATGAACTCAATATAAGAATAGGGAGAATCTGGGGAACAATGAGTAATGGTTGACCAAAAGATAACAGATCTTGGATTCCCTTGGGTATCAATTTTTTTAATATAGAAAGGGAATGTTTCTGGCTAGTAATAGAGGATGAGATGGTAAATGACAGTAGAATACTTGAATACTTTCTCATTCTCTAATCTCATCAATTGATTATGAATCTTATCTGCAATGAAAGATGCAAAGTCGTACTTGACAGCAGGAGACTGTCCAGGGGTGAACATAGATAATAACACCAGGGTTAAATGGTCAACATACTCACTGGTATTAAAACCCATTATAAAAGATATCATACTCAAAATATTTTGACCTTCTTCAGTGAAATAAACATTAGCGTAAGGGGGAGGGCCTGTAGGCTGATGCTCTGGCCACATGAGGTTTGGAAAATGCGAGTTAACTCCTCTTGGGATAATTTAGTGGATTTCTCCAATAACTCTCCCATTAACAAAGGAGTAAGGGCTTCACCAGACTGAAAATCTAACATATCATTGATGGATTGAGCAGTAATGGGAAAAAGGATGTTATGGCTTGGGGATAATACTGCTCTTTGATTTGGATCATAATTGGCATGGCAATAGTGGATAATTTCAGGAAAGATATGGACTGAAGGAAAAAGGTATCTAGGAAGACCAGACTCCCATAACCCAATAATATCTAAGCCATTCAAATAATTGTCTTTGCAGCGACAATGAATTCGAAGGGGGCTTTCACTGAAAAATAAGTCTTTAATCTGAAAATCTTTATCCACTAATGATAATTAATCCAAATCTCTATGAGGGGTATTCAATGGGGCTACATTCAGGGCTACAGGAACTTCCATTTTTTTTGTTCTTGTGTATTCAAAGAAACGGAAATTCGGGGATTTTTATGAAAATTTGAGCAGATTTACAGGTTTCGACGGGGGAAACGGGTACAATTGCAAGTTCAGGAATATTATTTACAATTTTTAGGATCAGGGAACGAACTAGCAATCAACTTGAACTCTGTTTTAGTGGAAAAACAAGGAAAACTCAGTATCTTTCAGAGCTCAGGGCGAAATGGAGTAAATACCTGTTTTTAGAGGAAAACTGTGATTAACAGGTACCAGCTGGCGGCGGATGTATTTTGGGAAACTGGACTGGAAGTAGCTTTCAGCGAAATTTATTTGAACAGTAGTTTGACAGTCAATTTCGAATTTCTTCGCACAGAGGGCACAGTCGCTTTCAATATACAAAATGACAAAAAATGCGCGAAGTTTTGTTTTATTTGTAAAGTCAAAAGGAATTTTTTATTATTTTTTAGGATGATGTCATCGGGTACAATGGACATGTCACGAGGAATGGGCGGTAAGCGGTATATTCCACACCGCTTTTGGGAGCAGGCGGTTTTTTACGAATTGGCAGCGATTCCATTGAGCACACGACGCGTGGCCAGTGCACTATTTGGAAACCGCTCCCATTTCGCGCGTTAAGTTTCGGACGGAGGATGGGCAGCGGAATGTTTATGAGCCGTCGATCTTGGAGCGGGCGATCGGACGGATGATATGACATGAAGTTGGTGGGGTTTTTAATGGGCGGGCCCAAAAGAATTAACGTTTAATTAATTGTTTCGGGCGGCGTCTGATTGGTGGAAGGGAAGTTATTAATTAATACGGATGATTAATTAATCCTTGGGTTATGAGGGTCGGTGTTGCGGCGGGATTTCGAATTTTATTTGTTTTTCCGTTTAAAACATAAAAAATATATGTTTAAACTTTTTTCTATGTATTTTTTATTATATAGAAATAAACCAATATGATTCATTTACTATAAGGGGCGGGGATAGTTATATGGATATGTTTTTTGGCCAAAGGGTATATATATTGGGGTTTTATTTCATCATGTGGGTTTAAATACTTCGGCCAAAAACTTATAATAAGATGGGTTTTTGGTATTATTTACATAAAAGGAGTTATATACTATAGGATAAGGTATTTTCACTAGGGATTTAATAAATAAAAATAAATGTTAATATGACAAGGGGACAAGGAAAACTCAAAATACTTTACAAATCTAGGAAAGTGAAGATTTCTGAAGCAAATGGTATGATATTAACTTCAACACTTAGACTTAGAATAGCAAGTGATTTTGAGGGTTTTTATGAAGTACTCATGATTTTTCTAAGTAAAATGGAATTTTACTTAGGAAAAGATAAAAACTGAATGAGTGTAATGATGAATAACTTCAAGTACTTAGGTCTTTTCAATTATTGGGCCAAGGGTCCGGTCCCTCCAAAAGTCAAGGAAATTCCTTGAGCCCCTTTAATCTTCAAATTCCTTAATACTTAGGGGAAATTAGTAAAATCTTTAGGGAAAAAGTGAGATGGGAAGTTAATGATTTTGACTTTGCTTTGCTCTGAAATTCTGCCAATGTAGTGTTCTGCCTTTGCACTTTGTGATGAAAGTAAAATTGAACACATTTAGAACCATCATTCATCACATATAACTTTGCAACACCATCTACCTACCCTATCTACTTTATACTACCATTTTCTCTTCTTTATTAGGGTGCACTTGGACTGGAAAACCCTTATTAATCTTCTTTTTCTTTTACATGGCAAACCTATCTAAGTCTACACTTATTACATCCAAGGGCTCAGATTAGACTGTTGAGCACATTTTATTAACTCTACCTATCTACTTATCTGCCAAGATTAAACTATTTGGTCAGATATTTATTCTCTATTCTACAACATGAAATTGAAAAATGAATGAGTCAAGTTTAAACAGTTTGACTCTTCATAAATTGTGGCAAAAGTTTGACAAGCTGCACACAATTTTGCTTATTTACAAAAAATGAAATAGTAGTGGCATTTGGACTTGCCACACTTTCTGGTCAATTTTTGTTTGGGGTTCATTTCTTTCACTTTTTATTATTTTGGCTATTTTTACCTTTGATTTTTTATTTTAGGGTATACCCTCTTTACATTTTAAATTTTTTTATTTTTTAAGAATATGGAACACATGCACAGAAAAAGTTTGAACATATTGCATAGTTCAATAAGACAATCATGAAAAATGACACCTATTGGTATAAGTCTAACAACGGCTCCACTTGGGGATGGATTTTCCTGGCTAAAAGTCAGAACGGCGAGGTCGGATGCCTCAAAATTTCTTCAAACTAAACCATGTAATCTTCTTTTCTGGTAGCTTTATTGTATATATGATAGTAAAACTCCTGAAGCTTAGGGCCTTCCTTAGGGCCTAACTGGCAAATTCTCCATCAATAAAAAAATATGCATTATAAAGGATATATTATGTACGGATTTATAAAGTCGAGAACATCTAAGTAAATAGGATCAAAGTAGTGTTTTAGCATTCGACCATTGACTAGTCCTTCCCTCGGCTTTTGAACCATCCAAATTCTTCAAAAAATATGTGTTATTTCTCTCTTGTAAACATGAATGATATGAGTTGCTTTCATAGAAATCAAATTTCCCATATTTCCCTTTATCTTCCATGGAATCCCATCTTAGAACTTTATCTCCTATTTGAAAATCTTCTTGCTTTAGTCTTTTTTTCAAACAACTTCTTTAATTTTCTGTAAAACTTGTGATCATTGATACACTTCTTCTGCAGTGCTGTGGCTGTGGTGAATTGTTTGGTTATTCTTCTCTAAATATCATTTGGGTTCTACTTGAGCCTCCTGATAACCATATGAGAATTCCTAAGGATAATGGAAATCTAGCCTCAATGCCATAAACTAATTCATATGGTACAGGTCTAGATTGATTTCTTAGTTGTGGTCATGCTTACAATGCATGGTATGTTTCTTATGCCAATTCTTTTTATTTTCTTCCAATAATTTTTTAATGATATTAATGAGAATTTTATTGGAAGAATCTGCCAGTCCATTACCCTGAGGATAATAGGCTGTTGAATGGCCTAATGTGATGTGATATTTATTGCAGAAACTAATCATTTTCTTTGACTTGAAAGCATCAGCGTTATCTGTTATAATTTTTCCAGGACAGCCAAACCTTGAAAGTATATTGGTTTCTAAGAACCCTATGATTACAGAATCATTGGCCTGTCTTGATGGGATAGCTTCAATCCATTTAGTAAAGTAATCTAAAGCAGTGAGGATCCATATATGTTGTCCAGAAGAAGGGAGATGGATTTCTCCAATAAAATCCAGTCCCCATTGTTGAAAGGGTCTCTTGGTGGAAATTGGTTTTAATGGTAAAGGTAACAATTTTCTTTTCCCCTCAAAGATCTGACACTTATGACAAGCTATTACAAATTTCTTAACATCTGAAAATAAGGTTGGCCAATAAAAGCCAGCCCTTAATATCTTATCTGCAGTTGATTTCCAGTAGAGGTGTCCCCCACAATCTCCTGCATGAAATTCCTTAAGAACTTTATCAGCTTCATATTTCAATAAACAATTTAATAGAATTCCATCATGATTCTTCCAAAAAAGAGCACTATCTAAAATACAATACTTTAAAGATGTCATTTTCAAAAACCTTTGTTTCGTTTTTGATAACCTTGGAGGAGCTTGCAAGTTTAACAAAACATAAATGATATCAGTGTACTAGGGTGAGTCTAAAAAGGCTTGATTGATGTGTGGAGTCGCCATCTCATAGATTTAATAGCACCATGCAGAACATGAATTTATATCTGTTCATTAGATAGAAACACAAGGCAAAAAAATACAACCTACACAACACAAATTATCGATTGAACAGGTGCCACATCACTAGGTTAGGGCATCGTACCATCTAACCACCGGAGGGTGAAATTAAACTGACGGACCACCACCAGGATTTCACTTAGTTACACCACCTATTGAACATAGGTGAAGGGTTCTATTGAACGAAGAACACCTAGTTCGTCATCCAGCTCGTTAATATCCAGGGCTTGGCAATTTGTTTCAGTCATGAGTTGAGCCAAACCTTGACCTTTTATGAGTTTTGTTGGTTTTATTTCAATATCATATTCTAATATGGTAGCTATCCACTTACCTCTTTTGCCTTCAATACCATATTGAGTTAATATGTCTCTAACGATAGCATTAGGTACATAAGCTATCACATGAGAATACAATATATAAACTCTGAAATCTTTAATTGCTTTCACAAGTGCAAAAGCTTGTTTCTCCATGATATTATATTTCAATGATGCATCTCTAAGTGCTTTACTAAAAAAGGCTATTGGTTTTTCACATCCTTGATCATCTTTTTGTAGTAAAACAGCTGCAACTGTATGTTCAGAAGCAAATGAAAAAATAATGAAATCTCTATCAAATTTTGGACTGGTAAGAACTGGTGTTCTGGTTAAAGCCATTTTGATTTCTTCAAATGATTGCTTGGATTCTACGGTCCAGTCACAACTTGAATCCTTTCTTAACATGTTAGTAAGCAATCTAAGTAATTCAGCTAAACTAGAAATGAATCTTCTCAAAAAATTGATCTTTCCTATGAAAGCTTGAAGTTCTTTAATATTCCTGGGATGAGGTATCTGCAATATGGCTTGTATTCTTTCAGGATCAATTCTAATGCCATCTTTAGAAATAATGTGACCTAGGAGTTTCCCTTCTTCAAGACCAAACAATTATTTTTTTGGATTTAAAGAAATACCATACTTTCTGCATTTTATAAACACTTGCCTTAGATGATCTAAATGTTGTTGATCTGTTTTGGAAAAAACAATCAAATCATCCAGATATATGACCAGAAAATCATGAATTTCTTTGGAAAAGGCAATGTCCATTGCTCTTTGGAAGGTTGCTCCTGCGTTTTTTAGACCAAAATGCATCTTAACATATTTAAATGTACCCCATGGTGTTGTAAATGTTGTTTTGTCTTGATCATCAGGATGAACCAGAATCTGATTATACCCTGAAAATCCATCCAGAAGAGAAATCCTTGAAGATCCTACTACCCTTTGTAAGATATGGTCCATTTTAGGCAAAGGATAGTTATCTTTTAAAGAAACTTTGTTTAAATTTCTCAAATCGACACATAGTCTAATCTCTCCAGTCTTTTTCCTTGTTGGTACCAAATTAGAAACCCATTCAGAAAACCGAATAGGAGCAATGATTCCTGCTTCATACATTCTTTTAATTTCTTTTTCAATTGAAGGCAGCAATACAGGGTTGATCCTTCTAAGTTTCTATTTAAATGGTTTCTGATCTGGTTTCAAAGGTATTGTATGTTGAATTATTGATGTATCATATGATTTAAGATCTTCATAACTCCAGGCAAAAACATCCTGGAATTATTTTAAAAGTTCAACATATTTAACCTTTTGATCCTCTGGCAGAGATTTAGATAACTTAACCATCTTGGGATTTCCTTCAGTTCCCAAATTGTATTCTTCAATATCAGCTTTTAACGGTTCCATTTTGGGTTTTAGTGGAATGTCATTTGAGTCAAAAAGATCTTCCAAAGGAGTTAATCCTTTGGGTAAATGATTATCTTTCAGATTAATAATTTCAGATTCATCTTCTATAATCTCATCGAATTCCATTTGTTTCAAATCCTGCATATCTTTTTCAGTGAATGTGGTTGGGTGAAGCATGTGAATTGCAGTCTCTTCTGAAATATCTGTTTCTTGTTTATCAATTTGATCAGATTCATTGATTGTTGTGTCCTCATCTATACTACTATTAGAAAACTCATTTTCTAAGGTCAAAAAGTTGTTAATTTGATTATTATTTACAAACACTTGCCAATTCAAGAGATTGTCCGGTATAGCAGGTCTATGTCTAATCTCAGCTGTGAACTGATGATTAGGTCCAAAAGGTAATTTACATGTGCTAGCGAACATTGCAAGACTGTGAGCATGCAAATTTTGTTTTCTAGGAATTTTGGCAAGTTGAGCTTGTAGAAAAGTGTTGAGAATTTCCACAACTGTTTCTCTGTATTGTTTCAATCTGGGGTCTTTTGTTGAACATTCACCATTGATTTGTTGAATAATTAACTCAGATTCTCCTATGATTAATACTCTAATTGCTCCTAACTTTTTGACATGTTTAAGCCCTAGCAAAAGAGCTTCATACTCTGCCATGTTGTTAGTGCATCTAAAATTCAATCTATAAGCATGACCTTTGGCATGATCATTTCGTGTTAATGACAGATTCCGCTCTACTCCGATTTTGTTCACGGTTAGCAGTTATCAACTGTTTTAATATGTTTCTTAACATGAAGTGTTGGTTTTTCAATTTTTTCTGGTATCTCTTGAATGTTTGATGTTTCTTTGTTTTCAGAAATTTCTTCAATTTGAACAGTAGATTTAGTTGCAGTTTTTGTTTCTGAGTTTTCTATTTCAGTAGGAAGGTCTAATTCAGCATTATAAAGAATGAAAGAGTCCATATCATAATCTACCGAATATACGGGGAAGTTTTCAGGCTTCTCATGGCTACTGACTAGATATTTCATCAAGGTCTCTCTGTACAATCTTTTAGGCTGACCAAATACTGAAATAGTTTCAAATGACATATCTAATTGTAGAGATCCTCCGAGTTTGGCACCCCAGGATCTAGACAACAACATACCATATTTAGGGGGAATATCAGCAACTACTATGTCCATCAGAATAGATTTCGCAGGGTATTGTACCAAAGTAACACATAAATCTTTAATTAAACCTAAACATCTTACCTGACTAGAATCAAAATAAAAAAGATCTTTATATGGTCTAGTATTGTCTAGGTTTAACCTTTCCATGACTGCTTTTGGCATTAAATTGTGGGACGCTCCAGAATCAAGCATGGCGTTATGCAGTATTTTGTCATGAACATTCAAGCTCAAATAAAATGCAGGAGTTCCTCCACTTTCAGGTTTGCCATTAACTTCAGGACCAAAAAGTAGTCTGGGTTGATCATCAAAAACGTTCACTGAATCATCCATTCCAGTAATGTTAAGGGATCTGCTGATTTGGCTTCTATACACATCGTGTTTAGCTAATTCTGCTAATGGAACATCTATCTTTAGTTTTCCTATTTCAGCTTCTAGATTGAAAGATTTTTCTGTTTGAGCTCTAGTATTTGGAACAGTTGGATTTTCTCTATTTTTTGGATCTTCAGCGTTTTTCTCTTTTTCATGAGTGGGATTATGAGTTGAAGGTGTTTCTGAATTAACTTCTACTGGTTCTTCTACATTTCCTGCAAGAGGAGAAGTATTATAAATTTGTTTATTGTTCAGTTGATTGTCAGACACATCTTCAATTATTGGATTGGGGGGGTTAGAATTTGCTCTGGAAAGAATTTGTACTGGAGGAGTGTTAGTTTTATCTTTGACATTTTGTTTTACAGCTTTCTGTTTGCTATTCTCTGGTACATCAATCCGTCTGCTTCTCAAATTGTATTGTTTATGAACTTCATAGATCGTTGTGTCATACCCTTCTTTAAAATCAAAAGTTTCTCCTGAATGTGTTTGAAATGTTTCAAGAATATGATTTTCTTGATCATCTTGAGATAGGAAAACTTCTGGTTCATTTTTATTTTCAGTCACATTATTTATTTCAACATCCTCTGTTGGTTCTTCAGAAGATTACCCTTCAAAAAAAAATTCTTGGAATGGTGGCTTGATGTTTTGGTCAGGAACATTTTTCCCAGGATTTTGGTTTTGATTTCTTCTGAAGTTTGAATTTCTAACAACATTTTGACCATCGCCAGAAGAATTTCTTTCGATTGTCTCTAATTTGTCTCCCAGTCTTTCCATACCTTTAATAATTGCATCCAGCTTTCTTTCAAAAGTCGAAGGCTCTTCGTTTATAGGCATCCTTCTTTCAGCCCTAGCCCCAGCACGTTTTTCTATAAGGTTAGCTTCAACACTAACCACTATGATTTTCATCTCTTCTAGGGTTTGACGGGCTCTTTCCATAAGTGAATATGCTATGTCAGAGTCAAATCCATCAGGGAATTTAACCAGTACTGAATCGGGAGGGGGTTTAAGGTTCTGGGGAACAGTGTTATATGCTTCGTTGAATCTAATGATGTAATATTGTACTGTTTCATTAGGTATTCTTCTCAATTTTTCAAATTCTGATAGGATTTGAAGAAGGTCTTTCTTCTTCTCCCATCTATTCAAAAATGCCCTATACAAAGCTGGTGAGTCAGCAACAATGTTTGGAGCAAGACCCCTAAACCATGTCCTGACCTCCCCAGTAAGACTCTGGAAAAAAATTCACATTCTCACATCATCAGTGTCAATTTCATAAAATTCAAAGTAATCAGTCATCCTTTTGGTATGTTGCTGAGTTGTGTAAGTACCGGAATCATCAAAAGGGGTGATCTTACTCTGATAATCTTGAAGCAAAGCAGCAGGGTTTCCTGGCAACTGTAATGAAGCATATCTGTTGGCCATTGGAAGGTGTAATGGAATAATAGGTGATGGTGGTCTAGAAGGAGTGGGTGGAGGAGTAGAAGGAGTGACTTGTGTTTGATAATTTTTGGGAAAGGCAAATGAACTTGAGGAAACTGCAGTAATTACAGAAATTTTCGATGTTTCTTCAAAGGTATGTTCAGATTGAATATAATTTTGTAAATGTCTGTCAAGATGAAATGAAACAAATCTCAATTGTAAATATTCAAGGAATAATGGGTCCGGAACTAGTCTGGATAATTCAGTTTCAGAAAAATTCACAAATAAGGATGTTTCAAATCGCTCATCAAAAGGTATTTCATCAAAATAAATCCACTTTACAGGACAAGATGCTGATCTAGAAAGAGGTCGAGAACTTCCAGAACTTTATTGACTTCCTCTTTCAGATCTTTCTTGACTTCCTTGTCTTCTAAGAATCCTAGGAATCAGATTTGGATTTTCAAATATCGGTGGTGGATTAGGGTCAGGATTTGACCTTGTATGACGAATCCTTTCTGAAGCCAGTTTTCCTAGATGATTTATGTTTTTGGATTTTTGGTTTTAAATGAAATGAAAGTACAACTTCGACAAATTCTTCAAGAAATTAAATATTTTTAATTGAAATTTTCTCAAAGAATTATTAAACTAGAGAATCTGATTGAATGTTTAAAACTAAAGTTCAGTTATTAAGCTAAACCAGAGATAGACTGAAGCAGCATTTATTTACTATGCAATTTGTAGAGCAAAAAGCATTTCAAAAGCTACCTGGTTGATCTTCAGACTCTGTCTATAGCTTATAAGCAAACAATAGTAAAATGATTCATATCCCCAGTGGAGTCACCACTATGTTATCACTCAGATTTTCCTTGAAGTTGTAAGAAAAGGAAAGAAACCCGAGGTAGCCACTAACCAACCTTCAGATGCAGAATCTAGCCAATCTGTATCCAGAGAGGGCTCTCTCTTTAAAATTTAGCTTTGTTCTTAGAAACTTTTAGGCTAGTTATAAGTCCAAGAAATTTGGTTTGAATTTGAATGGTTGAATCTGCCAACTGAGGGCAAGATTGAATATTTTTAGGCCATTGGGCTATGGAGTTGAAAGGATGGCTTTACTGGATTAAGTTTCTACACAGAAGATGGCTTTGCAGGGCAAGATAGCCAAACAGAGAATAATTTTAGATATTAAAGTGAACGGAATGGATTTTGAAGGGATGAAAGGAAATTAAGAATCTTTCAACATGTTCAAAGAAAGAAAGTGAATGATTACAAATAAAGAGCAATTAAGAATTCTTTACTATAGTAATCAAAATGTTTAAACCAGCGAAACAAGAGCAACTAAGAATTCATTGTTTATAACCAGTCTAGAAGAAAACATTTAGAATGATCACAATTGAAATCAGAGTACACTTAAGCAATTTCTGATTTATTCTTTTTTGTCAATTACTCAAAAATGGAACACAGTGAAATTATAAACAGATATAAAACTTTAAAACACATGATAGAAAGGACTTATTGAATTGTAGTCGGACACATGAATCCTGCAAAAAGTCTTGAGCTTCAAATCATCATCCAGCAAGCCACAAAGAAATTTCTCCAAAGCACTTTTATTCCAAAAAGTCAATGTTACAGCAAATAGAATCCACCCTCAATACTCCTTTCGATGGCTTATTTATACAAAAACTATTAAAAATATCTCATAACAAAAGAGATATAATCTAGGGTGACTAATGAATAGGTTACAATAAAAATGGAGACAAATGGTCTCGTAGATAGGAAAAAGAATAACTTCTTGCATGTTGTTTCCTCCTTTTAAGAATGTGCTGGAGGCAGACCCTATGGTTTGGCTTCGATGTTGTCAACTTCAGTAATTTCTTCTAACTAATTTTCTTGTCTGATACTCTTTATTTTTCACTGATACACTTTGACCTTCATTTACCTATTTATCCTTTATCAAGATATACCATAGTAAAATAAAAAAATTCACCCAAGGATAAATTTTATAAAAGTTCCACCATCTCATCCCACCATTGAACTTCTGGCACTCTGGTTCTTTGCAATTTTCTCAATGTTTCATCAGCTTCGGTGTATTTGAAAAAATTAGGCTGATATGGAAACAAATGTTTTATTTCATGTTCAAGATAAAATAAACTCTCCAATTTTTCATAAAGACTTTTCCCTGTTGGCAATGTTCCTTCTATTGTACTGGTTGAAGAACTAGCTTGATCATCAACCTGTTTGTTTACTTTCACTACAAAACTTTCCAAATCCATTAATTTATCTTCTGTAATAACACGACTGGGCAAACCTTTATTTAACAAATCATCAAATCTTTCTTTGAAGGTAAAAATTTCTTGCTGCATGTCTGAACACCTTCTTTCGACATTTTGCATAAGAGTCCTTTTGGTAAAAACTCTTTTGATTTCCAAGATGGTTCCTGTCCTGTCCTGAATTCCAAATTCTGCAAGTTGCTACTTATTCTGAGTATTAAAAAAATTAATAAGTCTATTGGCTTCTTCTGGCATATTCCCTAACTCTTCCCTTGCTTTCTCAATTTCTTCCAGAGCCAATCTGACTAAATCCTGTTGTTCATATATTATTTGAATAGAAGACCAAACGTTCTTTATTGGTTGAATAATGTTATACCAAAGAATTTCTTTTAATTCACCTAAAGGTCTTTCCATTGTAAGATCTTTTTCCAA
This sequence comes from Pinus albicaulis, assembly GCA_034641835.2. NCBI lineage: Eukaryota > Viridiplantae > Streptophyta > Pinopsida > Pinales > Pinaceae > Pinus > Pinus albicaulis. The sequence continues at coordinate 284,578,756 of CM076576.1, read as the reverse complement.
TGCTTTAACTGATTTTTCTAGTCTTTTGATTTCTCTTGTCTTCTCAGCAACACTCATTTTTTATTGATCATATTTATTTTCCAGAGTAGAAAGCTGAAATCTTAAGTTTTGGATTTCTGTTATTTGCAGTTTCAATTCATTCATGGATTTGACTAATTCATCAGAACTCTTATCAGAAGTTTTTACATGTGGTTGCTCTACTATTTGGCCTATTGTAGATGTTCCTATTTCTGTGACTGCTTGTGTTGTCATTGTTGGGATAATAGATTCTTTGTATTTTAATGCTTGCTCAAACTATTTTTATGTTTCAGCATGCCTTTCATTCATTCTAAAAAGCAATTCCATTACCTCTTCTTCAGAATTCTGCTTCATTACTTCTTCAGTTTGAGGGTGTCTTGAAGCTGGTAATTTCAACTATTTCCTCAATGCAGCAATGTCATCATCTTTCCTCTTGATTAATGCTTCAATGCCCTTAAAATCCTTAGGATTATGACCCAAACTGATAATTATTTCCTCCAAAGATTTTATCGTATTATCCTTTGCTTGGGAAGAAGCTTTCTCAATCTGCAACTGGGTATTTGTACTATTCAAAGAATATTGTAATTCATGAGCTGCCATGTCTTTGTCAGTAAGTGTAGAATATATCATTTCTCCCGTCTTCTTGTGTAATTCAATTTGGTCCAAAGGATGAATATATTTTTCTAGGACCTCAAAATTGCTTCTGATATAATCAGCTGCTGTCTGTGGTTGTTGCACTTTGGGTTTAAAATGGCTCATTAGCAGTTTACCCTGTTGAATGTTAAAAGCTGACATTAATCTCTCTTGATTTTTTGGAGCCATTTTAAGATATTGATTATACACCTGTATCCTCAGTGGATCATTCCTTGCTTTTATACTGATGAAAGTCTTCTTTATATCTCCTGCATCTTTAAGTGGAGGTTTAAAAGAAGATATTTATGTACTTAGCTGCCTGTGTATTGTCTTTCCTTGAAGACCAGAGTATGTACCACTAACTGAACTTGTTTGCTGACTATCTTCTCTTTCTGGAATATCAATGATTTCTTCAAATGATTCAACTTCTGGAAGTGGATTCAATTTCTGCCTTTTAGCCTGAGGCTGTTTTGAATATTCCTTGGGAGGAGTAGGACCTTCAGCCTCTCTTTTCTTGCCCTTTTCAATATTCAGTGGAGTTTGCAAGTTTGGCATTTCTACTGGATTTGTTTGAGGAGGAACTTGTACTTGTCCTTGATCCTTAGATCTTTGAGGTTGTTCTGTCATGATGAGTGTTTCTGTAACCTGGAAATCAACCTCTTTCTCTTTTCCCTTGGATTCCACTGCAAAGCTTTCCTGTAAATTCTGCTGAATAGTACCAATAGAAGAAGTACCAACCTCTGGTCTCTGTACCTGTGTAAAGGAATCCAAGTCAAGTATTTTTGCAAGATATTTCATAACATTGTTTATATCAACCTGCTCACTATCATGTTCTATCAATGTTCCTTCTACCCATTCATCTATATTATCATACTTTTAAATCTCAGGGATTCTTCGATGCATGTAGGGTGCCGATTTATTTTTCATTCTTTTGTCACAAATAAAGTTGAATGGGTCATAGGGTACCCAATGGAAACTTTTCTGTAATCTGCAATGTTCCTCTAATATCTTTTGAGCTTCTTCTCCTCCATCCCTAGAATTGCAGATAAATGGACCTAATTGGCTCTTTATCCTGAGTTGAGCCTTTTTCTTGGCATTACAGAAGTGAATTGTATTTGAGTTTTTCATTGTCTGAAATACTCAAGTGCAAAAAGTCTCATTGGAACATATCTGGGTAACTTGAAAGGGCTCAATTCACATCCGTAAATTCTAATTTCAGTATGATTCTGATAGAAGTACTAGTCACCTATCTTATATTGTTTTTAAAGCTGAAGAATTTTTTTGATTTCATTGCTGAGTCTTGGAGGGGAAACTCCTGTCAACAAGGTAGTTGCAGGATGTTTGAAAAGATCAATGAACTCATTATAAGAATAGGGAGAATCTGTGGAACAATGAGTAATGGCTGACCAAAAGATAACAGATCTTGGATTCCCTTGGGCATCAAGTTTTCTGATATGGAAAGGGAATGTTTCTGACTGGTAATAGAGCATGAGATGGTAAATGACAGTAGAATACTTGAATACTTTCTCATTCTCTAATCTCATGAATTGATCATGGATTTTTTCTGCAATGAAAGATGCAAAGTCATACTTGGCAGCAGGAGGTTGTCCAGGGGTGAACATAGATAATAACACCAGGGTTAAATGGTCAACATACTCACTGGTATTAAAACCCATTATGAAAGATATCATACTCAAAATATTTTGACCTTCTTCAATGAAAAAAAAACACTAGCATAAGGGTGAGGGCCTGTAGGCTGATGCTCTGGCCACATGAAGGTTTGGCAAATGCGAGTTAACTCCTCTTGGGATAATTTAGTGGATTTCTCCAATAACTCTCCCATGGACAAAGGAGTAAGGGCTTCACCAGGATGAAAATGTAACATATCATTGATGGACTGAGCAGTAATGGGAAAAAGGATATTCTGGCTTGGGGATAAAACTGCTCTTTGATTTGGATCATAATTAGCATGACAATAATGGATTATTTCAGGGAAAATATTGACAGAGGGAAAAAGGTACCTAGGAAGACTAGACTCCCATAACCCAATAATATCTGAGCCATTCAAATAATTCTCTCTGCAGCGACAATAAATTCGAAGGGGACTTTCAGTAAAAACTAGGTCTTTTATTTGAAAATCTTTGTCCACTAATGATAAGTAATGCAAATCTCTATGGGGGGCATTCAGTGGCGCTACATTCAAGGCTACAGGAACTTTCATTTTTTGGTTCTTGTGTATTAAAAAAAACGGAAATTCAGGGGTTTTTATGAAAATTTGAGCAAATTTACAGGTTTCGATGGGGGAAACGGGTACAATTGCAAGTTCAGGAATATTATTTACAGTTTTTAGGATCAAGGAATGATCTAGCAATCAACTTTAACTCTGTTTTAGTGGAAAAACAGGGAAAGCTAAGTTTCTTTTAGAGTTCAGGGCGAAATGGAGTAAATACCTACTTTTAGGGGGAAAACTGTGATTAACAGGTACCAGCTGGTGGCGAGTGAATACTGGAACACTAGTCTGGTAGTAGCTTTCAGTAGAATTCAGTTGAATAGTAGTTGACAGTTGATTTTTGAATTTCTTTGCATGGAGGAAAAAGTCACTTTCAGTACACAGAATAATGAAAAATGCGCGAGTTTTTGTTTTATTTACAAAGTCAAACGGGTGGGGAATATTTTATTATTTTAATATATGATGTCAGGGTGTATGATGGACATGTCACAGGGAAAGGGCGGTAAGTGGTTTATTCCGCACCACCTTTGGGAGCTGGCGGTAATTTGTGAATTGGGAGCGATTCCATAAATTAACTGACGCGTGGCCCTGACACTATTCGAAAACCACTGCGATTTCGCGAGTTAACTTTCGGATGAGGGAAGGCCAGCGGAATGAATGTGGGCCGTGGATTTCTGATGGAGCGATCCAACAGTTGACATGACGTGAAGTTGGCGGGGGAGTTAAAAGGCGGGCCCAAAGTAATTAATGTTAATTAATCATTTCGGGAGGCGTTTGATTGGCGGGATTAGATTATTAATTAATCCGGATGATTAATTAATCTCTTTGCGTATGAGGACGGGTCGGGGTAATGAATGGGTTTATTTTTCGAAGTTTGTTTTGAATAAAACTTCGGCTTTTTATTTTTTCGTTTAAAACATAAAAAACATATGCTTTAAACCTTTTTTCGTATGTTTTTATTATATATGGTAATAAATCGATATGATTCACTCACCATAAGGGGCGGGGATATTTATACAGATATATTTTTAGCCAAAGGGCATTGTAATGTGGGATTTTTATTTAATCACATGGGTTAAATACTTTGGCTAAAAACTTAGAGTAAGATGGTTTTTTGGGTTATTTATAAAAGGGAATTATATATAATAGGATAAGGTATTTCCACTAAGGAGTTAATATATAAAGTTAGAAATTAACATGAAAAATGAGAGAAAGCGCTAAGTATAAAACACCATAATAATGTATTTAACTTATGCTTTGCGTGAAATGGATTTTTATGGATCATTGCATGTTTTTCCTAAGTAAAATGGGATTTTTCTTAAGAAAATATTTTTATGAATAAATGAGTATGATGATGAATATTTTTTAAATACTAAGGTTTTCTCCAATCATTGGGCCGAGGGTCCGGTCCCTCCAAAAGTCAAGGAAATGCCTTGAGCCCCTTTAATCTTCAAATTCCTTAGCACTTAGGGGAAATTAGTAAATTGTTAGGGAAAAAGTGAGATGGGAAGTTAATGATTTTAACCTTGTTGTGTTCTGAAATTCTGCCAATGTGGTGTTCTACCTTTGCACTTGGTGATGAAAGTAAAAGATTACAAACATTTTAAAGCCATCATTCATCACATGAGAATTTGCAATGCCATCTACCTACCCTATCTACTTTCTCTTCCGTTTTCTTTTCTTTATTAGGGTGCACTTAGACTGGCAAACCCTTATCAATCTTCTTTTCCTTTTACGTGGCAAATCTATCTATTTCTACACTTATTACATCCAAGGGCTCAGATTAAACTGTTGAGCACGTTTTATTAACTCTACCTATCTACTTATCTGCCAAGATTAAACTGTTTGGTCGGATATTTATTCTCTATTCTACAACATGAAATTAAAAAATGAATGAGTCAAGTTTAAACAGTTTGACTCTTCATAAATTGTGGCAAAAGTTTGACAAACTGCACACAATTTTTTTTATTAGAAAAAATGAAATAGTGGTGGCATTTGGACTTGCACACTTTCCTGGTCAATTTTTGTTTGGGGTTCATTTCTTTCACTTTTTTGACCATTTTATTCTTTTTACCCTTTGATTTTTATTTTAGGGTATACCCTCTTTACAGTTTTTAAATTTTTTGATTTTTTAAGAATATGGAACACCTTTGCACAAGAAAAAGGTTTGAACATATTGCATAGTTCAATAAGACAATCATGAAAAATGACACCTATTGGTATAGGATTCTAACACTCGCTCCACTTGGGGATGGCTTTTCCTGGCGAAAAGTCAAGAACAGCAGGTCAGATGCCTCAAAATGTCTTCAAACTGAACCATGTAATCTTCTTTTTCTGGTAGCTTTATTGTATATATGATAGTAAAACTCCTGAAGCTTAGGGCCTTCACTTCAGGCTTCAACTTCAGCAATTCTCCATCCAATAAAAAATGATGCATTATAAAGGATATATTATGTATAGTTTAAAAAGTCAGAACGTCCTAGTAAATAGGATCAAAGTAGTGTTTTAGCATTCGACCATTGACTGGTCCTTCCTCAGCTTCTGAACCATCCAAATTATTCAAAAAATATGTGTTATTTCCCTGTAAAGCATGAATGATGTAAGGTCCTTTCCATAAGAAATCAAATTTCCCATGTTTCCCTTTATCTTCCCTTCTGGAATCCCATCTTAGAACTTTATCTCCTATTTGAAAATCTTCTGCTTTAGTATTTTTGTCAAACAACTTCTTTAATTTTTCCTGTAAAACTTGTGATCAGTGATACACTTCTTCTCTGGTCTACTGCAAGTGAATTGTTTGGTTTATTCTTCTCTAAATATCATTTGGTTCTACTTGAGCCTCCTGAAGTAACTTCATAACAGGAATTCCTAAGGATAATGGAAATCTAGCCTCAATACCATAAACTAATTCATATGGACTGGTCCTGATTGATTTCTTAGTTGTAAGTCTGTCTGCCCACAATGCATTGGTATGTTTCTTATGCCAATTCTTTTTATTTTCTTCCAATAATTTTTTAATGATATTAATGAGACTTTTATTGGAAGAATCTGCCAGTCCATTACCTTGAGGATAATAGGCTGTTGAATGGCCTAATGTGATGTGATATTTATTGCAGAAACTAATCATTTTCTTTGACTTGAAAGAATCAGCGTTATCTGTTATAATTTTTTCAGGACAGCCAAACCTTGAAAGTATATTGGTTTCTAAGAACCCTATGATTATAGAATCATTGGCCTGTCTTGATGGGATAGCTTCAATCCATTTAGCAAAGTAATCTAAAGCAGTGAGGATCCATCTATGTTGTCCAGAAGAAGGGAGATGGATTTCTCCAATAAAATCCAGTCCCCATTGTTGAAAGGGTCTCTTGGTGGAAATTGGTTTTAATGGTAAAGGTAACAATTTTCTTTTCCCCTCAAAGATCTGACACTTTTGACAAGCTGTTACAAATTTCTTAACATCTGAAAATAAGGTTGGCCAATAAAAGCCAGCCCTTAATATCTTATCTGCAGTTGATTTCCAGTAGAGGTGTCCCCCACAATCTCCTGCATGAAATTCCTTAAGAACTTTATCAGCTTCATATTTCAATAAACAATTTAATAGAATTCCATCATGATTCTTCCAAAAAAGAGCACTATCTAAAATACAATACTTTAAATATGTCATTTTCAAAAACCTTTGTTTCGTTCTGGATAACCCTGGAGGAGCTTGCAAGTTTAACAAAACATAAATGATATCAGTGTACCAGGGTGAGTCTAAAAAGGCTTGACTGATGTGTGGAGTCGCCATCTCATGTTCGTCATCCAGCTCGTTAATATCCAGGGCTTGGCAATTTGTTTCAGTCATGAGTTGAGCCAAACCTTGACCTTTTATGAGTTTTGTTGGTTTTATTTCAATATCATATTCTAATATGGTAGATATCCACTTACCTCTTTTGCCTTCAATACCATCTTGAGTTAATATGTATTTAACGACAGCATTAGGTACATAAGCTATCACATGAGAATACAATATATAAACTCTGAAATCTTTAATTGCTTTCACAAGTGCAAAAGCTTGTTTCTCCATGATATTATATTTCAATGATGCATCTCTAAGTGCTTTACTAAAAAAGGCTATTGTTTTTTCACATCCTTGATCATATTTTTGTAGTAAAACAACTGCAACTGTATGTTCAGAAGCAAATGAAAAAATAATGAAATCTCTATCAAATTTTGGACTGGTAAGAACTGGTGTTCTGGTTAAAGCCATTTTGATTTCTTCAAATGATTGCTTGGCTTCCACGGTCCATTCAATACTTGAATCTTTTCTTAACATGTTAGTAAGAAATCTAAGTAATTCAGCTCAACTAGAAATGAATCTTCTCAAAAAGTTGATCTTTCCTATGAAAGCTTGAAGTTCTTTAATGTTTCTGGGATGAGGTATCTGTAAAATGGCTTGTATTCTTTCAGGATCAATTCTAATGCCATCTTTAGAAATAATTTGACCTAGGAGCTTTCCTTCTTCAAGACCAAACAATGATTTTTTCGGATTTAAAGAAATGCCATATTTTCTACATTTTATAAATACTTGTCTTAGATGATCCAAATGTTGCTGGTATGTTTTGGAAAAAAATGTTAAATCATCTAGATAAATAACCAGAAAATCATGAATTTCTTTGGCAAATGCAATGTCCATTGCTCTTTGAAAGGTGGCCCCTGCATTTTTGAGTCCAAATGGCATCTTGACATATTTAAAAGTACCCCATGGTGTCGTAAATGCTGTTTTGTCTTGATCATCAGGATGAACCAGAATCTGGTTGTATCCTGAAAATCCATCAAGAAGAGAAATCCTTGAAGATCAAACTACCCTTTGTAAGATATGGTCCATTTTAGGCAGAGGATAGTTATCTTTTAAAGAACTTTGTTTAAATTTCTCAAATCGACACATAGTCTAATCTCTCCAGTATTTTTCCTTGTTGGTACCAAATTGGAAACCCATTCATAGAACCTAATAGGACCTATAATTCCTGCTTCATACATTCTTTTAATTTCTTTCTCAATTGAAGGTAGTAAAATAAGATTGCTCCTTCTAAGTTCTGTTTGAAAGGTTTCTGATCTGGTTTCAAAGGTATTGTATGTTGAATTATTGATGTGTCATATGATTTAAGATCTTCATAACTCTAGGAAAAAACATCCTGGAATTATTTTAACAATTCAACATATTTAACTTTTTGATCCTCTGGAAGACATTTAGATAACTTAACCATCTTGGGATTTTCTTGCATTCCTAAATTGTATTCTTCAATGTCAGCTTTTACCGGTTCCATTTTGGGTTTGAATGGAATGTCATTTGAGTCAAAGAGATCTTCTAAAGGAGTTAATCCTTTAGGTAAATGATTATCTTTCAAATTAATAATTTCAGACTCATCTTCTATAATCTCATCGATTTCCATTTGTTTCAAATCCTGCATATCTTTTTCAGTGAATTTGGTTGGGTGAAGCATGTGAATTGCAGTCTCCTCTGAAATATCTGTTTCTTGTTTATCAATTTGATCAAATTCATTGATTGTCGTGTCTTCATCTATATTATTGTTAGAGAACTCATTTTCTAAGGTCAAAAAATTGTTAATCTAGTTATTATTTACAAACACTTGCCAATTCATGAGATTGTTCGGTATAGCAGGTATATGTCTAATCTCAGCTGTGAACTGATGATTAGGTCCAAAAGGTAATTTACATGTGCTAGCGAACATTGCAAGACTGTGAGCATGCAAATTTTTTTTTCTAGGAATTTTGGCAAGTTGAGCTTGTAGAAAAGTGTTGAGAATTTCCACAACTGTTTCTCTGTATTGTTTCAATCTGGGTTCTTTTGTTGAACATTCACCATTGATTTGTTGAATAATTAACTCAGAGTCTCCTATGATTGATACTCTAATTGCTCCTAACTTTTTGACATGTTTAAGCCCTAGCAAAAGAGCTTCATACTCTTCCATGTTGTTAGTGCATCTAAAATTCAATCTATAAGCATGACCTTCGGCATGATCATTTTCAACATTATGTAACCAAATTCGAGCCCCTACTCCTAATTTATTCACCGAACCATCAAATTCTAAATGCCATAAAATTTCATGTTCATAATCTTCATCAATTGTTTTAATATGTTTCTTAACAGGAAGTGTTGGTTTTTCAATTTTTTCTGGTATCTCTTGAATGTTTGATGTTTCTTTGTTTTTAGAAATTTCTTCAATTTGAACAGTAGATTTAGTTGCAGTTTCTGTTTCTGGTGCCTCTAGTTCAGTAGGAAGGTCTAATTCAGCATTATAAAGAATGAAAGAGTCCATATCAGAATGTACCGAATATACGGGGAATTTTTCAGGCTTCTCATGGCTACTGACTAGATATTTCATCAAGGTCTCTCTATACAATCTTTTAGGCTGACCAAATACTAAAATAGTTGCAAATGACATATCTAATTGTAGAGATCCTCCGAGTTTGGCACCCCAGGATCTGGACAACAACATACCATATTTAGGGGGAATATCAGCAGCTACTATGTCCATCAGAATAGATTTCGCAGGGTATTGTACCAAAGTAACACATAAATCTTTAATTAAACCTAAACATCTTACCTGACTAGAATCAAAAGAAAAAAGATCTTTATATGGTCTGGTATTGTCTAGGTTTAACCTTTCCATGACTGCTTTTGGCATTAAATTGTGGGATGCTCCAGAATCAAGCATGGCGTTATGCATTATTTTGTCATGAACATTCAAGCTCACATAAAATGGAGGAGTTCCTCCACTTTCAGGTTTGCCATTAACTTCAGGACCAAAAAGTAGTCTGGGTTGATCATCAAAAACGTTCACTGAATCAACCATTCTAGTAATGTTAAGGGATCTGCTGATTTGGCTTCTATACACATCGTGTTTAGCTAATTCTGCTAATGGAATAGCTATCTTTAGTTTTCCTATTTCAGCTTCTAGATTGAAATGTTTTTCTGTTTGAGCTCTAGTATTTGGAACAGTTGGATTTTCTCTATTTTTTGGATCTTCAGCGTTTTTCTCTTTTTCATGAGTGGGATTATGAGTTGAAGGTGTTTCAGAATTAACTTCTACTGGTTCTTCTCCATTTCCTGCAAGAGGAGAAGTATTAGAAATTTGTTTATTGTTCAATTGATTGTCAGACACATCTTCAATTATTGGATTGGGGGGGTTAGAATTTGCTCTGGAAAGAATTTGTACAGGAGGAGTGTTAGTTTTACCTTTAAAATTTTGTTTTACAACTTTCTGTTTTCTATTCTCTGGTACATCAATCTGTCTGCTTCTCAAATTGTATTGTTTATGAACTTCATAGATCACTGTGTCATACCCTTCTTTAAAATCAAAAGTTTCTCCTGAATGTGTTTGAAATGTTTCAAGAATATGATTTTCTTGATCATCTTGAGATAGGAAAACTTCTAGTTCATTTTTATTTTCAGTCACATTATTTATTTCAACATCCTCTGTTGGTTCTTCAGAAGATGACCCTTCAACAAAATTTTCTTGGGATGGTGGCCTGATGTTTTGGTCAGGAACATTTTTCCCAGGATTTTGGTTTTGATTTCTTCTGAAGTTTGGATTTCTAACAACATTTTGACCATCGCCAGAAAAATTTCTTTCGATTGTCTCTAATCTATCTCCCAGTCTTTCCATACCTTTAATAATTGCATCCAGCTTTCTTTCAAAAATCGAAGGCTCTTCGTTTATAGGCATCCTTCTTTCAGCCCTAGCCCTAGCACGTTTTTCTATAAGGTTAGATTCAACACTAACCACTATGATTTGCATCTCTTCTAGGGTTTGAGGGGCTCTTTCCATAAGTGAATATGCTATGTCAGAGTCAAATCCATCAGGGAATTTAACCAGTACTGAATCAGGAGGGGGTCTAAGGTTCTGGGGAACAGTGTTATATGCTTCGTTGAATCTAATGATGTAATCTTGCACTGTTTCATTAGGTCTTCTTCTCAATTTTTCAAATTCTAATAGGATTTGAAGAGGGTCTTTCTTCTTCTCCCATCTATTCAAAAATGCCCTATACAAAGCTGGTGAGTCAGCAATACTGTTTGGAGCAATAGCCCTAAACCATGTCCTGACCTCCCCAGTAAGACTCTGGACAAAAATTCACATTCTCACATCATCAGTGTCAATTTCATAAAATTCAAAGTAATCAGTCATCCTTTTGGTATGTTGTTGAGCTGTGTAAGTACCGAAACCATCAAAAGGGGTGATCTTACTCTGATAATCTTGAGGCAAAGCAGCAGGGTTTCCTGGCAACTGTAATGAAGCATATCTATTGGCCATTGGAAGGTGTAATGGAATAATAGGTGATGGTGGTCTAGAAGGAGTGGGTGGAGGAGTAGAAGGAGTGACTTGTGTTTGATAAGTTTGGGGAAAGGCAAATGAACTTGAGGAAACTGCAGTAATTACAGAAATGTTTGATGGTTCTTCAAAGGTATGTTCAGATTGAATATAATTTTGTAAATGTCTATCAAGATGAAATGAAACAAATCTCAATTGTAAATATTCAAGGAATAATGCGTCCAGAACTAGTCTGGATAATTCAGTTTCAGAAAAATTCACAAATAAGGGTGTTTCAAATCGCTCATCAAAAGGTATTTCATCAAAATAAATCCACTTTACAGGACAAGATGCTGATCTAGAAAGAGGTAACTTCCAGAACTTTCTTGACTTCCTCTTTCAGATCTTTCTTGACTTCCTTGTCTTCTAAGAATCCTAGGAATCAGATTTGGATTTTCAAATATCGGTGGTGGATTAGGGTCAGGATTTGACCTTGCATGACGGATCCTTTCTGAAGCCAGTTTTCCTAGATGATTTATGTTTTTGGATTTTTGGTTTTAAATGAAATGAAAGTACAACTTCGACAAATTCTTCAAGAAATTAAAGATTTCTAATTGAAATTTTCTCAAAGAATTATTAAACTAGAGAATCTGATTGAATGTTTAAAACTAAAGTTCAGTTATTAAGCTAAACTAGAGATAGACTGAAGCAACATTTATTTACTATGCAATTTGCAGAGAAAAAAGCATTTCAAAAGCTACCTGGCTGATCTTCAAACTCTGTCTATAGCTTATAAGCAAACAATAGTAAAATGATTCATATCCCCAGTGGAGTCGCCACTATGTTATCACTCAGATTTTCCTTGAAGTTGTAAGAAAAGGAAAGAAACCCGAGGTAGCCACTAACCAACCTTCAGATACATAATCTAGCCAATCTGTATCCAGAGAGGGCTCTCTCTTTAAAATTTAGCTTTGTTCTTAGAAACTTTTAGGCTAGTTATAAGTCCAAGAAATTTGGTTTGAATTTGAATGGTTGAATCTGCCAACTGAGGGCAAGATTGAATATTTTTAGGCCATTGGGCTATGGAGTTGAAAGGATGGCTTTACTGGATTAAGTTTCTACACAGAAGATGGCTTTGCAGGGCAAGATAGCCAAACAGAGAATAATTTTAGATATTAAAGTGAACGGAATGGATTTTGAAGGGATGAAAGGAAATTAAGAATCTTTCAACATGTTCAAAGAAAGAAAGTGAATGATTACAAATAAAGAGCAATTAAGAATTCTTTACTATAGTAATCAAAATGTTTAAACCAGCGAAACAAGAGCAACTAAGAATTCATTGTTTATAACCAGTCTAGAAGAAAACATTTAGAATGATCACAATTGAAATCAGAGTACACTTAAGCAATTTCTGATTTATTCTTTTTTGTCAATTACTCAAAAATGGAACACAGTGAAATTATAAACAGATATAAAACTTTAAAACACATGATAGAAAGGACTTATTGAATTGTAGTCGGACACATGAATCCTGCAAAAAGTCTTGAGCTTCAAATCATCATCCAGCAAGCCACAAAGAAATTTCTCCAAAGCACTTTTATTCCAAAAAGTCAATGTTACAGCAAATAGAATCCACCCTCAATACTCCTTTCGATGGCTTATTTATACAAAAACTATTAAAAATATCTCATAACAAAAGAGATATAATCTAGGGTGACTAATGAATAGGTTACAATAAAAATGGAGACAAATGGTCTCGTAGATAGGAAAAAGAATAACTTCTTGCATGTTGTTTCCTCCTTTTAAGAATGTGCTGGAGGCAGACCCTATGGTTTGGCTTCGATGTTGTCAACTTCAGTAATTTCTTCTAACTAATTTTCTTGTCTGATACTCTTTATTTTTCACTGATACACTTTGACCTTCATTTACCTATTTATCCTTTATCAAGATATACCATAGTAAAATAAAAAAATTCACCCAAGGATAAATTTTATAAAAGTTCCACCATCTCATCCCACCATTGAACTTCTGGCACTCTGGTTCTTTGCAATTTTCTCAATGTTTCATCAGCTTCGGTGTATTTGAAAAAATTAGGCTGATATGGAAACAAATGTTTTATTTCATGTTCAAGATAAAATAAACTCTCCAATTTTTCATAAAGACTTTTCCCTGTTGGCAATGTTCCTTCTATTGTACTGGTTGAAGAACTAGCTTGATCATCAACCTGTTTGTTTACTTTCACTACAAAACTTTCCAAATCCATTAATTTATCTTCTGTAATAACACGACTGGGCAAACCTTTATTTAACAAATCATCAAATCTTTCTTTGAAGGTAAAAATTTCTTGCTGCATGTCTGAACACCTTCTTTCGACATTTTGCATAAGAGTCCTTTTGGTAAAAACTCTTTTGATTTCCAAGATGGTTCCTGTCCTGTCCTGAATTCCAAATTCTGCAAGTTGCTACTTATTCTGAGTATTAAAAAAATTAATAAGTCTATTGGCTTCTTCTGGCATATTCCCTAACTCTTCCCTTGCTTTCTCAATTTCTTCCAGAGCCAATCTGACTAAATCCTGTTGTTCATATATTATTTGAATAGAAGACCAAACGTTCTTTATTGGTTGAATAATGTTATACCAAAGAATTTCTTTTAATTCACCTAAAGGTCTTTCCATTGTAAGATCTTTTTCCAATGCTTTAACTGATTTTTCTAGTCTTTTGATTTCTCTTGTCTTCTCAGCAACACTCATTTTTTATTGATCATATTTATTTTCCAGAGTAGAAAGCTGAAATCTTAAGTTTTGGATTTCTGTTATTTGCAGTTTCAATTCATTCATGGATTTGACTAATTCATCAGAACTCTTATCAGAAGTTTTTACATGTGGTTGCTCTACTATTTGGCCTATTGTAGATGTTCCTATTTCTGTGACTGCTTGTGTTGTCATTGTTGGGATAATAGATTCTTTGTATTTTAATGCTTGCTCAAACTATTTTTATGTTTCAGCATGCCTTTCATTCATTCTAAAAAGCAATTCCATTACCTCTTCTTCAGAATTCTGCTTCATTACTTCTTCAGTTTGAGGGTGTCTTGAAGCTGGTAATTTCAACTATTTCCTCAATGCAGCAATGTCATCATCTTTCCTCTTGATTAATGCTTCAATGCCCTTAAAATCCTTAGGATTATGACCCAAACTGATAATTATTTCCTCCAAAGATTTTATCGTATTATCCTTTGCTTGGGAAGAAGCTTTCTCAATCTGCAACTGGGTATTTGTACTATTCAAAGAATATTGTAATTCATGAGCTGCCATGTCTTTGTCAGTAAGTGTAGAATATATCATTTCTCCCGTCTTCTTGTGTAATTCAATTTGGTCCAAAGGATGAATATATTTTTCTAGGACCTCAAAATTGCTTCTGATATAATCAGCTGCTGTCTGTGGTTGTTGCACTTTGGGTTTAAAATGGCTCATTAGCAGTTTACCCTGTTGAATGTTAAAAGCTGACATTAATCTCTCTTGATTTTTTGGAGCCATTTTAAGATATTGATTATACACCTGTATCCTCAGTGGATCATTCCTTGCTTTTATACTGATGAAAGTCTTCTTTATATCTCCTGCATCTTTAAGTGGAGGTTTAAAAGAAGATATTTATGTACTTAGCTGCCTGTGTATTGTCTTTCCTTGAAGACCAGAGTATGTACCACTAACTGAACTTGTTTGCTGACTATCTTCTCTTTCTGGAATATCAATGATTTCTTCAAATGATTCAACTTCTGGAATATTTTATTATTTTAATATATGACGTCAGGGTGTACGATGAACATGTCACAGGGAAAGGGCGGTAAGTGGTTTATTCCGCACCACCTTTGGGAGCTGGCGGTAATTTGTGAATTGGGAGCGATTCCATAAATTAACTGACGCGTGGCCCGGACACTATTCGAAAACCACTGCGATTTCGCGAGTTAACTTTCGGATGAGGGAAGGCCAGCGGAATGAATGCATGCCGTGGATTTCTGATGGAGCGATCCAACAGTTGACATGACGTGAAGTTGGCGGGGGAGTTAAAAGGTGGGCCCAAAGTAATTAACATTAATTAATCATTTCAGGAGGCGTTTGATTGGCGGGATTAGATTATTAATTAATTCGGATGATAAATTAATCTCTTTGCGTATGAGGACGGGTCAGGGTAATGAATGGGTTTATTTTTCGAAGTTTGTTTTGAATAAAACTTCGGCTTTTTATTTTTTTCGTTTAAAACATAAAAAACATATGCTTTAAACCTTTTTTTGTATGTTTTTATTATATATGGTAATAAATCGATATGATTCACTCACCATAAGGGGCGGGGATATTTATACAGATATATTTTTAGCCAAAGGGCATTGTAATGTGGGATTTTTATTTAATCACATGGGTTAAATACTTTGGCTAAAAACTTATAGCAAGATGGTTTTTTGGGTTATTTATAAAAGGGAATTATATATAATAGGATAAGGTATTTCCACTAAGGAGTTAATATATAAAGTTAGAAATTAACATGAAAAATGAGAGAAAGCACTAAGTATAAAACACGATAATAATGTATTTAACTTATGCTTTGCGTGAAATGGATTTTTATGGATCATTGCATGTTTTTCCTAAGTAAAATGGGATTTTGCTTAGGAAAATATTTTTATGAATGAATGAGTATGATGATGAATATTTTTTAAATACTAAGGTTTTCTCCAATCATTGGGCCAAGGGTCCGGTCCCTCCAAAAGTCAAGGAAATGCCTTGAGCCCCTTTAATCTTCAAATTCCTTAGCACTTAGGGGAAATTAGTAAATTGTTAGGGAAAAAGTGAGATGGGAAGTTTAATGATTCTGACCTTGTTGTGTTCTGAAATTTTGCCAATGTGGTGTTCTGCCTTTGCACTTGGTGATGAAAGTAAAAGATTACAAACATTTTAAAGCCATCATTCATCACATGAGAATTTTCAATGCCATCTACCTACCCTATCTACTTTCTCTACCATTTTCTTTTCTTTATTAGGGTGCACTTAGACTGGCAAACCCTTATCAATCTTCTTTTCCTTTTACATGGAAAATCTATCTATTTCTACACTTATTACATCCAAGGACTCAGATTAAACTGTTGAGCACCTTTTATTAACTCTACCTATCTACTTATCTGCCAAGATTAAATTGTTTGGTCAGATATTTATTCTCTATTCTACAACATGAAATTAAAAAATGAATGAGTCAAGTTTAAACAATTTGACTCTTCATAAATTGTGGAAAAATTTTGACAAACTGCACACAATTTTGTTTATTACAAAAAATGAAATAGTAGTGGCATTTGGACTTGCACACTTTCCTGGTCTATTTTTGTTTGGGGTTCATTTCTTTCACTTTTTTGACCATTTTATTCTTTTTACCCTTTGATTTTTCTTTTAGGGTATACCCTCTTTACATTTTTTAAATTTTTTGATATTTTAGGAATATGGAACACCTTTGCACAAGAAAAAGGTTTGAACATATTGCATAGTTCAATAAGACAATCATGAAAAATGACACCTATTGGTATAGGAGTCTAATAGGTTCCATTTAAATCCTAGTAACCCAGTGAGACAGGCGGACCACCATAAAGATGAGCCTCGGGTGTCGTTGAAAACATCGAAGATGAAACAACAGTAGATGTTTTCACAACTGAAATAGATGGTTTAGTCTCAGATGTTGTCTATTCCATGGTTAAATAACCCAACAAATACTCTAATGAATCTATGGGAACTTGAGATTCAAAAGGATCAACAGAATCAGTGTAAGAACAAGGAAGAAAAGATGGATAAAGAAGAAAGAAGACCTTGCAGCAATAGATTTCTATTGTCTACATTTGATGGGTCACCCACATGCACATCAAGAGCTTGGGGAATGAAGTTGGATGCATTTTTCCTGCTACATCCAGTAGTAGAGAAAGAAGTTGTTGAGATTGCAGCACTACACCTTGAGGGTGAAGCAAACATTTGGTGGTTCAGCCAGTTGAGTCATGCAAGAGTGACTGCATATGCACACTTTACTCAAATGTTGATCAAGAGGTTTGACAAAAATAAATCAGAGGAGAAGAGGCCTTCACCACCACTTGCTGCAGGAGCACTTGCATTAGGAGAGAGAACACTTTCACCTTTGCAAAGTGTTCTTGATCTCTTGACATTTAGAGTCCCATGCACTATTCTATAGATGTATGAGGAGGAGGAGACTTATACTAGTGTTGATGCAGCCATAGAAGAGTATCCATCTTCATCAGTAGCTGGGGAAGTCATCACACCAGAGGATGGAACCCTTTTAGTAGTACAAAATGTTCCCAAGCTTTACCGAGGTATGCACATGTTTCCACATTCTGTTATTTCAGCACATCATATGGAGGATTGTGGGAATATATCGTTGCATGACCTAGGGTCAAAGAACATTGCTGATTTGGAGAAAAAAATTATCACAATGTTGAGGAGCCTTGATTTTTTCAAGGAGGGGATAAGCAACCATCCTAGTTATTTAGTGTTGAGCTGCACAAAACTTTGGGGTTGGAGTGTATATTTTTGGAGGATAGGATGAGTATTGTCCTAAAAAATGCAAAGAAGAACTATGTGTTCATCATTGAGCAGGATCTTGAGACAATAGATGCACCATCATGGAGATTAGTAGCGCTTTCATTGAGAAGTAGTGATGAGTTGGGGGCCCAACTAATAGTGAGACATTCTGATGACCAACACACTTCTGTAGCAATGGATAGGCAGATGATTGATGGAGGACATATTATGATGGATGACTTCTTCCATTATTATGATGGATACTTCTTGATGAGCACTTCACATATTAATGAGAATTTTTTGCCTACATCTCATTTGGATCCTTATGGGGTCAATTTGGTCATTGATGAGTGGTCTTCATTTGGAGATCTCTGGGAGATTTCATTTCAACATCTCATGAAATGCAAAGATAGAAATTTGATTTGGGAGGATGGTATTCTCCATTGGAGGAATACCAATTTTGAGCATGATAGTTGGATGGGTCATGTTGATGAGCAAGAGGCTGGGAAGCCACTTTCAGATCTATGACACAGGGCATCAGGAGGCAAGGCTGCGTTGGCTACTCTTGAAAGAGTTTGGTCATCATGTGACACATTCTATTTCAAAGAGTATGTTGTTGGTTAGGACTTGGCATGGCACTTGCATCATATGGCAACAAGGAGTTTAGGTGTAGTGGGGTGATGTGATATCTTTCATGTCAACCATCATGTTGTTGCTCCATAGTTGATATGGTGATGGTGTGGGGAGGAAACAAGAGTTTTTGTTTCTTTGGAAGAACTTGGGAGAGTATGGGCTGATTTTTTCCCATACTTTGCATAATGTTGTAGGAGTAGGTGATGGCACCATCATGGTGGAAAGGGGCTACTCCTTAGCCTTGGAGGATCAGGATGTACTTCCACTTTGGAAGGAATCTCCCATATATAGCAGCATTATGGTGGATAACTTTGACATTTCACATGTCAAGGGATGGAGCCATGAAATGACAGGAGCCTTATTACAAAGGCCAACGGCATTGTCACTTGGGAGCTTGGGGTTGTTGATGGAGTGTTCCCAGGATCACTTCACATATGATGCACTCGATGGACAAGTAGGAGATTACAGTGATGAAGTGGTGGATGGAGACATCTATTACCATGATATTATCTTCTTGACTTGGATCTCCAAGCATAAGAATAATTCTTTGCATGCAGTACATGGTTCAATCATTTTCATGGGGCTATGTAATAACATTATGGAGGGCTCATTCATGGATATTATTATCAACCTACTCTCACTACATGGTAAGAATTGTGTTTTTGCACTTATTGATTATCTAACACAGTATTTTCATTCTCTTACCATCTCTATACAATGCATTTCTCCAGAAGAGGGCAAGCCTCTATTTGGGCTTCATGGTCATTTTGGGACCAACATCGGTGACGGGGATAGCCATATTTTATATGGCTTTGTGTTATAGCACCATAACTTCGTAAAGTAGTTCATCACACATAATGTACTTGTGACCTTTTACACACATGGCTACAAGTAGTATAATCCATACCCCACTTTGTAAAGGGGCCGACAGTAACGACTGGAAAAAGCGGAGCCGGATGAGCGCGCATTTTTCGAGTATACACTTGACAAGGATGACACTTCTTGACCGATTCAATACAATCTTTGAAAATCGAGGGCCAGAAGTAGCCAACGCGCAAAATCCTTTGGGCTGTAGCAAGCCCTGATAAATGACCCCCACAAGCTCCACTGTGAGAATCATTAAGCACAGCCTCAGCTTCTTTGAAAGTTAAGCAGCGTCTTAGGATTGAATCAACCCCTCGACGGTACAAAGCATCACCAATAATCAGATAACTTTTAGCTAAGTGACGCAGCTTACGACGCTCATCTTTCGAAAAAGAAGAGGGAAACTTCGCAGTCTGGAGATATATAATGATGTCCCCATACCAAGGATCTTGTGGAGAGATCAGAAACAAGTGTTCGTCCGGAAAGGACTCATCATAGATCATCGCCTCTCCACAAGGCAACTCGGAGATCAATTCCGAAAAAACTAATGACTTCTTGGATTTGGCAGACATGAACTCTAGATCAAATTCTTGTAAAATCACAATCCATCTGTTATATTTGCCCCCAATCACTCGCCTGCTGAGGACAAACTGAAATGGATTGGCAGCTGCCAAGACATAAGTTTTGCGAAGAATAATATAATGCCGGAGTCGCTGCACAGCATGAACTGCTGCCAAGGCTAATTTTTCTATCGGGGTGTATCGCAGCTCAGGTCCTACCAGTCCTCGACTAAGGTAGTAAATAAAATGCTCAGCCAGAGCATCATCCTCCTGAACCAGAACCATACCAATGGTAGATTCTGCTGTAGCCAGATACAAAAGAAAATCTCTGCTATAATCGGGTGGACTCAGTAAAGGAGCAGAGGTCAATGCCTTTTTCAAGGCATCGAATGAGCGATGAGCATAGTCGTCCCAAAGAAAAGGGACTCCTTTCTTCAACAGTCTCATATATCCCTTTGTAATCTCAGCATAGTTAACGATAAACCTCCGAAGAAAGTTAGACTTCCCTTGGACACTTTGAAGTTGACGGATTGAAGACGGGGGAGGCAACCGAAGTATTGCCTCAACCTTGAAGGGATCTACCCTTATCCCTTCATTAGACACGATAAATCCCAACAGCCGACCGGATGTTACCGCGAAAACGTACTTGTTCGGATTCAAACGAATTTTATAAAAACGACATCTCTCAAATATTTGCCGGAGGTGTCCTGGATGATCCATCCTCTTTCGAGAATGAGCAGCTAGATCATCTAAGTATGCCTCGATGATTTTCTTGATGTCGTGGAAGGCGTAAGACATGGCCCGCCGAAAAGTAGCTCCAGCATTTTTAAGACCAAAAGGCATTTTCTTATATGCAAACGTACCCCAGGGACAAATAAATGCGGTCTTATGTTGATCTTCTGGACGGATAGTAATTTGATTATAACCAGAAAAACCGTCCATGAAGGAAAAAATTTCGTTACCGGCACACTCATCAATAATCTGATCAATGAAGGGTGTGGGGTAATTATCTTTAGGACATGCCTTATTCAGGTCTCTGAAATCGATGCACACTCGAATTGTTCCTTGCTTTTTATCAACACGAACGGGGTTTGAAACCCATTCAGTCAGAGGAACTGGGAAAAAGAATCCCGCCTTAAGCAGCTTTTCAACTTCAGCTTTGATAGCTGCTGCCTTCCTAGGATTAACCGGACGAAGTTTTTGCCTGACCGGCTTAGCGTTTTCATACGTCTTGATCTCATGCTGGACGATAGATGGGTCTATGCCAGGCATTTCCTCATAAGACCAAGCAAAAACATCTCTATACTCTTTGAAGAGCTCGGTATAGATTTGAACTTCTTCACGGGAACATTCAGCTCCAATGAAAACGTTCTCAATAATGTTGGGATTCCTGGAGATGTTCACCGGGATAGTCGGAGAGATCACAGCCAAGTTCCCTTCAGCATAAACCTGTGCTGGTGCTAAGGGGCTCAAGACTGGGTGAACAGGTCCAGGAGACTGAGGACTTGGAAAACTAGCTTCGACTTCGCTCAAGTCAGGTAGGAAGTAAGACCGATGATGCAAGTCATCCCACTGTCTCTCTATACCTGTCATTGCTTCCAGGATGGCCTCTTCAGATGGAAGAGTAGTATCTAGACAATCCTGGGCAGAAGAAGAAGTAAGCGTCCAAGCCGGAGCCACATCACCATCCAACTCTTCCGGCGAAAGAGGAGCTGGATTAGTCTCTGCAGTGTCAACAACAGACTGATATGCAATCTCAGCTGCAGAAATCGGGAATGCCATTCCACCCACTTGCCCTTCCTCCAAAGTGGCGGTTGGGGAAGGTAAGGTCCAAGGGTCCGAAAAATAATGAGTTCGAAAGAACTCTCTTCGAAGGGGAGCCTTGGAGGATGAAATAGTATTGATAGACACCTTAGGAGGAGGAAGATCAAAAGATCCCATCAGGGAAGAATACATTCCAACTCCCAGATTCTCAATAGGTGCCTTAGTATTGTCCAACTTAGGGACAGATGAGTCAGGAGGCGCATCTAGGTCTACAGGAGGACAGTCCAGTTGATCCACCGTAACTATCCTCCCTTCGTGGGGGAAACATACTATCCGAAATAGTGAAGATGCAATGGCATCCATATCATATATCCAGTTCCTCCCCAACAGAAGGTTGTAGTCCAAGGCTGCATCTACTACCTCAACCTCTATGTTAACGGTTTTGCCACCAACACAGATGGGCAAAGCTGGGACAATACCATGGGGCCTATGAGAATGGCCATCGAATGCAGTAAGAATAGTGCTAGATGGAACAGCTTTGGGAGATCCTAGTGTCTTCCAGCATGCGAGAGACATCACGCAAGTAGAAGCACCCTCACCAACGACCGTGCGAAAGATATTAGTCTTCCGGTACGATGATTTAATATGGAAGGCCATATGATGAGGAAGTCTCTTCTTAAAATTCTTCATATCAAAGGTAATCAGAAGAGAATTTTTCGCATCTATAGCTCCAATGGCAGTGAGCAAAGCACTGCGCTGAGCCGGACAAGACTGGAGTACCTCTAAAGCTGACATAGCACAAGGACTCTGCGCCAGATCTTCTACAATCGAGTAGTTCACTATGTTCGGTGCAGTCGTTGACCTGCTAGAGGATGCCTTCGCATCCTATAAAAGGACAGACTCGACAATGGGCCGCAGGCAGGCGCCGTAGCACTGTGAACTTCCTTAGCTTTCGAAGATTCCTCTCCGCCATAATCACGGGATCTCGTAGCGACATCCACGTGAGCACTCATCATAAAGATATTCGATGGAATTTCCCCTTCCCGAGGACCTCCAGAGGAAGCCCCAGGATTTTGGTTCGCGCCAGCAATTAATTGCTGCCCTTGGGGAAAAGGGTTTGTTAGCACAGCCTGGGAACTAGAAGAACCTCGCCGAGACAATGGTGCGCCGAGCATCCCCGAATTTTCGTGTGTTACGGAGATGGTCTCCGCACAAAGTCGGTATCGAAACTTAACTCTTTTCCCTTTGCCCTTCACCAACACGCTCGTTGGTCTTATTAGCATTGCCCTTCCCATTCTTGCCCTTCTTCTTGTTATTACGTCCCTTCTTCTTCCCATCGGACTGTTGATTTCCTTTGGGTTCAGAAGATTGGACAGCATTAATGGACAAAGACTGGGAAGGTGAAGAATGAGCAGGCACAGCCTGACCAGAAGGAGCAGATTGTAAAGACAACTGCTGCAATTGAGAAAGCAGGCTGGCTGCACTACTACCGACCGATCCGACAAGTCCGTCACCATGCGGACCAGGTTTGGGTTTCGATAGATCCAATTTGGAGCGAGGAGCATTAGGAAAATACTTGTAAAGCATGCCAGACTGAGAATAGATCAACTCTAACTGCTGGGCCCTAAAGATGGCCTGCTCCTCGGAATATACCCCTGACATGGATACATCCTTTGAAATATCTGACTGAAGCGATTTCAAAAACCACTCGAGAAGGAACTCACCTGGAATATGGGCTTTGATAAGCCTCTTCCTTCTCCTCCATTCCTGAATATGATCAGAAATGTGAGTTGCCTCATCCTGCTTAAAATTAGCCAGGAGTTCGGTCCCAGCCTCATATCTGACGGGCAACTGGAAATGGTTAAGAAAAGTGACAACCAGTTCTCCAAATGTGGCGAAACTGCCCCCAGTGAGCTCTATATACCACTTCGCGGCATTTCCAGTTAAGGTGCGCTGAAATAATCTCAATCTAATCGAATCGTCGATCAGAGAGTTGGATGAACAACATAAGTGGAATGTGGTGACGTGGTCTGCCGGATCTTCACCATTCTTACCTTCAAACTTAGGAATGTCTGAAGGAAGTTTGGTTGGAACCGGAGGCCAACCCGGACTATATCGAATCGGGTCATTAGTTAACTTCGCCAAGTCTGTAAAGTTTAACGTTGCCATAAATGGTAATCGCGGCGGAGCCTGAGAATTCCATCCTTGATGGGATGGATTTCCCACATTCTGAAAAGAATAGCCTGGATTTGATGAGGCACCAGGCTGCCATAAAGGACCCGTAGAAAACGGAGAAGAACCTCCTCCCCACGCCGAGTTACCAAGACCCAGACTAGTTCCCCCCGCTGAAGTATTGACTGAAGATGTAAGCCCCTGGTAGGGGTTCCATGCATTAGACAGAGGAGAAAAAGACTGATAAGCACTCGATGCAGGGAAAGAAGCATTCCCTGGATGACTCGCGATGAACTGATTCTCTGCCCCCGACGTTGCAAACATAGGATTCCACCCCATAAAAGCAGTCGAACTTGGCCCCTGAGCCCAAGGATTAAAACTTTGGGTCTGGGACGTAAAAGGAAACGACCCTAAAGAAGGATTGGGACTAGGAATATGCCCAGTCCCAAAGGGGAAACCCTGAAAAGAAGCTGATCCACTAGCCATGTTGGACATGGGCGTAGATCCAGCTGCACCGGCGGTAAAGGAAAAAAAGGGATTTCCAGCAATGGACATCCCTGAAACAAAGGGACCAGATTGAGAAGCATATGCTTGGGTGAATCCAGAGCCAAACATAGCAGTGCTAGAAGCACTCGAAGACAGAGCAAGAGTGCCCCCTGCCTCGACAGAAGCAGGGGTCTGAATACCCGCAGCACTCACAGTAGAAGCCGCGTTCCCAGTCGTGGCCATCGAAAGATAAGAAAGATAAGGAAGATCCGGCGGTCTCTCAGACTCCGGTCCGATGTACTCTATAACAAACGGATGATTAAGAGGAAGAGGAGATGGACCTGTAGCTGCAGGCTCAGGTATATCTTCTATCCGAAAATCTTCCTCCTAAGGAAACAATACCCTCGAGGTGAGCGAAACGCTCCTCTCGGAACCGACACCGGAATCAGCAATGAAACCTTCACACCTTAGTGGAGGATCTCTCTCCACAGCGTCAGACTCTACAGGGTGAAAACCACCTGCTAGATCGCTCTTACGCCTTCTCGAAGAAGGCTCTGCACTCTCGGGAGATAACCCCCGGACTCTCCTCGAACGTCGAGGCGCTTGATCAGCCACTTTTACAAATTTATTATATTAGACTCAAGAAAAGTGAAAAGCTAGGCAAGCTAGGAGCAAAGAGCACCCACTAAAATCAAAATCCCTGAGAAACAGCAAGCAAACAGCCTCCAAGTATTTCCGCTCCGGGTGATGAGGACCGGACACCAAAATACAGGAAAGCGAAGTATAGGGCCTTCCGAAAGCAGTCTGGGATGATTAGGGCCCATAAAAACTAGCGAAGGTATCAGAAACAGTTACGCCGACCTCCTAACGACAGCCTTTGCCGGCTCAAGCACCCAAGCTTCGCAAGGGCACCCCCCAGAAGTACTGCTGAAAGTGATGCGACGTCTGCCTCAGGTACCACGGGTATTCCCCCCCGCAGTCACCTGTGTGGAACCTAGGAACAACAACTATGGACACCAATCCGTATCGGAAGCTGGGCGGAACGGTCTTGAGGTTAGATTCAGCTAATCGGAGGGGGGGTATCCCTCTTCTTAACCTTCACTTCCCCTCGCGCTTGACTCTCGGATGAGAGCTTTCCCAGTCCACTTAACGGAGTTGGATTTCGCTCAATTAGTAAACTTCTATGTCTGTTTGAGCGGCCTTGGAGAGTTAACTCTCCTCTCTCCTATTCCAAGGCCCTACAACCTAGCTAGTTGGTGATTGACTCTAAATAAAACTTGCTAGTTGATTTTAGATTTAATCGCTTATTTTAAGGGCTGTTGTATTAAGTCACAAGGATATGGAGTTGAAACCAATGATGTTCTGACGCAAAAGAAATTAATAAAAACCCGACTACATGCACATGCAGTTCTTAGTCTTTCGATGAAGAGCAATTTCTATGTAAGTTCTACGAGGCTAAAAATGTATTTTTCTTTTCGAATTACAAACTCACACGCACAAAAATTAAGAAGCCAACTAAATGATTCAATGCACCTAATGCAAATGACCACTAACATGTAAATTCTAAGATGCAGAAAGTCCCTTGAAACAAGGTGAAATTTCCCAAAAGGCTCCTTCAGTTTCAACTAATCTTTTGATATCCAGAAAGCTAATTCTTGCAAACAAGAACTCTTAATATAAGACACCAAAATACTCACCAAGAAAAAGAAGAAATCAAAAGACAACCTCCCTTCACAATTAAGCGGGAAACTAGAAGCAAGAAAATTCACTAAAGTCCCAAAAGATGAAGCCAAACGAAAATGAAAAAGGCAACAACAAAAACAAAAACAAGAAACAATGTTTTTTGAGTTTTTGATATGCAAAAACAAAAGCAAAACAAATGTTTTTGGGCTTTTCAGTTTTATAAAACAAGAGCTTCAAGAAAACCAAGAACAACTATCTCAATCCAAGCCAAAATGAGACCGAATTTGAAGCATAAACTCCAACTATGCCCCCAAACCTTATAAAACTAATGATAGCAAGATCAATAAGGGCAACGAAAAACTAAAAACTCAATCAAACAGCCAAGAGAAATAGTGCAAATTTGTTGCAACACAAAACTCCAAAGAAACAAGAAAAGATCTTCGAAAAATGCAACAAAACCCTAGCTTACGAAACTCAAGAAAACCAATCGAAAACAAAGCAAAGAACGCGATGCAAAGCACAACACAAAAACAGGAGCGAGTCAGTGAGCAAAAGCTCTCTGTTCTGGTAAAACAGAACAGCCAAGAACGCTCAGAAAGCGATCTTGGAACTCAATCCAGGAGTGCTAGCTCCAACAAGAACACTTCGCCAAAAGATCAGTTTTCGGGCAAACGAAAGAGAACCAAGACTTAAAACCACTTCTGTCACACTCCAGTAAGTACAAAGACACTGCAAACACCGGCCTCCACAGCCAGAAAAGACCAAAAACACCAGAATCTTGAAATTTCAAATTCAGCCTAGGTATACGCGACCTTGCAGTTATGCAACAGGCGTGTATACGCGTCTGTATTGAGGGAAAACCGCGTATACGCGGTTCCTTCTACACAAACTCGCGGGTATACGCGACTGTGTGCAAGAAAAACTGCGTATACAAAGAAAGATAATGAAAAATAAAAAGTACAAGCCTGGAAAAGGTATCAAAGCGTCAAACTGACTGCAAGAAAACAAACTGGACTTTAAAAGACAGAAGAAACTGTTGGCAACCTACCAAACAACTGAAACAACCCAACAGGAGAATCACAAAAATGTGATCCCCAGCAGAGTCGCCAGTTCTGTTTCGGGGATTTAACACCCTAGAGGTTGGTTGGGATTCAACCTCCACAGAGCAGGGGCGTACTATTTAACAGAGACTCACACGATCATGCACAGTCATGAAAACGAAATAGAGCAGAACGAGAGGTTTACCCGCTGGTCCTACGTTTGAAGTAGATCCACGTGGAGTTCAAACTCCCTGCAACCGTCCTTCCTCTTTCACCTGAAATACAAGAAGAAACCAGCACAAAGGACAAGTTGTACAGTATGTTTCTACTCTATATGTTAGCGAGATTCATATAAAACATTAAATAAATCATCATAAATGCTTGTATAACAAATATTCTTCACACATTAAAGCATACACTAACACGTTTACTTCGGGAACAGCATGATACTTCTGTATTATAAAAATAGTACGTACAAAAGTAAGTGGAGAGATCACCCGATCCTTCCAAGGCCTTCGCAGACCGTCGTCCGGATCCGTCCAGCCCTTGCCTCGCTAAGACTCCTTCCAAATGAGTGCATACGAGATAACATATAAAGGGATGTGTATCTCAAGGAAACAAGGGTTTCCTGAAATGAACTGGGAAAGTGTAGGAGGCACGAGGAATCAGACTTGGATAGGGAACCAACAGAGTATAATAATAATAATTCTCTCTCTCCCTTAGGCCATACATATGAGGTCCTTTTATAGTCCCTCCAAGTAGTTTCAACAGTTGGAAACAGTTGGCCACGGGCCGGGGTAGTTGAACTACCTGAGTAACTATCAACCCAGCGCGAAATTAGGGATTTTTTATATATTTTTTAACCATTAAAATGGCATACGCGGAAAAGTCTAGCTGTACTAGCGTATACACGCGGAAAAACACGGGCATAGTCGCGTATGAAGGATTTTCCACTGTTTTTAAGTGAATTTGTCCAAGTCTGTAGGAATGGGTGCCCATAAAGCCACGTAGCAATCATGAATCATGTCAAGGTGAGAAATGATGCTATAACACTTTGGGCAAGTGTTTTACTATTTTTTGTATGCTCAGTTGATAAGAAATTCCATTTACTATTTACTAGTATATGAGATGACATGCACAACTAGCAACTTGTTGGGAGATAGCTTTCCATATTATGTTTTGCAACAACAGTTAGAAAATTGTGCTATGACCACTTGGGAAACTGTTGGTACCTTCCAACACTACATGAAACCTTCATTATATTTCTCATTTGGATTCCATATGGGGATGATGTCCTATTCATCATATATGGGGTGGTTTGGGCCAGCATGATTCATGACTCTAGAGAGAGGATCTTTGAAGATCCATTTTTCTTCTTGCCTCTTGAAGGAAACATTATTGCAGCCCAAAATCAACAGCTACTCTACACTTATCATAAGTGGAGAGAGATACAACATGGGATATACAATTTGGTCTATCAAGTTCAACAATGCAGTCCACCTTCTTTGCAAGAGCCTAAGGTGGAGGACTATTTCTATGAGTTACAATTTTTGAGGGTGGCTCATTTTGTATGGATGATAGATGGGAGCTTCACATGGGAATGAAGATTCCCACTATATTTCAGATTCCATGCCTCAAGAAGGCCTCTAGATATCATATTTTTGCCTCCATGGGTATTCCACTTTTTCATGATGATATCTATTTATGATTGTCACCAAAAACTAACTTGCATACTTGGGAGGGGAAACTTGGAGATTTATTGATGAGACAAAAACTTGTTCCTTGGAGAAGCTTATCATATGAGGATGCTACAGGAGGAGGAGAGGAGGCTCTTCAGTTCTATCCTTCCATTTTATTGAGGACAAGCAACATTTTGGAGGAGATGACTGTAATATTCCTAAATTATCATATAGCTAATTGGAATACTAATTTTTTCTCTTAACATTTAGTTAGATGAATAAATGGGTAGGGAGACCCATAAATCTCTTTAGTAGGAATACAATCCCTCTTAATGCAAAAAAGGGATCATCTTCATAGCTAGATAAAGCACCCTCATGTGTGAACAGAGGCTAATGCATGTGGACAAGGTCAAGTTTTCCCAAATAAACAGCGTTGGTGTGGAGGGAGTGGATCATTAATGAGACAACGCAGTGTGAATGGGAGGAAGTCTCCATGATAGTAGAAACCCTAATGAGTGGGACCCAAGGTGAGAAGGCTCACATTATTTATAAGGAGGGAAAGGCAGCCATAGAAGGTTATATTATTGATTATTTATTTTGTGGTCTGTATGACTTCTTTCATCCTTCAGCTGTTTAGTTGAGCTTGCAGTGATGTTTAGCACAAGGTGTTCCCGGGTGGGGATCCCACCTCTTTCCTTGATAGGCCTCTTGGAAGAGAATTGCACTATAATTTTCACATTCTTGCATTCTGGCGAAGCTTTAGTCTCATATATAGCACAATTTTGTTTAGAATTGGGTTGTGTTGCAAGGGTGTAGTAGTGGAGGAGAGAGATCTCCACTTTCTGAGCTTATTTTCCAGTGAGGGGACCAGAACTTCACCTATTGAGTTGATTGGGTGATGTCGTAGCTGATATATAATTCCTTCAGCCCCATATCAGTATTCACTCCCAGGGAGTGCGTAAGTCAGGCAGTAGAAATACAGTGGGTAACTTAAAAAAGGCCGAAAATCCAAACTTAAAATCTGGCCAAACCATTTTTGGGTTTTTCTAGGTTTTCTGAATAGAAGTTGTGGTTAAAAACGTGGATCATTCTGAGCATTCTAATAGACTTCTACACATGTTTCTTCACCTTAGTAACAGTGATTCCCAGCAGTAGCAGTAGCAGCACAACATTTCCAGTGCTTGGTTTATTTAGTGTATTTTAGCCATCTCGTGGTTTGAGTGCATTCCTTTTGGAGCACTTTGTAATTTCATTTGCTATTATATATAATTATATGGCTCCATTGTTTTCTGCTCATAGATTATGATATCTTG
The DNA here is from genome assembly GCA_034641835.2 of Pinus albicaulis. Lineage (NCBI taxonomy): Eukaryota > Viridiplantae > Streptophyta > Pinopsida > Pinales > Pinaceae > Pinus > Pinus albicaulis. Next base: position 284,548,813 of record CM076576.1, on the reverse strand, counting down.
ATGTAATTTCTAGTTTCAGCATATTTCTGGCATTTTCTAGATTTTAGTGCTATGTTCTTGTTTTGATTTATTTGGAATGTTGCATATGTTCTATATTCATGTCTTTTCCATTTTGGAATATTACAGTTTCCTTTAATTTTATATGAACAAAAAAGAAACTAATGCACAGGAAATCACTCAAAACTTTCAAGAGAAATGAAGAATCAGACAACAATTCCTCTTTTCAAAAATAAGGAATTGATCAGATGTAAAATTTAACTTTGGAACTATTCATAATGATAAATAAAACACAAAGAAACATTGATAAAATAAACCCAAAGTGAGGAAAGAAGAGTAGAGTAATATTGGTCTCTAAAGGTATTCAATCACTTTAAATTTCAGCAATCAAACACTGACATGAATTGGCAAGAGACAAAACATATATATTTTGGTTGGTCACAGGGGCAACGCACCCTTGAGTGGGAGACAGTGCATTGTAGACCACTGTCCCTAAGCCAACAATTCTATGCATATCATTTTGTCAAGACCAACAGAGCATTGGGGCCAGAGGGTTCTCTGAAAAAGCAAGCAATCACACAATTTTTTCTCAAACACATTCAAAAGATTGAGAATAAGAAAGTAAAGTCTAATAGATGTGGATGACTAAGGATAAAACCACCAACGATACATCGTCCATCCCCGGTATGGTTACAAATTTGGTTTTTGGAAATAGAAACCTACAGATAAGTATGCTTCCACTAAGTGGGTGGTTCACTTATAACAACGGAAAGAAAGATATCTGACCTTTTCCTTAACTGAATAGATAAAGGGAGAGAAACCTACTTGTAATCTATTTTCTTCCTCTCGCCTCCCTCTATTTCTTTTGTCGCTCTCAATCCAACTTAACTCGCTTGATTTATACCTATAATGATAAATAGAAGACAAAAAAACCACATAAAGGAAATACGATCTATTCAAGTTAAACAAATTGAATATATTAAATTCATAAATACACATATAACATCATTGACATGTGCATTATGAAAGGAAAAAATTTCTTTATTATGAAGTAGAAGGAAGAGTACAACTAATTTATCGATTCAATGTCACTCATCTAGATTGAGTCCCATCCTCATCACACTGGATAATATGTAATCCAGTCGCATCACAGTACATGCACAACACCTTCAAGAGTTGATCTTACCAACATAACTCTACTTAACACAAATTCTTGCTCTCTTGAGCATTATTTTCAATGCTATATTTAAAATTAGATGGAAGTGGTTTAACATAAAACAATCATTGAATTGCTTTCCTAAAATTGGATGAAGAGGTTCCCTTGTTCATGGGATTAGGAGGATAAGAGGCTTAATGATTTCATGGGTTCCAAATTTGAGACTATCAGATGAGGTGAGAGCTGGAACAACTTCTAGAAGTCACTAGAAGTGGGGAAGATTCTCGGAATCCAATGAACAATTCACTCCCAATCGACCAACGCACTCTAAAGTGGTCCTAGATCCTCTGCAACGCAGCCTTGCATGGGAGCAGATACTCTGCAGAGTAGTTACAGCTATCTAGGGGTGTGGTGATGGCTTGATAAGGCACTTCAACTGGCATCTAAGCAGTGAAACTTTCATGAAGGAATACCATCAATGTAATGACTTGTTTAGGGCATGTAGAAACCAATTTAGAGTATGATAGACCCTAATTAATATTGATCTATTGTTCTGGGATAATTCCCAAATCGACCTGTAACAGATGTGAGGGAAAAAGTATCCTCGGAGTCGACCCCTTCTTTATGTGAAAAACATTTTACCACAAGCCTGTCTTCGTGCTTGTCAAGTGAGACATTATCTTTGTACTTGTTCTTGTAGACCCACCTGCGGCCAATTGGTTTGGTTCCAAATGGAGGATCAAATAGCTTCCAAGTGCCATTATTTATCAAGGAATCATACTCCTTTTGCATCACTTCATTCAATTCATCATGAGAAGTGGCTTCTTTGAAGGAAGTTGGTTCAAGATCTGTAGACAAATTCAATTCACAATTATAAGAAACATCCATATCAACAGGTAAATTAGAATCATCTACGTCACCTCCTTTTTTCCTAGTGGAACATCTTGTTCCTGCCTTTCCAACTTCATTAGGATGAACATTTTCCAGTGTCTCTGTCAGCCATTTTGGAGGCCCTTTCTAAGATGGCCTAGGCCGCTCATTTGACTAAGTTGGGATTGAATCAATATTCAGTCTCCCAATTATGTCAACCAAATAATTAAAAGTGTCATCTGTAGTTGGTTCTTCATGTGGGGGAGAGAGTGCTTCGGAAGATGATTGTAGAGATTGATTTAGTATAGGAACCCCCCCTTCAAGATGTGGAATCTGATTATCAAATTCTTGAAATGACTTCGTGTGTGTGAATCTATCCAAGAGATCAAGTTGCCACTCAAGAACATTGTAATTCTTGGAAGATTCAAGGAAAATGACATCTCTAGATACTACAAACTTCTTATTAACTTCATCATAGAGACGATATCCTTTATAGATATTGGAATACCCCAAGAAGATACATTTTTGACTTCTAAAACCAAGGTTATTTCCTTGTTCCTTAGGTATCAAAGCATAACAGGTGGAACCAAAGACCCTGAAATAGGGAAAACCTCCAAGCACCGGGTAAGAGAAGAGCAGTATTTCCTGAAAGGCCAGGCCCCAACCTTACGAGTTGGAATGGGGAACCAGATTCAATCTCCACTGGTACGGGGAGGAGTTATTATCGAAGGAATGTGGCCATGCCACATTTCATAAGAAGTTTTATTTCTCATTTCATTAGAAGGAAACCTATTATTTATGTACACAACACATAGAACAGCATCAGCCCAAAGCATCAAATTTACATTCTTGAAAAACATCATGGAGAAAATCATATCTAAAATTGTCCTATTCATTCTCTCAACTACACCATTTTGTTGGGGATTATAAGGAATATTTGTTCGATGTTTGATCCCATGTTGGCGAAGATAGTTTTCAAATTCATTTGAACTATATTCTTTTTCTTTATCAGTGCATAAAGAGCCAATAAGATTTTGTGCATAATTTTTAGTCCATTCATGAAAATTATTGAATGTTTGTAAAGCATCAAATTTTTTCTTCAATAAGTAAACCCAACACATTCTTGTGTAGTCATCAATGAATGTCATCATATATTTATTTCCATTTGCAGAAGGAACAGGCATGGGGCCATATAAATCTGAATGAATAAGCTCAATTTTTCTATGTGATCTCGAGTGTGAATCATGAAAGGACTATTTGCTATGCTTTCCTAGAATACAAGCATCACATTTCTTAAGTTTCCTAGGAATTATTGGAAATCCAGTAACACCATTTTTCTTTAAAAATAGAAGGTTGTCATAGTTTAACTATGCAAATCTAGCATGCCATAAAAGACTTTATGGGAATGTACCTACATTATAGTCGGAACTAAATGCAAAGGTTTGTGCATGAGCATAGGTACCTTGTAGCTTTAGGAGTCTTCCTTCTTCTATCCCTCTCATGAAAAGTGAGCGATCTGATGCTTTTCTAACCTCAACCTTGCCATCAAACTTGTGAATGGAGTGTCCTTGCTAATGGATGTGGACCAAGGATAACAAGTTTCTCCTGGACTCTAGGAGGTATAGAACCTCCTGTAGAAGAAGGTCTGGAAGACCGGGAAACTTAAGCCTTATTTTTCCAAGCCTTGGTGGCTTGAGTTTAGATTTTTCTACAAATTATATTGCTCCTGTTATCACTCCAATAATTCTCAAGGGTTGTTTATGTTTTGGTTAAATAATATTAAAGGCAACCACAAACCTACTTTTAAGCCTTGGGATCTAGAGTAACTCAGTTATCTTTCCATATGAAAATTTCCCTTTAGAACCTTGATTATGATCTGACTGCTTGATACATTGACTCCATTAGCCCAATGGAATTCAGACCTACATCTATCCATCTGAACCAGTGATTCCACCACCAAACCAAATACAAAATCAAATCTCAAATAATCCTACATAACTAGCCTAAAATCAACTAAAAGGAACAAAGATAAATCATATAGAGAGAACCCTCTCTGAGAATTAGGAAGGCTAGATCCTAAGGCTTAAAAGTAGGTTTGTGGTTACCTTTAATATTCTTTAACCAAAACATAAACAACCCTTGAGAATTATTGGAGTGATAACATCCTGGCGACCATACTGGGGAACTAACCTATCCTAAGTGTTTAAAATAAATCTTAAAGGAAATATTTGTATTTATCTTTTCACCTTAAAATTGTTTTAAGGGGTTGTGAGTAAATTTTTCATTAAAAACTAAAATTCTAGCTTCTAGAAGAATTTACTATACCAAGTCTAATCAAGATCCAAAACCTAATATAATAGTAGATAATACTGACAGAATTTTAAAGAAAAACAAAAAAGTGTAAAGTTTAGGTAATAAAAATCCATTTATCAAATAAAATTCTCTTCTCAATAAATTATCAAGTTTACGAGACAATGAATTTGATTTAGATTTTGAGCAATATTTGTTTAAAACTAAATCAGAAATTGACATATCTAATAGTGTAATAGATCCTGATTTCATTTCATTTATTAAAACTAAAGAGGAAAATTTTTCACTTGATTCAGATGAAAATTCCCTAGAATTTTATGATAAACTTGATGCTCTAACTGTAACTTTGATTGTGGAAATTGATGAAGCTTATTTCCAACATTATATTGAATTGACTGCTTTATCTGCTTATAACCCTAGGCCTTCTGCCAGCCATTTAGAGTCTATAAATTCAAATTTATTTATTTCCACCTCATCTATTGTTTCTAGTACACCTCATTCCACATAATCGTTCATTCCTAAGCTTCCTCTACAACCTAGAGTTTTATTTCCATCCCCAAATACTACAAGTTCATCCTCTAGCACTTATGCTCCATTTTCAAGTACTTCAACCACATTTCCAAGTACATCTTCTAGTGTACCAACATCATCTGCAAGTACCTCAACCTCATCACAAAGCACCACACATTTACCTCCTAGGTCATCTAGAATCTTAGCTATGGCTGCTAGGTATGCTCCTTTGGTCCTACTAGGGCAGTTACATAACATGCCCCAATATTATCAAAGAAAAATCCCTCAATTTGATGCAATTAGTCAATACATTGCACAACAGCATGTTAATAAAATGATTGACTATTTTGAACTACATGAAATTGATTAATCTGATGTCCAAATGAGATTATTTTCCCAAACTTTAGCTGGAGAAGTAAAAAAATGGTTTAAAGCTTTACTTTCAAATCATATTGCTAACTTAGGAGCCTTCCATAGATTGTTTATTAGTAGATGGGAGAAAAAGAAGAATCCATTACAAATTTTGTCTGAATATGAACACATAAAAAGAGTACCTAATGAAACAGTTCAAGACTATTGTACTAGATTCAATAGTATATACAATGCTATTCCAGTAAACATTAAACCCCCACCAGATATAGCTTTACTTAAATTACCTGATGGTTTTGATATGGATATGTCATACCAACTGAGGGAAAGGAACCCAAAAGCACTAGAACAAATGAAAAACATAACAGTTAGTGTGGAAGCCAAATTTTTAGCCAAGAGAGAAAGAATGATAAATGAAGGGTAACTATAAAAGAGGAAACATCTACATCAGATAGCAAAATATATAGTTTAGAAAAAGCCATGGAGAAAATGATAGATAGACTAGAAGTTATGGAAAGGAAACCACATTGGGATAATCAACAACAAGGCCCACAAATATTAAATACCAATTTTAGAAAAAACACCAACACTGGTAAATCTAGAGAATCAGCACCTGATCAAACAATAAGACCACCTTTCCAAGAGAACTATGCTAAAAGTTATAATCAAAATGAATATGATGAAGACACTCAAATTAATCTAATGGGAATTAATGATGATAACACTATTTTTCTTACACAAGAAGAATAGGATTTATATGAATTAAAATAGTTACAATTAGAATCTGGAGAGTCTTTTGATTACAAGCAAGGTTATGAGTCTACAATAAATGAAATTCATAAGAAATATAACCTCAAGAGTAAAAATTATATAGAAGAACCTACAAAGAAAACTGCACAAACACAAACCAAGAAAATAGTAGAAGCTCCTACAATAAAAGTACTACAAATCCTCCCTAGGGACACCCAACAAAACTCTAGTTCAAATCAGAAAAATTCAAATCCTAATCAGAAAATTTCTAGTCCTAAAATTGCACCCAGTCCTAAAATTGTTGACATTAAACATATTGGTGTTCAAACATCAGCTGATCCTCAAAAATCTGTTGCTGCTAAGACAAAAAATTCTACTAAAACAACAATTTCTGATATAGAAACATATTTTTCTAATCACCAATCAGCTGATCCTAAAATAAATGATGCCAAAATAGTTGCTGAAATTTCAAAACCTGCCAAAAATTCCACTACAACTCAAACTGTCCCTGAAAAGAAAATAAAAAACAGTAAAACAGTTGAAACATAAACAGAAAATGAAAAAATAACTATAGAGAAAGAAGAAAAACACACTCAAACTACAGTTACTAAAGAAGAAATAATCTAGTTAGGAAAAACACAAGCTCAATTCAACATTCAAACTGAAATTGCCAAACTAAAGATACCAATTCATTTAACATAATTGGTTAAGCATGATTTATACAAATCACAGATCATTGAAAATTTAAACATGAATGAAGGAGAAGACTCTGTTAATTTGATTGACGACCAACTAGAACTAATCTTTGGTCCTGAAGTAAATGGAAAACAACAAGAAGGAGGAATTTCTCCTTTTTACATTAGCTTGAATGTTCATGATCAAATTTTACATAACGTTATGATAGATTTAGGAGCTTCACATAATTTAATGCTTAAATCCATTATGGAAACTTTTAATTTAGACATCACTAGACCTTATAAAGATATTTTCTCATTTTATTCCAGTAAGGTGAAATGTCTAGGCTTAATCATAGATTTATGTATCACATTATTCCAATACCCAGGAAAAAGCATAGTCATGGAAATTGTAGCTAGTATCCTGGCATGCAATTCTTCTATCTTGCTCATGGGGAGAAAAATTGTAGGGATCTCTACAATTAGACATGTCTTATGCCACTATCTTAGTATTTGGTCAACCCAATAAACTTTATAGAGAGACTCTAATGAATTACATGGTTGGTAGTGTAGAAAGACCTCGAAACTATCCTATTTATTCTACACCTACTGATATGGACTCTTTCATTTTATGTAATTCTAATTTTGGTATAGAGAACAACACAAAATTAAAACAGAAAAGGAAAGAACTAGACAGTGAGAACACATTTCATGAATCAATGTGGCACCTACATTTTGATGGATCAGTAAACAAATTAGGAGTAGGAGTAGGAGTTTGGATTCATAACATGGAAAAAAATCATTCAGAAGGTCATGCCATTAGATTAAACTTCAAATGTACAAATAATATGGAAGAGTATGAGGCCTTGATTTTAGGACTACAAATTGTTAGAAATTTAGGAGGCAAAAGAGTTTCTATCATGGGATACTCTGACTTAATTGTAAAACAAATTAGAGGATAATATTCTATATATAATCCTAGGTTAAGCCAATACATAGAAACAGTTTTAGATCTGATAAAAGAATTGCTTGAATGTGACTTTGCTGTAACTCCTAGAAAACAAAACATTCAAGCACACAATTTAGCAACTTTTTCTAGTACCTGCAATCTTCCTTTTCAACCAAATCACCAATATACAGCAGAGGTAAGACACAGGCCTATACCGGACAACCTAAAATATTGGAAAAAAATTTCACTGGATACTCAAATCTATCATTTCATGAATGTTAAGAAAAAATTCCATAATTGTAACATAGATACAGACTGTACAGTATATGATAAAATAGACAGACAGATAAATGTAAATAATTTAGACTTTACTAAACCCACTAAATTCACTCAAGTATAAATAGATAAACTATAAAAGGTAGAAATAGAAAAATTAGCAGATGATGATCCTGACATTTTAAAACTTAAGAACAACTTTTTACCTAAGGGATTAGCCCCATTAGAATATTTTTTTGATTCAAATGATGTTGCAATAAAACCAAAGATGGAACCATTAAGATCAGATATAGAAGAATGAAATATAGGAATAGAACAAAGGCCAAAACTCATCAAACTTTCAAAAGCCTTACCTCAAGAAGAAAAACTGATATACATAGCTCTGTTTAAGGAATTTCAAGATGTATTTGCATGGAGTTATGAAGACTTAAAATCTTATGAAACTAGCATAATACAACATAAAATACCCATAAAAGAAGATAAAAAACCTTTTAAACCGAAGCTTAGGAGAATCAATCCAGTTTTAATGCCTTTAATTGAAAAATAGGTAAAAAGAATGTATGAAGTGCAGATAAATGCACCTATCAGATATTCTGATTGGGTGTCAAACCTAGTTCTTATAAGGATATTTTGATTGGTGTGTTGATTTCCAGAACCTAAAAAAAGTGTGCCTAAAATATAACTACCCCCTCCCCAAGATGGATCATATTTTGCAAATGGTGGTTGGTTCATCCAAGATTTCATTGCTTGATGGATTCTCTAGATACAACCAGATTTTACTTCAAAAAGAATACCAACCAAAGACTGCATTTACTACTCCATGGGGTACTTTCATGTATTTGAAAATGTCTTTTGGATTAATGAATGCAGGAGACACTTTCCATAGAGCTATGGATATAGCCTTTGCTAAAGAAATTCATGATTTTATTGTAATTTATCTAGACGATATAACTGTATTTTCAAAAACTGACAAGGAACATCTAGATCATCTGAGACAAGTGTTTATCAAATGCAGGAAATTTGGTATTTCTTTAAATCCCAAAAAGGCTCTCTTTGGATTAGAAGAAGGTAAAATATTAGGGCATATAATCTCAAAAGAGGGAATTAGGATAGACCGAACTAGAATAGAGGCCATTTTGAACATAAGCCATCCTAGGAACATTAAGGAATTACAGGATTTCTTATGTAAAATCAATTTTCTCAGGAGATTCATTTCAAACTTGGAAAAAATAATTAGAGAACTAAATAACATGTTAAAAAACTCTTGAGCACTTAAATGGACAGTAGAGGAGAAACAATCATTTGAATGAATCAAACAAACCCTCACAAAAACACTAGTCCTAATAAGTCCTGATTTCAAAAAAGATTTTATTATATTTTCTTTTGCTTCAGAACATAATATTGTTGCAGTATTACTGTAGAAGAATGATCAGGGCTATGAAGAGCCCATTGATTTTTTCAGCAAATCACTTAGAGATGCCACACTAAAGTATAACATAATGGAAAATCAGGCACTAGCTCTAGTGAAGGCTATTAAAGACTTTAGAGTGTACATATTGTCTTCACACATCATAGCATATCTTCCAAATTCAGTAGTGAAGGACATTCTGACTCAGAATGGGCCTGATGGTAAGAGAGGCAAGTGGATTGACACAATTTTGGAATATGACGCAGAAATTAAGCCCACCAAAATTCATTAAAGGCCAAGGTTTAGCCAAAATCATGGTTGAATAAAAATTCCATGCCTTTGATATAAATTTTATTGCCCAATTAGATGATCAGGAAGAGATGGCGACTACACATATCAGTGAAGCCTTTTCAGATTCACCATGGTATGCAGATACCATAATTGTATTATTAAATTTACAAGCTCCTCCTAGATTATCAAGAACTAAAGATAGATTTTTAAATTTAAAGGCAATGAAATTTTGTATCATAGATAATGCTCTGTTTTGGAAATATCATGGTGGCATTTTATTGAATTTTTTACTTAAAGATGATGTTGATAAAGTTATGGAAGAGTTTCATGCAGGTGACTATGGAGGACACCTTTACTGGAAGTCAACTGTAGATAAAATCTTGAGAGTTGGTTTTTACTGGCCTACGTTGTTTGCAGATGTGAAAAAGTATGTGACCTCCTGTCACAAATTCCATATCTATGAAGGGAAGAAAAAGCTACTACCTTTACCCCTTAAACCCATATCCACAAAAATTCCATTTCAGTAATGGGGTCTAGACTTCATTGGTGAACTTCACCCACCATCCTCAGTCCAACACAAATGGATTTTGACAGCCACAGACTATTTCACTAAGTGGATAGAAGCCATTCCTTTTAGGCAAGCCACTGATTCTATCATAATCTCATTTTTGGAAAACAATATACTGTCTAGATTTGGATGCCCCCAAAAGCTCACTACTGATCATTTAGTTGATTTCAAGTCTAAAAAAATTATTGAATTCTGTAACAAATACCACATTAGCCTTGGAAACTCCATTGCATATTACCCTCAAGGTAATGGTCTTGCTAAATCCTCCAATAAAATCCTTGATAATATCATTAAGAAACTACTAGAAGACAATAAAAAGTCATTGAACAATAGGTTAGTTAATGCCTTATAGGAAGAGAAACTCACCACAAAGAATTCCATTGGTACATCCCCTTATCAACTTGTATATGGGATGGATTTTGATTTCCATCCTCTTTAGGAGTGCCAGTGTGAAGATGATCCAAGAACTGCAGGTAGAAACCAATGATATCCAGAGAAGGATAAATCATACCATACACTTGCATCAAACTAGGGAGGAAGTCTATCTCAAGTCACAAGTTGTCCAAGATAAGATTAAAAAAATATTTGACAAGAAGACTAAGGAAGATGATTTTTATATAGGTGAAAAAGTTCTTAAGTGGGATTCCAGAAGAGAAGAGAAAGGTAAACATGGTAAATTTTATTTCGTATGGAAAGGTCCATATGTCATTTATGGTTATAGAGGTATAAACAATGCATTATTTTTTAAGGATTTGGATGGATCAAATCTGTTAGGTGGACCTGTCAATGGTATAATGTTGAATCATTACTATTCCCCATGATAACATTAGTTCATTTGGTTTACTTTGCTGATTGTAGATAAAAATGCAAATTTTAAATTGGATAGGATGTTTTTCTTACAAATTTGAAGCTCAGAGATAAGGCCCTAAGATATGAAAGACAAAATATCATAAGTATTAATAATGCAGAGCTCACAAAATAGTTTCAATGCCAGCACAGTCAAAGTTCAAGGCTACTGATATTAAAGTTCTTGACATTTTACCAGGAAATGTCTTCCCCATGTGGAGCCACTGTTAGGGTCCTATAATAATAGGATTAATAATTTTGAATTGACTTTGATTAGTCTTGTAATATGTACATACTTTTATTTCTGCAAAAAAAAATTCCCATATTAAAAATAAAAAATGTAAAGAGGGTAAAATTCCTAAAAGAAAAATCAAAGGAATAAAACAAAAAAGATCAAAAAGATTAAAATAATGAACCCCAAACAAAAAAGAGATAAAATAGATCATGAAAGTGATGCATATTCAAATGCCACTACTTTTTACTTTTTACTGCAAATAAGATTGTTTGCAGCTTGTTAAAAATGCCACAATCCATGAAGGCCAAACTGCTTAATCTTGGCCTTTCATGCTTTAAATTTCATGGTGATAGATAGAGAATAAAGATCTAGCCAAAAAGTATAATCTTGGCAGATCAGTAATTAGGTAAAGAATAATAAGGATCTCAACAGTTTAATTTGAGCCCTTGGAAGAAATAAGGATAGAATTAGATAGTTTGTTGTTAAAATAAAAATGAATAAGGGTCTGCAAGATCAAATGCACCCAAACAAATGAAGAAAAAATGTTAGGATAGTTGATGGGTAGGCAGAAGAAATTTCACAATGCATGGATAGCAGAAATTGGTCATTTCATATTTACTAATTCCCCTTCAAAATCATTTCCCTTGTAAAAAGACCCCTTCTCCTTCATTTTTATTCTTTCCCCTTACTTCACTCTTTTTCCCCTGCAAAAAATCCCTTTTCCTAAAGTTAAAATTCATACTTTCCTTTACAAAAGTAAAAATACTTTATTAATTTCCATTTCATTCATAAATACCCCCTAAAATACACATCCTAAGTTTTCAAGTTTAAAATATTAAAATTAGTCCCCATTATAAAAAGCCCACCCCAATATTAATATTTTAACACTATCCTTAGTGTATTTTATCTCCCGCATTATATTTCATTATTAAAATTTAACTTTATGTATTAATTCCCTTAAATACACGTAAACCATGTATATATTAATTCCTCATTTATATTATTCCCAAAACCTTTATTTTATTTATAAACTATAGTTTAATTCCCACATGTTTGATTATATTTGGGCCCACTTATTATATCATCCCGCCTATACAAAGGTCACACTTTCACTAACCTCATTGGTAAATGTATTAAACCCCGACCCTATCCCATCGCATAGTTTAGAACCCGGGCCCCACGCCTATCCAATCCCCAACACTCCATCACATCCTCCCAATCGTCGAATCTTAACCGATCAGATCCAATGGCCCTTGTCACCTGTTATCACTCAGAAAAAATGAAGCATCATTTGACAAAGTCCTAGAGGTTCATGTGTCAAATAGGGTCATAAAATTCATTTTTCATTACTTGGTCAAGGAAAATTTTTAAATTTTCTTATTTAGCCTATCCTAAGGCATAAACACACCATCATTCAAATCCTCTCATGTCACATCAGACATGATTTTCTAAAATTTCTCATTTCCCAAGTTTATAGCACCGAAAGAGTCATTTTAGCCAAGAAACCACAGTTTCTTAGCAAAATACACAGAGAAATTGCACTTTTCGCTACGAAACTACTAATACTTTTGTAGCGAAAATGCCCAGAAATACACTAGGAATGCTACGAAAGTAAGGATTCATGTATGTCTTGTCAAATTATTTGTTAGGTGTCAGAAAATGATTGAAAATGATAAGTTAGATGATATTTGAGTCAGTTAGGGTAAATATAAAGGTACATGGTCAGGGCTGAAGTCATCATTACCATTTTAAGCATGTATGAGTCATCATTATGCTATGAGTTGTCATCGAACTTCAAAATATTTCTAAATTGAGTCATTTGTTATTCTCTATTCCCTCTTTGCATGTTATTGAGCTCGAGAGATTTATTCCACTAAGTCCAAGTTGTGGCTGGTATTTTCAAAGGTTTGCAGGTATAACTGGTCAAGCGAGGCAAAGAAGACATTAAAGAACCATGGCTACAAAGAGGAAGGCCAACAAAGGTGGCCACTCTCTTTGATATGAGCCATCAGATATGAACCTAATAAATGAATACCCAACAACTGTAGAATTTTTTAGAAGAACAAGATGTTTACAGTTTTGTGACAGATTACAAGGAAGCCATGTACAGGTTTCTAAATAATTTTGCCTAAACTTCAATGGAACATCTACAAAAGTGGGAATTTTGAATCTCACTATAACACCATAGATCATTGCAGCAACAACAGGGATTCCAAGAGGACAAGAAAAATGGTTCAAAGGGTTCAAATTCAGCATGGAGGAATGTAAAGAGTTTATTAAAATAGAAAATAGTGAAGTTGACCTTACAAATGCCATTCTAAGGAGCTACATGAAAGATAATTTCTCAAAGCTATTGCTTATCATCCAGAAATATTTCACTTATGAAAGGAGATATCATAAAGTCTATTCTTACCACTTCAAGCTTCTCCTACACTTTGTTGGTAAAATATCTCTTGATCTACCTTTCTATTTACACAGAATCTTAGAAAAAATGGCAGATAGAGTTCAAGCTAAATATGAGGGAAGTGAAACCTCACTTTTTCATCATGGCTTAATAAAATTGTTGGTTTTAGATGAGTTACAAACACTACGTAGAGACTGGTCTTCTTTTCTGTTTGTTAGCGGTTTTGAAATGGATATTATTACCCCTAAAAGAACTCCTAAACCTAGAGGCATACCATCACCTTTAGTGGCAGAACAAAGTGAACCAGTAGGGGAAGAGCAGAGTGAACCAGTAATGATGGAAATAGAGCAGTTGCGGAGATTTGATACACCCACCATTCCACCTGCAAAACAAAATTGAATAATGAGAAAACCTGCAAAACAAGAGCCAACTATGAGTAAACAAGGAAGAAAAAGGACTACAAGGAGCCAAATAGTGGCTAAAGGAAATTTAGAAGACATACTACATGCAATTAATATTGAAGAGACTCCTATAGTCTAGGCCGAGGATATAGATGAGGGTGGAAAAAATATCATGAAAGTCAAATCGGCAAAAAAATTAGAATTTGAAGGAGAGGATGCAGGTTTTATGTTTCAAGCTAGGAAGCCCATGACAAGACATCCTAGAAAAATCTTAGAAAGCAGCAAAGAAGTTCATCCAGCCACTGATATTTTCCACCCACCATAAAAAATTATCGACCTTTCATCTCCTGCAGAAGAAGATCCAGTCGGCAAGTAAAAGAAAGGAAAGGAGAAAGTCATTGAAAAAATAGATTTTGAACTCCTTGAAGAACAGTTAAGGTTATCTAATCATGAAAAATTAGTCATGAAAAAGGAGGCAAGGAAACATAATGTCCAAAAGGTGCAGTTTGAGAAGATGAAAGAGATTTGGGAAGAGCAAGTTGTTAGTGTGTCAAAGACTTTAGATGACACACAACAGCTACTCAAATGGACTCAACTATTGAGAGGAGAGGTGAATTAGCATGTCAAAAGAATGAACCTGCACTTGAAATCTAGTAACAGAAAGTTGAAGAACCAAGTTAAAGACCTCCAAGAACAACTAGATTTGATCCATGAAGATCTGGAGAAGAAGGGTCTAAAAATGACTATAGTTGAGGAGCCCATAGCTTAACTCATCACCAATGAGGAAGAAACACCTCAAGACTCTTAGGTTGAGTTGGTTTATGTTTTGAAAGGTCAATGGCATGTTGAAAATAAAATTTGTACAGCTGGAAGGTTCCTTTTTTAAACAAGGCAAAAATCTGGAATTTACATAGGTTTCCACAGTTTCGTAGTGTTTCGTAGGCTTGAAGCCAGGAAAACACTACGAAACCACCTCTAGCTTTATTTTTTCTTATAAAACCACTTTTAATACCTTCCAAGGAGAGGAAATGATAATGAATATGTGTCAGGGCATGATGAACACAATGCAAAAGGAAAAAAGGCAGAAATTTTGATTGCAAATGTCATTTTTTGTACGCTACGAAACTGCCATGATTTCATAGTGAGATTTTTTGAAGGTTTTAGAGCAGGTTTATGAGTATTTTTGGATAGGTGGACACTTTCAAAAAGTCAAGGGACTTTTTCGGCAATCATCCAAGACTTTAAGACCATGAAATGAAGACAACTCATCAGCTAAACCATCCGTTGAAGATAAGGACCTGTTTTCCTAAAAAATAGGGTTTGTTCCATAGGTTGAGGATAATATTTAAGATGTCAAGTAGTGATGAGTTATATAATAGCTCATTCGAACATGTGAAGCATTATTTTTCAGATGTTTAACTATTTTAAGAGATAATGTTGTTGATGTAATAATGAGCAGTTTGAGTCCTATTAGGAAAAGGAATGTTTAATAGAATAGCTGTCATTTTCTCATTAAAGCGCATGTTTTCTTGTTATGCAAGGTGTCATTAGGAAAATTTCGATGAATCTAGCCAAGAGGAAGGTCATCTTTGAGTTAAGAAGGTCTATTAAAGGGCCGATATTCAAAATTGTAACTGGTTAGAGAATTTTTGAAAATACTGCAGCTTTATGTCATTTTACTGATATCAGTAATACAGAGGAATTTTTCTTGAAAAACTTGAGATTCTCATGGAGTTTTTAGTGATTTTATGATCTATATTTTTATGTGAACCATTTGCAGTGGATTTCATCTTTAATACTCAAAATTCATAGGTGTATTCTTTGATTTCCTTTATTGATGAAATGGTTGTGTTATTCCATGTTCCATGTGTGATTTACCTTTGCTTAAAAACTCTTACCTGCCTCAGCTTCCATGTCAAGATACCCTACCACTGAACTACTAATTTTTTGACTCCGTAAGCCCAACGGTTGCAGACTTGTACTCTTTTCAACCCACACACATCACAATCAAGTTAGCTTCCAAGTAGATTTAGCCATCTAGTTTCATCATTATGAGATATCATTAACCCCTTTGAGAGAGCCATCTCAGACTTAAGAGGCTAAGTTTCAGTCACAATTTGGTTTGAAACAGTTACATGAAGTTGTCTCGTTAGTAGCCAATCAAGTGCAATTTTTTGATAACATCGCCTATCGCACGCCCAATAGCCAATTCTTTAACCACCCCAAGACCTTGTGATATCTGCAGTTTTCGGAGCTCCACTCCTGGCTACGTGGCGTTATTCTATTCGATTTCATCGCTTGAAACTTAACTGCCTACCACCTTTCGCCAATGCGAAAACCATTGGGCTATATTCTTTCCCGTTGCAGAAACCACCCTGCCCATTTGAATTTGACCCACACATTTAATGTTTTAATCATTATTGATTAAAAACCAATATAACCGCCCTTTGCGGCCTTTTTTACCATTTTCTATTATCATTTGCGCAGAAGGAGCATTGTCGACCTAAATAATTGATGCCAACCTCATTTTAAGCTTTGATTACAAGAAATCAACACCATTTGTTGTTACAACCAGTAAATAATTCATCTGAAATACTTTAAAGACCCCAGAAGCCTCAAAGAACCTTCGTTGCCTCAGAAACCCTCTGAAAACTTAAAAATATTCATTTTATCCAGGTATTCTTCAAAGCAAATATTTGTACTCAATCTAAAGAGAAATTAATAAGTAATTGAATCATTTAGAAGCCTCTGCAGACTTGAATAAAGACCTATTGCGTTTCAATCCTTTCTGTAGACCCTATTCTTCTTTTTCACAGAATTCTGAGGTCCTAAGACTATTTTTAATCATAGAGAACATAATATTGGATCAATTGAACAATTGTAAACCAGAAGATAAGACCTTGTTTCATCCTAAATTAATCTGCAAACTATAATTATCCTTCAGTGATGCTCCTAAGGCCTAAATTTTTTCTTCAAAGTTAAAAGAATAATCAATTGATAAAAATTAATTAATAATGGCTTCCAAAGGTATTGTAATTGCAAACCCCCTGCAACCTCCTGTTGTAGATGTAGAGCATACCCCCTTAGCAGATGGAGATTTCAAAATTAGTGACCCTTTCACTGAATTTAACCTTCTTGAGCTCCACTATTGGAGCCATGACAAATATATTGACCAAGCTGATGAAGTTTTTATATGGAAGTCCATTTTGCCTAAATATGTTGTCCCATAGACCTTCCATTGCCCATAAGTGATTAGACTTTGTCAATCTTGTTATTTCCCTGATCAAAGAGCCATTATAATCCCTGGAAAAGAAATTTTGCTAACCATCATAGCTGATCCAATCAACAAAATGTTGTAGATCCAACCTAGACCATATGAAACCCCTTTTTCCATTGAGGCTCTTACATAGTTATACCTAAATCTGGACTTCCCCAAGAGGTTCCATATTTTTCAGACATTGATTCCTTCATCAATAGAGACTCCTAAGACAAATCCTCCCTACCCATCTGCAATATTTTCTGAGAGAACTGGGAATATCATTAGCATGTTGTCTTTTATTCTTGGTTATTTCACAGATGAGAATGTTGATGCTTCAGTACTAGGTTTCCTATCTACTTTCACACCTGGTCAGCCTCTTGATACGATTTTCAATTTTTCCAAGAACATTGTTGATACTATCCATGAACAACTTGTCAAAATTCTTGAAGAAGGTGTCTTCAAGTATTCATCAGTATTATTCTACATGTTTTTATATTTTTAGTCTGAGAAATTTTCAATCAACCTTAAAAAGCTTGATGTTGAAGGTAACCCACAGTCAGTTATATTTTGGACTCCAATAATCAGAAGAGACTCCACACAGTCCACCTACACAGAGTTCATTGATTCTTTCATTCATCATATGGTTAATATGTTGAATAGTAGCATGTAGCCAAGAATCAGTGAGGAAATTAAGAAGGTCTTGTAGTTATCAAAGCATAATAGAATAGGATATTGGTACTTGTATCAAAACCTTACAGAGATTAGGGTATATAGATCAAATATTCTTCTGTATAAGCTTCCCAAATACCTCCCAATGAGGTTATTTTCCCTTGAGTATATAAGAATATCCTTAATTCTGATGGAATCAATTTCTTGGCAGAAAAAAAGAAGACATGGTTCAAAATAAAAAAATCAGGTTGGCCCTTTTATTTGTATTAGTAGAGATGCAGGTCCACGAGCAGAAAAGTATTTACAGGAGTTTAAATTCAGTCCAAGATTTCAGTGTTATTGCGATCCTCTAGGAATAATAATAAAACTAAGGATTAAATGAAAATTAACTCCTTATGTACATGAGAAGAAACCAGACATTGAAAAATACTCCAACCAGTCTAAATGGTTGGAGAACACCTTGACAGAGGCAAAGAAGCAAGGTGATACTAGTCAAATCTTGCAGACTCCAGCCCAAGAAGATAGGAACTCAAAAACAAATAGAGAAGAAGGATCATAAATTGTAGAGACTACCACAGAAACCAAGTTTAAATTGATGTACAGGAATAAACAAAAACTAAAACCTATAAATGAGGAAGTAATTGAGGTAATTGACACAGATGCAGTGGTAAAATATAATGTTCCTCCTGTGGTTTTTGAAGAAACACACTAGCCCTCAGTATCAAAACTCAGATGATTCAGAAGCAGCACAATATTGAATTCTCCTCATCTAGCAAACCAGCAGATAAATATATGGACATTAAAGAAAGATACAAGGAAATCAAGGCCAAAAATGAGGAAATTAAAACTGAGATATATTCCCAATATATGAAACAAACTCATGGAAGCCAAAAAAGGATACTTTGATTATAAGAATAAAAATATGGAGATGACATTTCTTCAACCTACAGTCCAAACTCCTAAGTGATATTCTGATTACACAAAGACAGATTTTGAATTCATGGCCAAGGATATTCATCCTTTGGAACAAATTGAGTTCCATAAGTAGGCAGGGGAGATGATATATTCTACAATTACCACCAAGGCCATGAGTGTATAGAAACTAAAAAAAGCTATTGGGAACATCATAGATCAGCGCAAATTGGAAAAGGCATCTTCACATGAAAAAGACAACAGAATTAAATCTTTGGAAGATTTAGTTATTGAAGTAGGATATGGTCCAGCTAATGTTAAAGTTGCAGAAGAACTGATAAAAAATAAGAATGCAAACATTGTTGCATTAGGAAAGCAACTTAAAATGCCTCCTACAGAACATCCTCAAGCTAAAGAAATTCTTGAAAGTCAAAACCAAAAATATGAAATGATGAATTTCATTCTTTAGCTGACTACCCAAATATAAGAAATGGAGAATGAAATGGACAAGTTGGTCCAGGAGAAAAAGGAAATAGAAGAAATTTATGTCTTTGTAATTCTTGTAGTTAGAATAGCTGTGCCTTCTACATTAGTAGAATCATTGGCCCATACAGTCCCAATGGCTAAATCACTTCCGGGCACCTCAGCAATAGCTTCAGCAGCAGAATCATCTAAAACAAGAGCACAACCTACTGATGAAGCAGGCAGACTTATAAAAGCTATGGAAGACATGTCCATACATAATTCTGAAATAAAAATACTTAAAGAACGAATCAAAAGCCTTGAAGATGAGAAACAATTGGCACAGTTAATGCATAAGGCTGAAGTTCAGAAGTCAAATAGATTGAATGGCAGAATAAATAAATTAGAAAAGGAATTAACATTGGCAGAACCCATGGGCCAAGAAAAGAAACTATTATGGGCCAATATCATTGAATTTGTCAATGATATATTGCCATCCCTTCAGGTGATTTATGAGCAGAAAGATCTTATTAAAGTAGCAAGTGAAGCCATCTAGACAATCAAAGAAGAACTGTATAAGAAACCAGAAGAAACTAATGAAATCATCAAGTTTCTTAATTCAAAGAATAGGTAGGAGTTGGAAGAAATCAGAATTAGTGACAGAACATAAACCATTATTGAAGTAAAAAAGGTGATATCTAAAATTAATTTGATGGTAGAGCTGGAGGAAAAGTGTCGAAAATGGAGTTTGTTATAAATAGGTTTATGAATAAGTTTGATGTGCTAAAAGAAAAGGTTCTACCTAATCCCTTGGTTATCCATGATAAATTGATGAAACAAGAAGACTATGATAAGAAGATCATAGAGGTGGCTAAGGAGCAAGCTAATAATTTAGCCATGTAGGGAATTCCAACAAGGAAAGTACTTTACAAAATTTTTGAGAATCTATTTCACCTGCAACATGAGGTAAAACACCTATTCATCAACAAGCCTACATTCTCAAAATATACAGAGGCTGATGAGATATTCATAAGAGTGGTGAAAATCAAATTACTAGAGGCAAAATTTTGGGAAAAGTTGACTGATTTATTGTGAAGGTAAAATAGTAAAACATGGCAGTTGAAAAGATAAAACATAGCAGGCAGCTTTACAATTAATGAACAACAATAACAGTGAAAGATAAAACAGAGGCAGTAAAAGAGTATCAAAGTTAAAGTGTATCAAGTGAAAGTCAGAGTTAAAGTCAAAATAGAGATGAGAAATCAAAGTGAAAGATTTCCAGCGTAAAGGACACTCCACTGCTTAAAAAACAACCTTCGTTGAGCAACAATCAGAGACAAATCAATAGCAAAATAGTCAATTCAATAAAAGTAGGGAAATCTTACATTAGTTAGATAATTGTCTCTATCTTCTTGCATGAAGATATTTATTTTTCCATTAATAATTCCTATGTTTGTTTTAGGATATTTTGTAAGAGTTTTTGTATAAATAATTCACATTTTGAAGTATTGAGTGTGGATGAATTGCTGAACATTTCTATAGTTGTACTATTCTAGAACCCAAGGGTGATTGTACCGATTTCAAGTCAGCAGACTGGATTAAAGAAATAAAGAGATCATATTATAGGATTCATGTGTTTGGCGACTTCAGTGAAGTATTCTCAAATGTTCTTTGTTTTTATCTGAATTTTTCACAATAATTGCATGTTTTTCTAAATCTAACTGTATAACAGGAATGTTACTTCAAAATATGTTTAAAAGCACTCCATTTTGAACTGTTATGTCATTTACATGTTTTCTACTGATATCCAGATTAAGGAATTCTTAATTTCTCCCTAGTTTCGATTGACCTCTATATTTTCACTCATTATCCGGATCTGAGAACCCTTAATTTCTCTCTCATCCCCATTGAAACCATTTTCACCATCATCCTAAGGATCTGAAGTAACTCAGCTATCTTGCCCTGTGAAAATTTCCCTTTAGAACCTTGATTCTGATCTGACTACTTGATACATTGACTCCATTAGCCCAATGGAATTCAAACCTACATCTATCCATCTGAACTAGTGATTCCACGACCAAATCAAATCTCAAATAATCCTACATAACTAGCCTAAAATCAACTAAAATCAACAAAGATAAGTCATATAGATAGAGCCCTCTCTGAGCATTAGGAAGGCTAGATCCTAAGGCTTAAGAGTAGGTTTGTGGTTACCTTTAATATTATTTAGCCAAAACATAAACAACCCTTGAGAATTATTGGAGTGATAACAATTCCATCAACCTTTTAAGTAAATTCTTCAAAAACATATTTTCTAAAATTCACGTGACATGTTTCTCTAGAATCTAACCAATGATTTCTCTAAGAATTGAGTGAAGCATTAAACAAGTCTTCATTTACTCCAATATTACAATGTGCTACAACATAATGAGCAGCTTCAAGTGCTTTACCCTTGTCTTTGTCATGAGTTTTACCTTTTCCTTCATTTCTTTCTTGTTCAATTCTATCCCAAGGCAACTTACATGTAGATGCATAATGTCAATCTCTATTGTAGTGTATGCAATGAAGATCAAAATTTTCACTTTGAGATTACCTGCCCCCTACCTCTGAAATTTCTTCTTCCTCATCCTCTTCGTCCACCTCTCCCTATGGAAGAATCTTGAGCTTGATTATTCTCTCTATGTGCAATACATACAAGTTCTTCAGAAGACTGAGGGGTTGTCTTCTTTCCAAAAGCATTCGCTCTTTATGGAAAAATTTTCTCAAGGGAGTCAAATCTGATCTCCTTCAGGTTTCCACTTGCTTGAAATGACTGGAGATAGTGTGAGTAAGTGGGATAAAATGCCTTGACATAAGCTATGACAGATATGTCAATTTCTACACCAGTGTTTTTAATATCATGCATGATAGATCTTACTTCTGATGTTAAAAGCGAGAGGGTCATCATTTTTCAATTCAAGGTTGAATAGGTTAATCGTTAGCAGAACAACTTCAAGTTTTTAATGTGAGTAATAAATTTCTTTCAATTTCATAAAGGCTTCATTGAAACTTGAAAATGGTTTAATATGGAAACTCACCTCTTCATTTACATATGTTGAAATCAAGGCATATGCCTTGTTTTTTTTGTTGTCTGAAATGGAGATATCCTTTTCTGTTGTAGGCTTTGCAGGTGGATTTTCTCTGTCTCCTTCACAAATTCCTTTCCACAGCTGATCCACATGGATATTGGTGGCCACTCACCTATTCCATTTGGATCCACACCATCAGTTCTTTTAGTTTTTCACTTTCAGCACAACTTACTATTTTTAGCGAGTTTTGGGGTCTTGAACCGTCAGAGCTGTTTGAGGCCCTAATGATCTAGGTGTATATTTGTGGCCACCCACCTATTCCACTTGAAATTCCACCATTAGTTCTTTCAGTTTTTCATTTTCAGCATAACTTACTATTTTTAGCAGTTTTTCGGGTCCTGAACTTTCTGGGTTGTTTTGAGGCCCTAAACGACGAATTTGGGAAAACCGAGAACAACATGGCTCTATAGACCCATGTATGTTTCTCACTCAAAATTTGTATTCCTCAGATAGATATTTCTAACGAGGTATGGTGCATGTCAAACGGAGATCGTATGCCAAAGTTACATCCCCGGGAAGTTTATGTACCAGTTAAACCAAACGGGGCCCATCGTTTTGGTGCTTCATCTCCTAGGGTTAATTTTTTAGATGTTTAGGGTTTTCCATTGTTTTTCAATAATAAGTAGGCCCTCTAGCCTCATTGTAACATAGTTTAGAGGCCCATAGCCACTACATCTCTTCTCATAGATAAGCTACCTATGCCCTAGCTAGTTTATTTCCATTATGTCTGTAAGCATATTTCATTCATTTGATTTTAATGAAATGAAGTTTTATTTCTGCTGCATCTCTATGTTTATGTCCATTTCTATATTTTATTGTGTTCCTAAATAAATTTGAATTAGTGGTATCATAGCGGTCTACTCTTTCTCTTTTTTTCTTTGCATGTCCCCAACAAGGTTAGGGTATAAGGAGTTAGGGCTTGATCTAGTTGAACCCTTGCAAGATCAGCCTCGCAAACTAATGAACTCCATCATTAGACATATTTAGAGGGGTTAATGGTCACCTTTTTGGCCTTCTTGGATCTCTTTTTCTTGTATTTTTATTATTATTTTGTTTTATGATGCTATTATAGGTGGTGATTAAGGCTAACATACTCTGAGTGCCTAATATGAGGTTGAGTGCAGAAAATCATGAATTATTAGCCATTTTATAAGGATTTTATCATAAATACTTGGAGGAAACAGCAAGGAGAAATTATTGGAGGATTTTCCACCCTCCTTAACTCTCAAAGGTAGCCAAAGGACCCCAAATATTCTCTCCATTAATTCGAATTCCAAAGGCAGCCAAAGGATCCCAAGGATTCTCTCCAGCAATTCAAATTCCAGAAGCAACCAAGCAACTCAAAGAGTGTGCTCAATATTTGTTTACTTGGAGTCAAGAGGACTCAATCACTATTTTCTAGGGAGATGTTGGTAGCTACCCTCTAGAATAAATAGAGAAAAGCTAGAGCTAGGAAGGTTCAGAACTTTGTTGCAAGCTATTGAGATTTTTATTATTTTACTCAGTAATCAAAATTTTAGAAATGTATGAGGCTATTCTTTTATGAAATGAGCAGACTGATTTATGTTTCAGAGAGCTATGCTTGTGGGTTAGGGCCCAATCCATGTGCCTTGGCTTCTCTGTTGTTACCATTCTTTCCTTTCTTCCATTTAGCTAGTTTTCTTTCTGTCATTCAATTAGTTCTGCTTCTAATAGTATCATTGCTGCTTAGTTTTTTCTTTCAGTTTGTTGATTTAGTTTTTCATTTGATTATGAGAGTAATAGAATAGAGGAAAACCAAAAAGATGTGGATCAATACCCCCTTCTCAGCTCTGTCAATAGGGCTCAAGGAGGGTGAACCTTCCCACAGACCCAAAAACTGATTCCTGTTCACTATTTATGTGATTAAAAGTAAAGTTGCATTACCATTTTCAGCCTTCCTTTTGTATTGCATTTTCACGCATTTGTTTGTTTTTTGTGCATAGATCAGCAGTGTTGTTTCCAGGAATTAATGTTAAATCCCCAAAGTATCTCTGTGGTGCTTCCCCGCTTCATTTTCCCTCTCTGTCTTCACAATCTTCGCACTGTTGTTACACCCTCCATTCCCTCTTTTTTCTGCTTATTCTTACTTTTGCACCCACCTTTTATCCCTAAAAGCACTTAAACCAATCATCCCGCCTTATTCCTTTGTTTTTATTGGTCATGGTTGCCTTACCCTACTTAATGCAAAATGTTTCAAAAACATTGAAATTCAACCTCCTCCTTTCCTCATCGAAACTCCTGCTACCGTACTTCACAAATCGTGAATCGCACTTCGCGACCTTTTCCCTTTTTCTTTTAAGAATTACCGCTCCAAACACTGATTGTGATAACTCTTCGTACACCACCGCATCACACATCACAAATCACATCTTTTATTTGGTTCCTTTTAAGACTTACCACTCCAAATGTCGATTCCGAAAACTCTTCGTACTCTGCCACATCGCACATCACAAAATCACATATTTTATTTGGTTCCTTTTAAGACTTACCGCTTCAAACATCGACTGCGATATTGTCATCACACTCTGCCACCGGTCCTACCGCCATGTCACCCGTCATAAATCATATTTCACAACCTTTTCCCTTTCCCTTTAAGACTTACTGCTCTCGACGCCGATTATGAAATTGTCATCGCACTCTGTCACCGTTCCTACTGCCACGGCACCCATCACATTTCGCACTTCGCAACCTTTTCCTTGAACAACACTTCCGCTACCCCTCCAACTTTGCGATATTGCGAATTGTGATATCGCATTTTTCATTTCACAGTTTTTACCCTGTGGCATTTCGCACTTCGCAATTTTTATCCCATCGCATTTCACATTTCTCTCCCACTCCCGAGAAACACTTTCGCTACCCCTCCAGCTTTGCGATATTAAGATTGTAATATTGCATATCACATATCACACTTTCATCCTCCATCGCACTTTTCAAATCATTCCACTCCAAATAATTTTTGCATTATAATAAAGTTTTAATAAGGTTTAAACCCCCTCTTTACACTTCTAATCCTGGTTTCATGTGTTTATCCCTCCATTAGCACCTTTATCACTTTCTTCTCCAAGCTGCAAATCAACACTTTTTCAATTAGAATTAAGTCATGGATAGCTTAGCTGCATGGATAAAATCATGGTAAATAGGGCATAAGAGAAGTAGGGTGTGTTTAGATGATTGGCCAAGTTAAGTGTGGTTTAAATTAGTTCCTTTCTGCAATTGAAATTAGTTTCCTTTCTGCCATTTCCTTTCAGAAATTTAAATTATTTTATTTTCTGTCATTTCCTTTTAGCAATTTAGTTTAGTTTCCTTTTGTCATTTCCTTTCTACAATTTAGTTTAGTTTGACTGAAGTGTGACAGACTTCACTAAGAACCCATAGAAGTAGCACCCTTTCGTAGAGCGGAAGAGGATGACATGAGTAGAATTCATCTGTTGTGTATATATAACTATCACTTCCATGTTTTTACAAACTCCAAGTTGATAAAGTAAAGTAGGGCAGCCCCTAGGAGTTGCAGCACTCTTCGTGCAATATTAGGGCTCACCACTTTTTGGCGTCGTTGTCGGGGAGGTGTCTAGTAGATGTTGTGATTTTGTTTAAGCAATATTTTCTGCTTTCCTTTCTTTTCATATTATTTCATAAATATTGAGAAAAAAAATATCTAATTTTATGCATCATAGGAGTAGGAATACTCAAAGACAAGTATTACCTAAAACCCCCATATCACCTCCTAGCCACCCTTCACTCTTCTTCAGTGGCAGTGAGACTGAACTTCCTATAGGAGAGTCTTCTGAATACTCTAAGGAACCTATTGGGGAAGAAGAAGAATACCTTGGTCCAACTGAGGGACATGCTTCACCTATGTTAACCACGAGTGGGATCCAGAGAGCCTTTCCCATAAGAGAGGCAGATGGGGAAACTAAGATGAAAAACATTAGCCCCTCAACTCTTCCACACTTTCATGGACTTACCTCTAAGGACCTTGACACATTCACGTTTGAATTTTCTGTTGTTCGTAGGACTTATGACTACACCTATGATGATCAGAAGTTGAAGCTATTCCCATCCACCCTTAAGGATGTAGCCTTGCGCTGGTTCATGGGTCTGCCTGGGGATAGCATCACTACCTGGGTACATATGGAAGAGACCTTCAGCAGAAAACACAAAGACTATTGTAGGTCCAAGAAACTAAGGATGAGATCTTTATGATGACTCTAGGGCCAGATGAATCCTTAGAGGACTATGAAGAAAGGTCTCAATTAAACTATAAGAGAGCCAACTGTACTCTTGATCCTGAATCACTTAAACTTGTACTTCTTCGAAGGATTAGAGAAGAGATGATAGAAAGCTTGAATATGCTATCAGGAGGATATATCTACCAACAACCCTATGAAACACTCAAAACTATGTTTTGGAATCATTTCTAGGGCATTTAGGAAGAAGGGCAATGCTAGCCAAAGTACATCCATACCCCTTCCTCTTCGACCTCCATCAAAAATGAGATTGCTAATATGCTAGAGGACTTCAAGAGTGATATGTTGCACACATTTTGTTTGCAAATGGGCACAATGTATGTCAAAAGGAAGCAAGAGGAAGCAGGGAGAGCCCTAGCCATATTTTGTCCTAGATCTACCCAGAAGCACCCAAGAAATGAATGTCCACTGAATTTCATAGAGGTTTGTTTAGTCTGTGAGGAGAATCATTCCACACACAAGTGTCCCTCCTTACCTAGAGTTAATGTTGTATATCAAGGTGGGGAAGCAATGCTAGAGAAACTATGTTTCATCAACTAGAGAAGGCCTCAAGGCCCTTGGCCATATCAACAAGGTATGCAAGGTGCACCTTACTCTTATTATCACAAAAATCAGAGCACACCCATGCAACCTTGGTACACCCCCACTCCCCTATCCTATTCTACACCTCCTACTTGGCCTTAAAACCCTTCATATCATCCTCAACCAGTAAACCAACCATTCCATCAGTATGTTGCACAAAAACCTCAGTGGAACAATCCATCCCAAGGGTGGAGGCCTCAACAAAATCAACAACCTGCTCTAATGCCCCCACCCCAACCTCAACCTCAACTTACTCATGTTGCTCCACCTAGGCAACCTCAAATACCTGCACAACCCAATCCAAATCCAAATAATATATATGTAGAGTAGGCTCCTAGTGGAGAAACATCCTATCCAGCTTATGCTGTGGAGATACAGGAGGTTAATCTCAGGTTGGGAAGAGTACTCCCAGATAACCATCCTCCATCTCCACTTGTATAGTTCTAGGAGGAAAAGGAAGAATGTAACACTCAGATCCAAGAACCTCCTTTTCCTTAGCACTTGATCCACCCTAGTCAGAAAACCCCAGAGGAGACTAAACTCCTAGGAGAATTGGAAAATTTGTGTTTAAAGATACCACTCCTTCAGGCCATTAAGGATGTCCCTATTTACAATAGGCTCATCAAAGAAAGTGCTTCAAGAGAAATGGTAGAAGGAAGAGAGATACCCCCA
Source organism: Pinus albicaulis (assembly GCA_034641835.2). Classification (NCBI taxonomy): domain Eukaryota; kingdom Viridiplantae; phylum Streptophyta; class Pinopsida; order Pinales; family Pinaceae; genus Pinus; species Pinus albicaulis. The sequence continues at coordinate 284,520,847 of CM076576.1, read as the reverse complement.
CCATCAACATGGTAGGACAACTATCTGACCTAATGCTAGGAAGAGTGATATTTCCAAAGTACCTGGACACTAGTAGTCCAGTTGTTGATTTGCATATAAATGGTTTCATAGTCCCCAACACTCTGATTGATCTAGGGGCTTCCATCAATGTCATGACCAAGGAAACTATGCTAAAACTCAATCTCCAAGGGAATTTTAGGAAAACCACAATAGTTATACAACTTGCAGATCAGTCTGCAGTAACTCCAGAAGGAATTGTTGAGGATTTTATGGTGACCATTGACTCTTGGGAGTATCCTATAGATTTCCAAGTCCTACAACCAAAAACAAAGTTTAATGGTTATCCTCTCATCTTAGGAAGACCTTGGTTAGCCACTACAGATGTTGATATTAGTTGTTGGGTCGGAAACATGACTATCAAAAATGGGCCTTTGTCTATACAGTTAGTGTTATATCCTCCAGCCCGGCCTTCCATTGATCATGATATCCCTATATGGTTCGAGGATGAAGAATATGATTTATATAACACTGCCCCTATGTGTACCGTAGATGTTATTCTTAGAGGGGGGCAACTTGATGAAGATCAACTCATCGACCATGCTATTCAAAACCACTCTTCCACTAAAATTCCTCTCAAAACCTTAGTCAAAGAGTCTGAAAGCCAACCTTAGATGGTAGTGGACTAAATTGAGTCAACCTATGAAATAACCAAGGATATTGAGTTTGGCCCATCCAGATCTCTAGAAAACAACCCAAACCTCTCGAATGAAGAAGAGAAACATCTATGCTAGCTTTTGAAATAAAATATTGAAGCATTTTCATGCGATTACAAGGACATGAAAGGGGTGCATCCTTTAGTATGCAGACATCACATTTACATCAAATAAGGATGCAATCTTGTGAGACAACCCCAAAGAAGGATGAACACATCTCTGAAGGACATAGTCAAAGAAGAGTTGTAGAAACTATTGGATGGAGGGTTCATATATCCTATATCTGACAATGAGTAGGTATCCCCTCTTGTCCTAGTCCCAAAGAAGAATGGGAAGTGGAAAATTTGTGTTTACTATCAAGAATTTAACAAAGCCACCAAGAAAGACCATTTCCCTTTGCCCTTTATAGACCAAGTCCTGGATGGCCTTGCAGTGAAGAAGTTATTTTCATTCTTAGATGGTTTTAGTGGCTAAAATCAGATTGAAATCAGCCTTGAAGACTAGGATAACACTAGTTTCACCTACCCTTGGGGTACCTTTTCTGATAGAGTCCTACCCTTTGGATTTTTCAATGCCCCAGCTACCTTCCAAAGAGTTGTCCTGAGCATATTTTATGAGTTATTCCATGACTCTGTCGAAATCTGCATGGATGATTTCACACCATATGGGGAGGACTTCCAGGAATCTCTCTCCACTTTGGGTAAAGTAATAAAAAGTTGCATTGAAATGCATCTCTCCTTGAGCCCATAAAAGTGTGAATTCCTAAAGAAAGTAGGGACTGTATTAGGACACTCCATATCCCAAGCAGGAATACAGGTAGACCCGAACAAAATCACTATCATCAAAAGGGTACCTGCTACTCAAAAGAAGAAAGATGTCAGGAGTTTCTTAGGCTTAGCTAGTTACTATAAAAGGTTCATCAAATATTTCAGCAAGATGGCTTCGCCATTATTTGGGTTATTGGCCAAGGATTCTCAGTTTATTTGGTTTGGTCCTTGTTAAGAGGATTTCCAGCTCATTAAGGGAAAGTTGACTACTGGCCCCATCCTTCGAGGTCCAAATTGGCCTCTTCATTTCTTCATCCACACTGATGCATCTAAAAAAGATGCAGGGGTAGCATTAAGATAATTAGAGGAAAAAATCCCTTATGCCATTTATTTCATCAGCAAGAACTTGTCCAAGGTCGAGTTGAGTTATACTGTTACTGAGAAGGAGATGTTATCCATTGTCCATGCTTTGAAAAAATTTAGGCATTATGTAATTGGATATTAGATCTTTGCTCACACTGACCATATAACCATCAAGTATTTAATGAACAAACTGGATGTTAATGCTAGGATAATTAGATGGTTGTTACTTTTGCAACAATTTGATATGACTATTGTTGATAAACTTGGAAAGGAGAATCTTGTTGTATATTTTTTGTCCAGGTTAGCTCTCCCTGCAGGTGAAGAAGCAATGGTGGATGACCAGCTGCGAGATGGTCATTTCTTTGCTATATCAACACTCTCACCATGGTTTTCTAATATAGAAAACTACTTAGTTGATGACAGTCTCCCTCCTACTCTTTCATTCAGGGAGAGGAGAAAAATCATCAAAAAAATCACCCCTTTCACATGGATTGGGGGAAACCTTTTCAATCTAGACCCTGATCAAATCCTAAGGAGATGTGTGAGGGAGGAAGAATTTTCTTATATCCTCTCTGCATGTCATGACAACCCATGTGGAGGCCACTTTTTTGCAAAGAGAACTTCTTACAAAGTTTTGCAGGAAGGGTACTATTGGCCTACCCTTCACCAAGATTCTAAAATATATACCAGCAGGTGTGTCCAGTGCCAAAGGATGGGGAAACCCGCGCAAAGGGATGAGATTCCTTTGCACCCTCAGGTGGCTCTTGATCCATTTGAAAAGTGGGGCATGGACTTTGTTGGACCTATCGATCCACGATCTGGATAAAATAAGTATATCATAGTATGCACTGATTACCTAACAAAGTGGGCTGAAAAAAAAGAAGTGAAGGTAGCAACCTAGGAGAAAGTAGCAAAATTTCTAAGGGAAAATGTGTTTTACATGTTTGGGTACCCCAGAGAAATATTCATTGATCAGGGAGCACAATTCACCTCTCACCTCATTGAGAATATTTTGAGTAAGCATAGAATTAATCATAGAACTTCTACCACCTATCACCCTTAGGCGAATGGCCAAGTAGAAGTAACTAACAGAGATTTAGAGAGCATCCTCACCAAGGTTGTGAGCAGCAACAAAAAATATTGGGCAGACAAGTTGGTGGAAGACAACAATAGGATTCACTCCCTATGAACTACTATATGGTAAGAAGGCTCTACTTTCAGTTGAGTTTGAATTCAATACTTTAAGAATGGCATCTGAATTAAGTATAGATCTATCAAATGCCCAAAAAGAGAGGTCGCTACAACTAAATGGATTGGATGAGTTCAGAATGCAAGAACTTATTCACATGGAGGTAGTTCAACTGCAAAGGAAGGTCTAGCATGACAATAAAATCAAAGAAAAGACCTTCCAAGAAGGAGATTAGGAATTTTTGTATGGTTCAAGGTTTAAATATTTCAAAGGCAAGCTAATGAGAAGATGATTGGGACCTTACATAGTGGAAAAATGTGTTGATAATGGTGTAGTTCAAATCAGAACCATAGATGAGGAAGGAATCCCCTTGCCTGTCAATGGTCATAGACTGAAAATTTACAAGAAGCCTTTGTCAAGGGTAGAGTTCATAAATTCAATAAGAAGAGAGGTGTATGTGATGGGAAAATCCATAGTTTCCCACACCTCCTGAAAAAAAAAAGAGAAAGAAAGAATAAAGATCCATGGGTGAAAAATTCTCTAAGATTCCCAAGGCAAGGTTTTGGGTTGAAAACCTCAATGGAGGCAGCCTAATTTCTTTCAAAAAAAAAATATAAAAAAAAAATGCATCTACATCTCTATGTTTAATGTGTTTTTTGTTTTGCAGGTTGTTAATGGTTTCTGGAAACACAGGGAGGCATTCGTCTTCTTTTCCCTTCTTCTATTTTACCATCCATCCCATCATTCACTCCATTCATTTTCATAACTTCCTCCATCACCTCCATACACCATATTCCTCCATTCTTGAGCACAATGTAACAAGGAAATAAAAACATAGACTGCTACAGAAATCAGGGAATTCTTATAGTGCAAAAATATGTTTATGAACAACAATAAAAAAAACAAAGAGAGGAGATGATAAAGCATACCCCAGGAAATACAAGAGTGCAACCATGGCATCTAGAGCACCCCCATGCAACATCTACAATGAGAATAAACATCAAGAAATATCAGCAGCTCACTCAGAGAGTTTCTCATTCAGCAAGTTACTCGCTCAGAAAACAGGAAATTAAGGAAGAACGCAACATATAAGAGGCTTGTCTCCAAAATCTAGCTCCTGAAAACACCTTGAAAGCAACTGTTAAGCTCAGGTATAGCCCCTCACCCTTGGATATGCATTCATAATAGCCGGAAATAATTAAATTTGAAGACTAAGAGCTTAAGAGGCAGAGAGGTGGCCAGATAACTTGGCCACCACCGTGAGGTATGACTGAAAAAAATTGGAAGTACACGCCACCTGGGCTAGAAAAAAAATTAAATCAATTGGAGTGGAGGAGGATGAGAGGAGGAGACACACAGTATTAGCCAAATAACAAGAAGAGGTTCCAACTATCTACAATAGAAACTAGAGCTGATCAACATTACATAACTGACTACGACAAAGAATTAGTTGTGCATTCTAATAATACAGAGGGCTCATCTCATCCAAACCAATAAATTGATTTTTTTTTTTAAATGAAGAGAGACTGACAGAAGCCCGCAGTGCAGCAATAGTGCACTTCAGCCGTGTATTTTGGGAAAGCATGCAACAACATCAACAAAACAACGTCACCCTACCCATGGCCTGTTCCTCTTTCATAAATATGAGCAAGGAAACTTTTATAGCAATCCAAACAAGGTAGAATTGCACTTCTGACCTTAGAGAAGAAGAAGAGGAACCAGAAGAAGAACCAGAAGAAGAGGAAGAATAAGAGGAACAAGAAGAACCAGAAGAAGAAGAGGAAGAGACAAAGGGCCAAGAAAAAAATAGAAGAGATGGAAATAGAAGCCATAAAGGTAGCAAAAAGTGAGCAAGAAACAGACTCACAACACAACAACACATCCCCTCAATACAAAGAGGTAGTTTCCACCTTAGCTCCTCTGAGCGTAATGATCCAGATTTATGCAGGAATGCAACAGAATAAACATATAACCATAAATACAGAGATGCAGCATAAATAACACTTCATTTCATTAATATCAAAGAACTGAAATTTGCTTACAGAAAATGGAAATAGAACTAGCTAGGGCGCTGGTAGCTATCTCTGAGAAGAGATATGGCAGCTACAGGCCTCTGAACTAAGTCACAATGAGGCTCGAGGGCCTATTTATTATTGAGAAACAATGGAGAATCCTAAACATCCAAAAACCTAACCCTAGGAGATGAAGCGCCAAAACTATGGGCCCCGTTTGGGTAAATTGGTGTTTCAACTTCCCAGGGACGTAACTTTGGCATACTATCTTCGTTTGATGCACATGATACATCATTAGAAAGCTCTATCCAAGGACTATAACTTTCGCCACAGATATCATCTTGAAGCAAAATGATATTCGCTAGAGGCACGATGCCCAAAAAACATCGTTTAGGGCCTCAAAACGGCTCAGGAAGTTCAGGACCCAAAAAACTGCTAAAAATAGTAAATTATGCTGAAACTGAAAAACTGAAAGAGACAATGGTGGGGGCCCAAGTGGAATAGGCGGGTGGCCACCGATATCCACTTGGATCATTCCTCCCCCCTTAGGAAGAAATGGTCCCCATTGCGTTAAGTTCCTCCATGGGATGAGAAAATTTCTGCTGAACTTGGTCCCTGGTGAACCACTTTCCTTGGTGCAGGAGTTGGCCAGCTTTGAAAACCCGATATAGTTGGATCTTCTGTTGGTGAATGCTCTTGATTTGCATGTCCATGATACAATCTGTGGTGGCTTGTTCCATGCAGTCTGGGTTTAATTCTGTTGGTTTGAGTTGTTCTGCAATGTCTGAGGTGTCCAGTAGAGGTGGGAAGTAAGGACGAAGGCGATCCACATTGAAGACTGGGTGCAGACCAAGGAATGGAGGAATACTAAGCTCGAAGGCATTGTTCCCTACAGCCTTGGTGATGGTGTACGGCCAATAGCGGAGCGAGCGAAGCTTGCGGTGGGGTCCAGTGAGGCGCTCCTTCTGCAAATGTAGCCATACTTTGTCGCCCACTTGGAAGTTGTGTGACACCCGGTGTTGATCATGGCGTTGCTTATACTTCGCATTGGCTCTGTCCAATATATCATGAACCTGTTGGCGGATGTGTTGAATGCGCTCGATGAAGCTACTTTCTTTGTCAACTTTAGACTGGACATGAGCTGAATCGGCCTGAGCAGCTGCAAATGGCATGGCTACGTCAATGGGACATAGTGGCTGGAATCCCAAGCCCACCTGAAAGGGGCTATGGCCAATTGAACTGTGGAGAGCCCTGTTATAACTATGTTGTACATAGGGGAGGCTCTCGTCCCATGTGCGTGGATGCTTTTAATTGTACATGCGCAGAATGTGTACAATCATTCTGTTGACGACCTCTGTCTGGCCATCTGTTTGGGGATGGAAAGCTGTGGACTTGGTGAGCTTGGTATCCAACATCGACCAGAGGCTGGACCAAAATGTGCTGAGGAACCTGCTATCCCGATCTGATATGATAGACTGCGGGATCCCAAAGTGCACCCACACTCGTTCAAAGAAGATTTTAGCAGTGGCTTCTGCTGTGATATTCTTCTTGCAGGCCGCCATAATGGCCATCTTCGAGAATCTGTCGACGACCACAAAAACACAGTCATTTCCCTGCTTAGTAGAAGGCAGGCCCGACATGTAATCCATGGAGATGGATTCCCAGGGTCGACTAGGGGTAGGTAGAGGAGTATATAGGCCTTGCTTCTTGATGGTCGGTTTGGCAATGGCACAAGCAGTGCAGGATCTGATGTGCTTCTCGACATCCTTTCGAAGGTTTGGCCAATAGAAATACTTCTGTAGTATTGCTACTGTTTTCTCGACCCTAAAATGCCCATCGACTCGACTGTAGTGTGCTTCCCATATCATCTTGGCATGCTCGCTTGAAGGAACACAAAGGTGTCCCGGGTGACATAAAAGTGCATCTTGGAGGTGAAAATTTGGAACTTGCGTGCCCCCCAAGAGTGCCTTGTAAGTGTGGCCGAATTCTGGGTCACTCTCATAGAGAAGCGGCCAATCAGAAGTCTCGTGCCCACAAGAGTTGAGCACGGTGGTGAGCGCCATGATCGGTGGTCGACTGAGGCAGTCTGCAACATTATTGGTGCTACCCTTCTTATACTTGATGTTCAAATGAAACTGTTGCAGATATGTGGACCACTTCTGATGGCGATCATTCTGCAACTTCCCTTGTGTCTGTATGAACTGCAGGGGCCGATGGTCTGTGTGGATGATTGTTTCCTTCCCCAAAATGTAATGCTTCCATTGTCGACAGGCTTTCACAATGGAATACATTTCTTTGTCATAGGAGGGATACTTGTGAACTGTCTCAGACAATGTCTCACTGTGATATGCCACTGGATGTCCCTGTTGAGTAAGAACTGCCCCAATAGCATAGTCAGAGGCATCTGTCTCGATCTCAAACGGCTGTTGCAAGTCTGGTAATGTGAGCACTGGGGCAGAACAGAGGCGATTTTTCAATTCTGTGAACACCTTCTGTTGAGGTCCTGACCAAAAGAATTTTTCTCTCGCTCCTCCCTTTGTGACTTGACTCAAGGGCCAAGTGATATGAGAGAATCCCAACACGAATCTACGGTAGAAATTAGCAAGACCCAGAAAGCTGCGAAGCTCTGTTATAGTGGTTGGGGCTGGCCAATCCCGAATGACTTGGATCTTGGCTGGATCCACATTCACCCCCCTTTCATCAATAATGTATCCCAGATATTGAACCTGGGTCATGCCAAAAGTGCACTTCTCCAAATTGGCACACAACTTGTGTTGCCGCAGTGTTTGGAGGACTTGTCGGATGTGGTGAAGGTGCTCTTCCCAATTCTGGCTGAAGATCAGAATATCATCCAAGTACACCACTACAAATGAGTTGGTGAATGGCCGCAAGATGTCATCCATCATCCTCATGAAGGTGGCGGGAGCATTCGTCAACCCGAAAGGCATGACCAGCCATTCCAAAAGGCCTTCCTTGGCTTTGAAGGCAGTCTTCCACACATCGGAGGGTTCAATTGGTACCTGGTGATACCCAGACTTCAGGTCGATCTTGCTGAAATATTTTGCACCTTTGAGTTGGTCGAGAAGGTCATCAATCCGTGGGATTGGGTACCTATTCCGGACAGTGATCTTGTTCAGCGCCCGATAGTCAATACAGAGTCTCCACGTCCCATCCTTCTTCTGTACCAACATGATCGGGCTCCCACGGGGCGATGAACTTGGTCTGATGTGACCTTTCTGCAACAGCTCCTGAATCTGCCTCTTGATTTCATCATTTTCCAGAACAGAGCGTCGATAGATCGGTCCATTGGGTAGCGGCGCACCTGGGGTCAGATCAATTGGGTGCTTGACCTGGCAGTGCAGAGGAACCCCTGTGGGTGAGGTGAAGATGTCCCCGTACTCCTCCACGACCTTATCCATTTGTTGTTTTCGTGCAGAGGGGCCCTGTCTGGAGGTCGTGGCCACAGTCTTCTTCTTGCCCTGGGGGCGGATCATCAGGAAAACGAATTTCCTGGTTTGGGAGATGAGCTTACTACATTGTTTTGCAGTAACCAAAGAGATAGTCGTAGGAGGTGGTACCTCTGGTATCCTGTACAACTTATTTCCCAAAGTAATAATAACAGCACGAGGTCGAGACTCATACACAGCATGACGCTTCCACAAGTATGGTTGTCCTAATAATACATCAGAAACATCAATAGGAGAAACATCACATAATACCTCATCCGTGAAGGGCTTGATGCTATAGGGAAGGTGACACTGCTCGCTGACGCAGAGATCTCGTCCTTGGTGAAGCCACCCGATGGTGTATGGATGTGGGTGAGCTGTGGTCGGCAAGCCCAACCGCTTCACGGCGTCTGCTGAAATGAGGTTCTTTTGGCTCCCATTGTCGACAATGAACTGTACAGGAGAGCCCTTTACCCACATCTGGGAGTGGAAGAGACGTTCCTCCTCCTCTGGATCTTCCGGTTCCTCCTTCTGGATCTTTGTAGTGGCAACAGTGGCATTGGGCTCCGCACCAATAATCTGTTTCCCTTTTTCATTCCCCTTTTCAGGTTCTGATTCGGAGTCGGAGCATGCATCTGACTCAGAAGCCCTCATCTCGGCCACTAGCGACTACTTGGCCCGACACTCACTTGTGTTGTGAGTGGAGCTCTTATGGAACTCACACCACTTTCCCGTGTCCTTCTTTGGCTTTACGGTGTTGTTCTTTTCTTGTGGCTTTGACGGGTTGTATTTAGCCGCCATGCTCTGTCCTTTGTTCTGCGGTTTGGAAGCACCTTTTCCTTGCTTTTGATTCGCAGATCCAAAGTCTCGCTTCTTCTGTTTGAATTTCTGCTCAATCTTGGCAGCATACCGGTATGCCGTACCAAGCGAGGAGATGTCGAGGAACTCCATTTCCTCCTGAATGTATCTGTGCAGACAACTGCAATACTTTAGCACCAAATGTTTCTCTGAATCTTTGATACCCAACTTTGTGCGCAGGGTATGGAACAGATTCGTCAGCTCGTGCACATCTTGATCCCTTTGTTGTCGCAGCGTGGTCCATTGTATGTACTTGTCCTCATAGCACCCCACGGGATAGTACTGTTCCTTGACGGCGTCTCGGAAAGAATTCCAAGTTGGTACGGCCGAGAACAGAGAGGGTTCTGTCTGGTCCTTGTTCTCACAGTAGGTTTCCCACCAGTCCTTAACATGGGGGGTAGCTTTAAGGAGTGCAAAAATAATCTTCTCCCGGTCTGAAAAGTCATGAACAGAGAAATATCCTTCTAATAGATTCAACCATCTATCTATGGCATCTGCGTCTATTTGACCCTAAAATATGGGAATGTCAAAATTTACTTGTACCTTAAAAGGAGTCGCACCTCCAGAGTGGCTACTGGATGCAGATGCACCGCCAGTGGGTAGCCATTGAAGGATCTAAATAAAGTTATCAATCATCGCGTTCCTTTGTTTTTCGAGGGCCTCCTCGAGCAATATTTTGATAGGATCTCCTTCTCCCTCATCTTTCTTTTCGTCCCCCATGGGCGTCCATCGAGGTTTGTGAGGCTGATCTTGCAAAGGTTCCACCAGATCAAGCCCTAGCTCCTTATACCCTGACCTCGTTGGGGACATGCAAAAAAGGATCGAGAAAAAAACGAGACCGACCACAAACCAACGATCCAGTTTATGCGAGCATGTGGAATAAACATATAACCATAAATACGAGAGATGCGGTGGAAATAACCTTCATTTCATTAATATCAAAAGTAGAATTTGCTGGAAAATGGAAATAGAACTAGCTAGAGCGCTTTGGTAAGTGTCTACGAGAAGAGATCTGAAAATGACTCTGAACCTCTGAGGCAGGTTTACCAAATGAGACTCTAGACTATTTTGTGGAAGCTCAATGAAATCTGACAGCTCAAAACCTAACCTCGGAGATATTAAAACTATGAGGCACAGTTTGATAATTAAAGTGTTCACAGAACTGGGATGTAACTTTGGCATACTATCTTCGTTTGACGCACATGTTACATCATTAGAAAGCTCTATCTGAGGACTACAACTTTCACCACGAATATCATTCCGGAACGGAATGATATTCACTAGAGGCGTGATGCCCAAAAAAACGTCGTTTAGGGCCTCAAAATGGCTCCGGAAGTTCAGGACCCGAAAAACTGCTAAAAATAGTAAATTATGCCAAAACTGAAAAACTGAAAGAGACAATGGTGGGGGCCCAAGTGGAATAGGCGGGTGGCCACCGATATCCACCAGGATCACGCAAAGAGAAAAAAGTAGACCTCTATGTATTTCAGAGCTGACAAGAGTCAAAGGATAAGTCAAAGAGAACCAGAAACTCCTCCCACAGGCCTGATTATCATTGAAGAATCACCAAGGGAGGAGGAAATAATTGAATAAATTGTTCTGAAGGAGAAAATATAGAAGGCACAAGCAGAGAATGTATCACTAAAGGAGAAATTGCAGCGAAAAGGACAGCAAGTAGCCACCATGGAAGATTTATGCATAGAAGCCCTTCAGCACAAATTCCCTTCGGACTCATATGTTGTGTACCTCAAGGAGAAATGGCTCCTATTTCAAATCAAAACTCTAGCCTCCCATGGATCACTACCTTTCCAAGATTGTAGGCAATTCATTTATTTCTACAAGCAAGCTAACATGGTTGATTAGGAAAAAATGATAGAGTTTTATGTGCATAACCTTGTGCTAAAAAATCTAGATACTTTGGACCCAAATTCCACAATGGGGGATATGCAGCTAATGGCTCTAGAATATTATATGACGAATGCCAGGCACTAGAGCAAGAGAGATATGTAGGGCCATGGAAAGAATAAATATAGAACCCTTATATATCAAACCAAAAATTTTCAACCCAAGAGGAGTCATCCTTAACCGTTGAGAGATTGAAAGGGACCCTGCACTCGTTAAGAGCTACCTTCAGACTCAAACACAAGTAATAGGACACTTTGATTATGTTTCTAGGTAGATAGAATATGAGTGCATTATGGACAGCCATAGGAGATGGAACAACCTCCCTTACCGCCTCAAGAACAGGGAGTACCATACTACATAAAAACTGAGGGGTGCATTGGAAAGGGCACCATTATACAAGAGGGCCATGCAGGCCAAACATATCCAATGGTTGGGACTAAAGCTCAGCCCACCTTTGTTGTTGGGGTAGAATGATGAAAAGGACAGAGATTCACAAGATAGAGAATGGGAGAATGCAAAAAATAATAATGGTTTTTACAACCTTGGGGAAACTCCCACACTTCTTCCTCATGAAATCAGGGAGGCTGTCAAAGCCTTATAGGAAATGCAGGAGGAGGATTACTTGCTCAGAGGATGAGAAACCATTCATTAGGGGGGTGATGATGAGCTCCATCATTGGAAATATTTGGATCAGTTAATGGCCACCTTTTTAGCCTTATTAGATCTCTTTTTCTTGCATTTCTATTATTTTTTAGTTTTATAATGCTAGTATAGGTGGTGATTAAGGATAAGATACTCTGAGTGCCTAATATGAGGTTGAGTGTAGAAAATAATGAATTATTATGATTTTTATAAGGATTTTATCATAAATACTTGCAGGAGACAGCACGGAGAAATTATAGGAGGATTTTCCATCCTCCTTGACTCTCAAAGGCAGCCAAAGGATCCCAAAGATTCTCTCCAACAATTCGAATTCCAAAGGCAGCCAAAGGATCCCAAGGATTCTCTCCAACAATTCGAATTCTAGAGGCAACCAAGCAACTCAAAGAGGACTGCACTCAATCTTTGTTTACTTGTAGTCAAGAGGACACAATCATTATTTTCTAGGGAGCTTTTGGTAGATACCTTGTATAATAAATAGAGAAAAGCCAGAGCTCAGAAGGGTCGGAACTTTTTTGCAAGCTATTGAGCTTTTTATTATTTTACTCAGTGATAAAAATTTCAGAAATGTATAAGGCTATTCTTTTATGAAATGAGCAGACTGATTTCATTTTACTAATTTAAGTTTCAGAGAGCTAAGCTCATGGGTTAGGGCCCAATCCATGTTCCTCAACTTCTTTGTTGTTACCATTCTTTCCTTTCTACCATTTAGCTAGTTTTCTTTCTTTCATTCAATTAGTTTTGCTTCTGATAGTTTCATTGTTGCTTAGTTTTTGTTTTCAGTGTGTTGCTGTAGTTTTTCATTTGCTTTTGAGAGTAATAGAATAGAGAAAAACCAAAAATTTGTGGATTAAAGCCCCCTTCTCAGCTCTGTCAATTGAGCTCGAGAACGGAGAACCTTCCCCCAGACCCAAAAACTGATTCCTGTTCACTATTTATTAGATTAAAACTAGAGTTGCATTACCATTTTCAGCCTTCCTTTTGTATTGTATTTTCACGCATTTGTTTTTTTTTCGTGCATAGATCAGCAGATTTGTTTGCAGGAACTAATGTTAAAGCCTGAGAGCAGCTCCGTGGTGCTTCCTCGCTTCATTTTCCCTCTCTTCCTTCACAATATGCACATTGTTGTTACGCCTCCATTCCCTCTTTTTTTCACTTATTCTAACTGTTACACCCACCTTGTATCCCTAAAAGCACTTAAACCATTCAGCATGTCTTATTCCTTTGTTTTTATTTGTCACGGTTTCCTTACCCCTTTTAACACAAAATTCTTGAATACCATTGAAATTCGACCTCCACCTTTCCTCATCGAAACTCCCGCTACCGTACTTCGTAAATCGTGAATCACACTTCGTGACCTTTTCCTTTTTTCTTTTAAGACTTACCGCTCCAAACGTCAATTGTGATAACTCTCTGTACTCCACCGCATCGCACATCACAAATCACATCTTTTATTTGGTTCCTTTTAAGACTTACCGCTCCAAACGCTGATTGCGATAACTCTCTATACTTCGTCACATCGCACATCACAAATCACATCTTTTATTTGGTTCCTTTTAAGACTTACCAATCCAAACTCTGATTGCGATATTGTCATCGCACTCCACCACCAGTCCTACTGCCATGTCACCCATCACAAATTTCATTTCACAACCTTTTCCCTTTTCCTTTAAGACTTACATCTCTTGACGCTGATTCTGATATTGTCATCGCACTCTGCCACCGGTCCTACCGCCACGACACCCATCTCATTTCACACTTCGCAACCTTTTCCTGAACAACACATCCACTATCCCTCCAACTTTGTCATATTGTGAATTGCGATATCACATTTCACATTTTGTAGTTTTTACCCTGTGGAATTTTTCACTTTGCAGTTTTTATCCCATCACATTTCGCATTTCTCTCATGCTCCTGAATAACACTTCCACTACCCATATGGCTTTACGATATTGCGATCTCATATCACACTTCCACCCTCCATCGCAACTTCGCCATCGCACTTTTAAAATCATTCCCCTCCAAAGAATTTTTGTGCTATAATAAAGTTTTAATAAGGTTTAAACTCGCTCTTTCCACTTCTAAGCCTATTTTCATGTGTTTATCCCTCCATTAGCACCTTTATCCCTTTCTTCTCCAAGCTGTAAATCAACACTTTTTCAATTAGAATTAATTCATGGATATCTTAGTTGCATGATAAAAGCATGGTAGATAGAGGATAAGATAAGTAGGGTGTGTTTAGCCGATTGGCCAAGTTAAGTGTGGTTTAAATTAGTTCCTTTCTACAATTTAAATTAGTTTCCTTTATGCCATTTCTTTTCAGAAATTTAAATTATTTTTCTTTCTATCATTTCCTTTCAGCAATTTAGTTTATTTTCCTTTTGTCATCTCCTTTCTACAATTTATTTTAGTTTCGTTGAAGTGTGACAGACTTCACTGAGAACCCCTAGAAGTAGCACCCTTTCGTAGAGTGGAAGAGGATGACATGAGTAGAATGCATCTGCTGTGTATGTAGCACTGTCACCTCCAATTTTGTACAAACCCCGGGTTGATAAAGTAAAGTAGGTACCTAGCTCCTGGGAGTTACAGCACTCTTGATGCACTACCAGGGCTCACCACAAACCGCGATGACCTCCCATGGCAGAAGAAAAGAAATATGAGGGAGCATAAGATCCTATCAAAATATTTCTCAAAGAGACCCTCGAGATATAGAGGAACACGATGATGGATAAATTTGCCAAGATCCTTCAACAGCTTCCCACCGATAGCACATCTACATCTAGAAACCACTCAAAAGGCACCTCTCCTTTCAAGGTACAAGTCAACTTTGACATTCCTATGTTTGAAGGCCAAATAGATGCAGATGTTGTAGATAGATGGTTGAATTTGCTGGAAGGGTATTTCTCAGTCCATGATTTCTTTGACTAAGAAAATATTACTTTTTCACTCCTCAAATCCACTCCCCCATGTCAAAGACTGGTGGGAAACGTACTGCGAGCAAAAGGACAAGAGGGAACCCTCTCTCTTCTCGACTGCACCCACTTCGAATTTGTTCCGAGACAAAATCAAGGAACAATGTTAACCTGCGGGGAGCTATGAGGAAAAATACATCCAATGGACCACATTGCGGCAACAAAGGGATCAAGATGTGCACGAACTGACGAATTTGCTCCATACCCTACACACAAAATAGGGTATCAAATATTTAGAGAGACATTTGGTTCTCAATACCACAGTTTTCTACACAGATACATTCAGGAGGAAATGGAGTTCCTTGACATTACATTGCTTCGCACGACATATAGCTATGATGCTAAGATCAAGCAGAAATTTAAGAAGAAGAAGCAAGACTTTGGATCCACGAATCCAAATCCAGGGAAAGGCGCCCTCGAATTTCTAAAGAAGGGGCAAGGCCAAAGCAAGGTGACTGAGAACAACACCACAAATCCAAAGAAGGACACAGGGAAGTGGTGTGAATTTCATAACATCCCCACTCACAGCACACACAAGTGTCGGGCCTAACAGTCGCTAGTGGCTGAAATGAAAGCACCCGAATCAGATGCATATTCTGATCTTGAGTCAAAACAACACAAGGGAAATTAAAAATGGAATTAGATCATTGATTCGGATCCTAGTGCCATTGGTTCCACCACCAAGCTCCAGGGGGAGGATCCTAAGGATCCAAAGGAGGGGGAGCGCCTCTTCCATTCGCATATGTGGGTGAAGGGCTCTCCACTATAATTCCTTGTCGATAGATAAATCCAGAATAACCTCATTTCAGAATAGGTCATGAAGCGGCTCAGCCTACCGACCATATCACACTTGCAACCGTACACCATTGGGTGGCTTTACGAAGAAAGAGAACTTCGCGTCCACCTGCAATTTCGCTTTCCGTATAGCATCAACACATTCACGGATGAGGTACTGTGATGTTGCTCCTCTTGATGTGTCTGATGTATTATTGGGCCAACCATACTTGTGGAGGAAAAATTTTGTTTATGATTCTAGGCCTCGTGCTGTTAATATTACTTTGGGAAATAACTTGTATAGGATAATGGAGGTAGTACCGCCTCCTGCCATCTCTTTGACTATTGAAAAACAACGCAATAAGATTGTTTCCCAAACTAGGAAATTTATTTTCATTACCATTTTCCCACAAGGAAAGAAGAATATTGTGGCCACAGCCTCGAAACATGGCTCCCCTGCATGGCGGCAGCAAATGGGCAAAAGCATGGAGGAATACTAGGACATTTTCTCCTCACCCACAAAGGTTCCTCTACACTGTTAGGTCAAACATTCCATTGATCTGACCTGAGGCCTACCGTCGCCTGATATTTCCATACCTCATGTGACCACACAGAAAAAATCCACACATGTACTGTCTAAGGCTGGTAAAGAAACCAAATTTACTGAATGCATCCAGCATTCCACCTGTGGGTCCATGAAATATTCGACAAATTCAAAACCCTGTTCAACAGAATTTGCCTCATATCATGGAGCATATCAATGAAATGGGGGCCATTACTTCCTAATGGGGAAGGAATGATACAGGTAGATATTGGTGGCCACTCACCTATTCCATTGGACCCCCACCATCGGTTCTTTCAATTTTTCACTTTCAGCACAACTTACTATTTTTAGCAGGTTTTTGAGTCCTGAATTGCCATTTCTATTTGAGGCCCAAATGGTCTAGGTGGAAATTGGTGGCCACCCACCTATTCCATTTGAACCCCCACCATTAGTTCTTTTAGTTTTTTAATTTCAACACAACTTACTATTTTTAGCATCTTTTCGGGTCCTGAACTTCCAGAGCCGTTTTGAGGCCCTAAACGACGTTTTTTGGGAAAAACGGGAGAAAAAAATATATATAATCTAAAGTTTCCCACTCAAAAGTTTTATTCCTCGGATAGATATCTCTAACGAGGTATGGTGTGCATAAAATAGAGATCATATGCCAAATTTACATCCCCGGGAAGTTGATGTACGAATTTACCCAAACGGGGCCCGTAGTTTTGGTGCTTCATCTCGTAGGGTTAGGTTTTTTGATGTTTAGAATTTTCCATTGTTTTTCAATAATAAATAGGCCCTCGAGCCTCATTGTAACATAGTTCAGAGGCATGTAGTCACCACATCTCTTCTCAGAGATAAGCTACCAGCGCCCTAGCTATTTTATTTCCATTATGTCTGTAAGCATATTTCAGTCACTTACTTTTAATGAAATGAAGTTTGATTTTTGCTGCATCTCTGTGTTTATGTATATTTATGTATTTCATTTTTTTCATGGATAAATCTGGATCAATCATATCAGAGCGGTCTGCTCTTTCTCTATTTTTCTTTGCATGTCCCCAAAAAGGTCAGGGTATAAGGAGTTAGGGATCGATCTGGTTGAATCCCTGCAAGATCAGCCTCGCAAACCTCGACGACCTCCCATGGAGGAAGAAAGGAGAGATGAGGGAGCAATCCTATCCAAATATTTCTCCAGGAGGCCATCAAGAAACATAAGAATGTGATGATGGATAATATTTCCCAGATCCTTCAACAGCTTCCCACCATCGACACGTCTACATCTAGCAAGCACTCTGGAGACGCCTTTCCTTTCAAGGCACAATCCAAATTTGACTTTTCTGTATTTGAAGGCCAGATAGATGCAGGCACTGTAGATATATAATTGAATTTGTTGGAAGGATATTTCTCGATCCATAATTTCTCCGATCGAGAAAATATTATTTTTTCACTCCTCAAAGTTTCCCCCCATGTCAAAGAATGGTGGGAAACCTACTGTGAGCATAAGGATGAGAGGGAACCCTTTGTGTTCTTAGCCGCACCCACTTGGAATTCGTTTTGAGATGGAATTAAAGAACAATATTACCCAATGGATAGCTATGTGGATAAGTACATCCAATGGACCACGCCGCGACAACAAAGGGATCAATATGTGAACAAACTGACGAATCTATTCCATACGCTATGTACAAATCTGGGTATTAAATATTCAGAGAGACATTCGGTGCTCAAGTACCATAGCTGTCTGCATAGATACATTCAGGAGGAAATCAAGTTCCTTGAAATTACATCACTTGGCATGGCATATCGCTATGTCACCAAGATGGAGCAAAAATTTAAGCAGAAGAAGCGAGACTTTGGATCCGCGAATCTGAAGACAGGGAAAGGTGCCCTCGAACCATAGAAAAATGGGCAAGGCAAAAGCAGGGTGACTCATAACAACACCAAAATTCCAAAGAAGGACATGGGGAAGTGGTGTGAATTTCATAACAGCCCCACTCATAGCACAAACGAGTGTCAGGCTAAATAGTCACTGGTGGTCGAACTGAAGGCACCTGAATTAGATGCATGTTCTGATCCTGATTTAGAACCAGAAAATGGAAATAAAAAAGGGAAGAAGATCATTGATGTGGATCCCAGTGCCATTGTAGCCACCACCAAGCTCCAGGGGGAGGATCCTGAGGATCGAGAGGAGGGGGGGCACCTCTTCCATTCGCAGATGTGGGTGAAGTGTTCTCCACTGCAATTCCTTGTCGATAGCAGAAGCCAAAACAACCTCATTTCAGTAGAGGTTTTCAAGTGGCTTGGCCTATTGACCATAGCACACTTTCAATCATACAACATTGGGTGGCTTCACGAAGGAAGAGATCTCCACGTCCACCTGTAGTGCCACCTTCCGTATAACATCAAGCTGTTCATGGATGAGGCATTGTGTGATGTTGCTCCTCTTGATGTGTCTAATGTATTATTGGGCTAATCATACTTGTGGATGTGACATGTTGTGTATGATTCTAGGCCTCATGCTATTATTATTACTTTGGTAAATAAGTTGTACAGGATACCGGAAGTAGTACCGCCTCCTGCCATCTCCTTGACTACTGCAAAACAATGCAGTAAGATGGTTTTCCAAACTAGGAAATTTATTTTCATTACCATTCACCCACAAGGAAAGAATAATATTGTGGCCGCAGCCTAGAAACAGGGCTCCCCTGCATGGCATCAGCAGATGGACAAAGGCATGGACGAATACGAGGACATTTTCTCCTCACCCACAGAGATTCCTCTACACTGTCAGGTCAGGCGCTCCATTGATCTAACCCCAGGCATACTGCCACCTGATATTTCCATACCTCATGCGACCACACAAAAATAATCCACACATGTACTGTATAAGGTTGGTAAAGAAACCAAATTTACTGAATGCATCCAGCATGTCCGCTCGCGGGTCCATGACATCTTTGACAAATCCAATACCCTGTTCAACATAATTTTCTTGATCTCATGGAGGATCTCAACGCAATGGTGACCATTGCTTCCTAAGGGGGGAGGAATGATCCAATTGTATATTGGTGGCCACTCACCTATTCCATTTGGACCCCCACCATCAGTTCTTTCAGTTTTTCACTTTCATCACAACTTACTATTTTTAGCAAGAATTCAGGTCCTGAACTGTCGGAACCATTTGAGGCTATAATGATCCAAGTGGATATTGGTGGGCACACACATATTCCAATTGAACCCCCACCATGATTTCTTTTAGTTTTTCAGTTTCAACACAACTTACTATTTTTAACAGTTTTTTGGGTCCTGAACTTCCGGAGCTGTTTTGAGGCCCTAAATGACATTTTTTGGGAAAACCGGGAGCAACATGGGTCTATAGGTCAATTTCTCTCACTTAAAAGTTCTAATCCTTGGAAATATATTTCTAAATAGGTATTGTTGTGTGTCAAACAAAGAGTATATGCCAAAGTTACGTCCCTGAGAAGTTGATGTATCAATTTACCCAAAAGGGGTCCATAGTTTTGGTGCTTCATCTCCTAGGGATAGGTTTTTGGACGTCTAGAGTTTTCCATTGTTTCTCAATAATAAATAGGCCATTGAGCCTCATTGTAACACAGTTCAACGGCTTATTGCTACCACATCTCTTCTCAGAGATAATCTACCAGCGCCCTAGCTAGTTTATTTCCATTATGTCTATAAGCATATTTCAATAATTTGATTTTAATGAAATGAAGTTTTATATCCGGTGCATCTCTATGTTTATGTATATTTTATGTATTTTATGTTTATCTATGTTTATGAATTTTATGTATATTTATGTACAGTGCATCTCTATGTTTATGTATGTTTATGTATATTTATGTATTTTATGTATATTTTTTTTCTGTTTTTTGGTTAATTTTTTATTTATTTTTTAAATTATGTTTGTTTGAAAATATTTTTTTGAATTTTTATTTAATTTCTTTTTGAATTTTTGAATTTTTTTATGTTTTTTATCTTTCATGTGTTTTTAGTTTTTTAGTAACCTAGAGGAACCCAGCAGCCCACCTAACACGTAGTTTAACAAACCTCTGTGGGGCTACGATATGTCCTCCTCTGCGTAGCACGAGTCACAAGAAGGGGGGTTTGAACCCGAAGCTTTCAAGTTACAACAATTTCACATTTCTCATATTAAACAATTGAGCTGCCCTCCGCCCCGCCTCTCCCCCCACCCCTGAGACTTTTATCTTACATATGTTAATTTTGTTTTTTTACATTTTTTATGTCTGTTCTTTTTTTGTCATATATATATATAATATTATTTATTTATCTTTTTTGCAAAAAAATAAAAAAAATTCATTATAAAAAAATGTTGTAAATAAAAAAAAAAAAAACAAATATTTGGAAAACCCTTAAAAAACCAATATCTTAGGACAAAAAATAAGAAGACGACTTGAAAATTTGTTGAATAATCAACATTTTAGAACAATTGTGCATACTTAGGACATAAAAAAAAGTAAAGTCTCAAAAATATGTCTTAAAAAAAGAAGATGTTTTTCAAAATTCACATGAGAATCGCCAACATTAAAAAAAAAAAAAAATCCACACTTTATACATTAGAAAATTTAAAGTATCAAAAATAAGCCCTCTAAAAATGGGGGATGATGTTGCATCAACACTTTTCAAAATATGAAAATCACTAACATTAAAAAAATTATTCATACTTGATACATAAGAAAATTCAAAGTGTCAAAAGTATTCTAAAAGAAGATACAGGGGTATTCTAAATCAACACTTTTCAAAATCAGATGATTTTTTGTTGCCTCAAAAAAACAGGCACTTGTTTCAGTGCTCGTTTCAAAGTTTACATTGTTAATTATGTTTTTTTTTTTTTTTTTTTTTTTTTTAATGTGAGATGTTACAACCATGTCTCATTAGTATTTATACCTAAAATATTGGACATTCGTCTCATTCTCTAGAATTTTTAATCTTCCTTCTTCCACATTTAGGGTCTTTAAACAAGGTTAACGCACGACCCGAAAAGGTACAAGGGAAAAAAAAAAAAACAAAAAAAAAAAATTAAAATTAAAATTAAAAATAAAAAACATGTCTCATTAGTTTTTATACCTAAACTATTGGACATTTGTCTCATTCTCTAGCATTTTTAATCTTCCTTCTTCCACATTTAGGGCCTTTAAACACGGTTAATGCACGAATCGAACAAAGGCACAAGGGAGCAAACAGAAAACGGGTCACACGAACATACACAAAGCACACAGGAAGTCACAACTTATAATTTTCAACACATGTTCAAATAGTTGAGTTGATTTCTTTCATTTCAATAGTTTCAAATAATAAAGCCTCATAAAATTGTCCATATTTCAATTGTTATTTGGTTTTAAAGTTTGATATTCCATCCCTTTATGATTTCATTCACTATAATGACTTTATTTCTATTTCTTTTCATTTTCCTAGTAGAGCAATGCTAACTTATTTTTGTCAACCAACATTGTGTATGTCTTCTTCATTTTTATTGGGAAAATGGTTTCTTATGAACCTTAAATGCCTTATCAATCATATTGTCTTTTGTCAAAATCCTTCTCTACTGAATCATTCAAAATAAAGTTTTTTTTTTCAACCACTTTAAGATACAATCCACATTTCTTCATTTTAAGTATAAATAGTATTTTTAGAGCCTTGAAATTTATTTTTAATCAAATTCTCTAACATTATGATTTTCTTCATTAAACCAATTAAATGGAAGTCTTTATTTTGAACCATATTTATTATGTTAGCTAAATCCCTATTAAAATCTTATTCATCTTAGATCTAATGAAGGAAAAGAGAAGAACTAAAACTTAGTTAAAAATATATATATGAATGCACTCGTTTGTGAAAGAATCTACCTCCTCCTTTTAAGCTCTATCTCAGATAAGGACATTTTAAACTGATAATTTAAAAAGTTAAATAATTTTTTAATTAAATTTTTTTTATTATTGTTTTAGTATAAAATACTTCAATTAAATTTCTAATATTAATTTAATATTTTAAATTAAAATTATTAAAGAACACAAAAACTATTTACACGAATATTCACCTTTTGCTAATGCATATGATTTAAAGTTCCTTTGACTTGGTTTCCAAGTTGAGGGTTCATGAGAGTATGTCTCCCAAATATTTTCTCCCAACGTAGATGGGCCTTGATATTTTTCTTTATGAGGAGTGGTTCCAAAAGTAGAGAATTTATGGGATCCCGTTTTCTGAGAATTTGTTCTTGGGGTAGGTGATTTTTCTTGTGCTTTTGATATTAGTTCCTGAATAAATGTTACTTTTCCTAAGTCTTTGTTTTTCCTTCTTCCATGTTCCCTTCTTCGCACATCATTATTATTTTTGGGGGCACCACATTTTTCTTATCCGCTATTCATGCAATATATTTGTCTTGAATCTTTATGAGGTTAGACCTGCTTTAGTCTGTTGAAATTATGCATAGGTTCTTACCTCTCATTTTACTTCCCTATCACCCTAGAGTCATGAGCACTTACAATACATTATATTTCAACAATGCATCTAGAAAAGGTAACAATATGAATTAAGCTTAGCCACCCTTAATAACTTCCTCGACAATGACACCAAAATGTTGGGTGAATCAATTGTCTTAATTAACAAATCATTTTCTCACACATAAATTATCAACCAGGGTATGTTTATTTGGTAAGGTTGTCACACACAATATATGTAGGAAGAAACTCACAATTAACATTGTCTGATGCATAATTGTTCCTAAGATTTATTCTACATGAACTTGGCACTCAATCAAACCAAAAGTTGTTGTAACTCTTCATACTTGCAAGAATGTAAATCAATCCACAAAAGTCTCATAGTCAAACCCTCACTTGCATAAAAATAACACCCTGCACACAATGTTGGTAATTCATAAGCACTTGAAAAATAAAATGGCACTCATTTATTCTAAGATCACTCTTGTAAGGAAAATAAATGACACTCCTTCAAGTGAATTCCTTACTTGCACAAAACCATTCAATCATAACCACACACAACCATCAATCCAATCAAAATAAACCCACGCATTAACTGCATAACACATTGTATCTAATGTAACAAAAACTAACTAATATTTTGTATCATCAACGAAGTATAAATTTGTAACAAAAATTGAACAATAGCAACACACAATAAGTAAGGATCGATCCAAGAATAACTAGGACAACATAGGAGAAATCCATATTAAATATTCTACAAGACAACTTAACCAACAATAATGGTAGTATATCGCAGGAATCTATAATGACGCTAATTTGGAATTGTAGTAAGAATTAAAATACCATAACCTATAGGTGAATTAAAATAAAACAAATAGGCTACGTCTAGAATGCATCAACCCTTACTAAAAAGGAGGGCCCTTCTTTCTTAGTAGGGAGATATTAAATCACAACTTACAGGCTAACACAACAAAGAATAAACCATGAACCCATAAAAAATTGATTAGCTTTAAGAAATGGAAATGGAATACAAGATGCACAGTTCTGAAAATGATGGTGTCCCCCCTGCATGAGGTAGAGGGGTCCTATCTTATAGGTTTTCATCCTATCTAATCTTGGTACCAAATTAGCCAGTAGAATATTTCAATCCTCAAGCTATTGAAACTAAAAGTATTTTCTTAACAAATTATAACAAATTACTGGAAATAAAAGTAATGCCATAATAATGCCTCATTTTAAAGAGTAGCTAAAATAGAGGATTATAGCTAATACAACTGAGTTGGCATAATTTTTTAAGATATGTCAAATCCTTGTTGGAACAACGATCTTGGTTAACCAGCCTGTGTAAGAGCGTACGTATTAGCTTTTGAACATGGCACCAAGAAAAACGAGTGTTCATCAACACGAAGTAGAGTAGTAACATTAAAGTAACAGTAGAGCTTGGCTTGGTGTGACAACGTTGCAAAATCATAGAAAAGTAGCATCACATCATCTAAGAAAATGGAGTAGCAACATCCAAACAAATGGAGTCATTATGTAAACATCCTTCTTTCCATTTTTCAGTAAAGCCCCCCAAAAACAATTAGCCTCTCATCAAATGCAAGCAAAACTTTATAAGTTAGGGTGACATGAAATAATAACATACTTTGGTCAAAATGATAACCAATGGAATAAAATGATGTTGTCTTAAAGGTTAAAGTGGTAAAAAAGGTAAGGAAATAATGGTGAAAAAGATTTCAATTCCTAGACCCAACAATCGACATAAAAAAACAGTTTGAATTAATGAATATTATTATTGGAAACAAAATAAGGTTGGGTATTTTAAGAAATATTAATTTATGAAGTATGCACTTGAATTAAAATTTAGGTTTGGGATATTTCACCTAAATTATGCATGTTATTAGTTAAGTTAGTGACGATGGAGTTAGTTTAGTGGGTTGATTCATTGATTTAAACAAACCCTTTCAAGGTGGAGTTTTTTATGAGGTATTTAGTTCTAATCCAACTAAGGTTGTCTTAGGGAAGTTGGGGGAAGGGGGGTTGTTAATAGAGTTGGACTATATTAACAATTCTTCATTTTAAGTTGGATATTTTCTCTCAATATTTTGATCTTGCTAGTGTTGAGCAGTGGAAAAGGTATGAATTCACTATGTTTTTTCTCATTCTTTTACTTTAAACATAATTCTTTTTACCTTAGAAATATGATTTATTACAAGAATTATGGTAGAATTGTGAAGATTTATGTTTATTGTAAAAGATGACTAAGAATTGATTTTTATTGCTAAAAACAGGAATTAGGCGAGGTGAACAGCTATATCAGAGGCGAGGCTAAGATAAATACAACTGTTGTTCCTCCAGCGTTGGACCAAATCTTGCCAAAGACAAGGAAATCTGAATGCATCGTTAAGAAAAGGCAGGGGAAAACTCGGCTTCGGTCAAAGTAAATCAAGTGACAGCTACAAGAAGGGAAGTGAATCCCTCAGGATCCTTCGATCCTGAGGGATCACTGTTCAAACCTCATCTTATTCCTTGTCTTGAATTTCAGAGTCTATTATATAAGGCAACGCCTTTAGTGATTGTGAAGGAGATCCTTTTTTCAAAACATTTCTTTTATAATATTACGTTTTATTGACTCTCGGCTTTGGAGAGCGATCTCTATAATACTTTTATGCTCGATTAATATAAAGGCACATTTCATTTCATATTTCAAGTTCTGAAGCAACCCAACAATGTTTCACTGGTGCTAAGGGCCTGGCCATGGTGGAATTACTCTGTTGTTTGTATTTCTATCCTTTGCTTACTCTCGTGTGATAATTGCGTTTAGATTCATTACGATTATAGAGTTATTTGATTACTGTCGAGCAGAGTTCTGGTTTGTTGTGTGCGGTAATGAATTTCACTGCTATTCTATCTTAGCAAGGATCATATTTACTGTCTTACTCATCTTGCTATATTTGATAAAGCTTTGATGTTCTATACTTAATTCTGGTTGTTGTTCCATTGGTTTATGGTTCATTCCAATTAACTGTTTCATAGTGTGGCTGTCGACAGGGTTGGAATTTAAGAAGATTTGTTGCTTGATTGTGTTAAGTTTATACTTGTTGTTCAATTAATGTGTGTTGTTCCATTATTGTTTGTTGTTCATTTCTAATTCTTAGGTTCAGATTAGCAAAGAGATTGTTTATATTTGCTGTGTACACATAGGAATTACGAATTGTTGTTCCTTTCTAATTCTTGTTATTAGAAGAAGTTCTCAGTTATTTTCATCAGCAAGCGGTTCAAGTTTGATTTCATTTTGATTGCTTAAATAATAGGACCATCAACTGTAGAGGACATTGGTTACTGCTTCCAAGTTCCCAGATTGACTTCCTTGTCTCAGTTTGATTTCAGTTGCATTGATTTCTAAGGGAATGAGTTATTGTTACTGTATCCCTGATTGATGTTTTGCAGAGTGAATAGTTAAGATGTCAGAATATTTTCATTCATGTTC
Organism: Pinus albicaulis; assembly: GCA_034641835.2. Taxonomy (NCBI): domain Eukaryota; kingdom Viridiplantae; phylum Streptophyta; class Pinopsida; order Pinales; family Pinaceae; genus Pinus; species Pinus albicaulis. The sequence continues at coordinate 284,494,681 of CM076576.1, read as the reverse complement.
TTGTAATTAGATTTCTTTACAAGCATATGTTTACTCTTGTATCTAGAATATTGTACTACATCTTACACAGCATTACTCTTAGCTAATTGCAGTCTCAGACAGAGTACACTCTTGAAATAAAAAGTCACTCCCAGATTGATAATTAATGTAGGATAATTAGGTGTTAATAATATACCTTTTATACCTCAACATTTTGGCGTTGTTGCCAGGGAGAGTGTATGCCATTTCAAAGGAGTGATGCACAATTTATTTTCTTCTGCTCGTGAAGAATTGGGTATTAAAGACGGAAGGTAAGAACCTACGCACCGGGCAAGGAACATACTTGCTCATAGCCCGCTTCACCACAGAATTAGGTAAGCTTCTTTCTTTAGGTAGGAATGAAGGCTTGTTTTATTGAATGAATAAACCAGCTAAGAAAAACAAAATTCCTCCTAAACCTGAAAAGCCTAAGGGACCGGTGACCCTTGGGCAAACAAATTTTATTGACGAAATCCTTAAAAAAACTGAATCTCAGCCATCAGTAGGACCTAGGAAAGTTATCTCTAGACAACCTACTAGTTCCCTTCAGGGCATAGAGTCACCATCTAAAGCCTTTGCTGAGATACATAGTCAAACAATGGGAATTGAGCAAGATTCCCAAGAAATTGAGAATCCCTACCTAATTTCCCCACAAGAAGGGAACTCTAGTAATCTCCATGAAGGAGAAGGGGAAACAAGAGAAGCAGAAGAACCAAAATCCCCTCTTGAAATAGTCCAAACAGTAAGAAATCTAGATAAGGGAAGTGTTGTTAAACTCATTCAAAACCAAGGTCCTGAATCACCTCGAACAATAGGCCAGCAAGGAATACTTATTGTTCCAGACCAGGGAAGTGTTGTCGGCCATTTCTACTCCGCCCAGTCAGCCTAGGAATTCCCTCGAGATCTCAGAAGTATATTGGCACATATTTGACCAGATGGCCCAGAACCAAAACCAGAACCAGCAAACCCCCCAGAAAACCTCTACACTGCAATATCCTATAGTAGATACTACAGTTAATGCACCTATGAAAGCCATTCCCCTTCAAAATATTCCCACATTTCATGGCTTAACATCAGAAGATCCAGATGCATTCCTGTTTGAATTCTATGTGTTATGTAGGGGGTATGACTATACCACCGATCCCCAAAAATTAAAACTATTTCCTTCCACATTAAAAGGAGCAGCCTTACGATGGTTTATGGGGTTAGGTGGGGGTGTCATAACTGATTGGGATCAGATGAAAGTTGTGTTTTTAAAGAAATATCAAGATTATTACAGGTCTCGAGAACTAAAAGACGAAATATTCCAAATGACAGCAAAACCAAATGAAACCCTAGAAGAATATGTGGAACGGTTTCAATACAATCTTCATAGATCTCCTTATGCATCCTTACCCTTACCTGATAATGTGCTGAAAACTACATTAATTGGGGGAATGAAAGATCAATGGGTTGAAACATTGAATATTATGGGAAAAGGTGATATATATCAAGAAAGTTATGCTAACATCATTGATTTTTGTATCAGGAGTTCAAGGGGCAACATAAGGCTAAAATCAATAGAATGTGACATGATTACAAGGGACAATAAGACCTCCAGTGAAGGTGTAACTTGTGTAGAGATTGGCAACCTTGTGGAAGATTTTAAAACAGATATACTAGGGACTCTAACAACGCAGTTCAACATTATGCAATCCAAACAAAAGCAAGTAGAAGTAGAGAAAAATTTGGCAGTATTATGTCCTAGATGCAGGAAGAAACACAGCCACAAAGAGTGCCCGCTAGATGTAATAAAATTTTGCACCATTTGCATGAAAGACCACCACACAGAAGGATTTCCCTCGCTTCCTGGCCTAAAATCAGTCTATAAGGAGGTAGAAGAAGAATTAGAAGTGGTATGTCTACTTAATGAGCACCGACAATAGCAGCCACGACAATCAGGTATGCCAGCTGATCCATTTTCTTCTTTTCAGCCTCCTCAATACAATGCTCAGAAATATAATGGAATGTGGCAAAATCAACCACCTTTCTCCAATTGGTCACAACAGCCATTCCCTACATCATCATGGCCAAATCAAACAAATAAAACTAATTGGCCAAATTTTCCTTTCTTACCACCATTTTGGAAAAACAATGTTTATCCAACACAATGGTCCCCTTCTACTTCACAGAGTCAAGCCTGGAAATCAAACTAGCAAAGACCTACAAATCAGCCAGCTGGAACAATTCCCCTCTCTCAACCTACACTGCCAGCTCCCTATACAAACCCCCAGACCAACTTAAGACCACAACTCCCAGCCCAACCCAACCCAAACCCAAACAATAGGCCAGTTCATTCTGTCCAAATAATGGAACCACCAGAATTAGAAACTAAACTGAGGGAGTGTAATGACCTCCAATTAAGGTCTGGGTGTATAGTATAAACAGAGAGAGACAAAAATGCTCATATTGAAGATCCATTACCTGTAGAACAAATATTACAAAAAGAGAAGGTGGTTCAACAAAAAAATCAACAACAAGTAACAACCTCTTCTCCACCATTCCCAGAATGATTAATCATGTCGTGCCCATTAGAACATCCTGATTTTGATCTTCTGGGAGAATTAAAAAAAAAAATGTATAAAAATCCCTCTCCTCCAAGCTATCCAAGACATCCCTATATATGCAAAAACCATTAAGGAACTGTGCATAAAGAAGACAAAGAGGAGAACAAAAACCAACCCAACTGTCCAAATAGTCGGTACTCTATATGATTTATTATCAGGAATGGAAACATCCATAAAATATGAAGACCCAGGAAATCCTATAGTGACAGTGCAAATCAATGGGAAATTGTTCCCAAATGTTTAAGTTGATTTGGGAGCTGCAATCAATATCCTAAGAACCACCACCTGTCAAAAACTTGGCATTACATCACTAGAACCAACAACAACTTTTGGAATTGGGCGACTGATCGGTAGTCAAACCAGAGGGTACACTACAAGATGTAATGGTATCTATAGATTCCTGGGAATACCCTGCTGACTTCCTGGTTATCAACCCAAAGAACCAGCTAGATGGACACCCATTAATCCTAGGTAGAACTTGGTTGGAAATTGCCGATGCTTATATTGGATGCCAACAAAGCAACATGACAATAACAAGGGGAAACTATGTCAAGAATTTAACTTTATATCCCCCAGCCCAACCAAGCCTATCAATAATCAAAACAAAAAAACAACCTATATCATATCTTATGGAAAATATGAGGTCACCTCTAACTGTAGAAGATGCCCTTGATTTTAAAGACCAAACAGAGGATGATATCGTTAATAGTTTTATTAATAAACCACAAATCAGATCCCATCTACAATGTCACATGATAAAGGCAGCATTTGGTAATAAAGAAGAAGAAGATCCTCTGAAATATATCCCTGATCAATTAATACCCACTACTTCTGTGTACAATAGTAAAATTGTAGAAATTGAGTCGAGAAAAACTCTAAACATTAAGAAAAATCTGACTACTGAACAAGAAGATAAGTTGGTCAAATTACTACGGAAATACAAAGCGGCCTTTGCATGGGATTACCCAGACATGAAGGGAATTGACCCCCAATTATGCACACACCACATCTATACCGAAAAAGACGTGAGACCCATTCACCAACCCCAAAGAAGACTAAACCCTCACCTTAAATATATTGTGAAAGCTTAATTACAGAAACTATTGGATGTCAATTTCATCTACCTAATATCTGATAGCAAGTGGGTCTCTCCATTAGTAGTGGTACCAAAGAAGAACGGGAAGTGGAGAATATGTGTAGATTACCGAGAACTTAACAAGGCAACCTAGAAAGACCACTTTCCCCTTCCTTTCATTGGCCAGGTATTAGACAGATTGGTAGGAAAAATTATTTTCCTTCCTCGATGGCTTCAATAAGTACAATCAAATCTAGATTTCCCTTGAAGACCAAGACAAAACTACTTTTACCTGTCCTTTGGGAACATTTTCCTACCGAGTCTTACCGTTTGGCCTATGCAATTCCCCTACTACATTTCAAAGGGCCATTCTCAGCATCTTTTCAGATTTAATAAATGAAGGGCTCGAAGTGTATATGGATGACTTTACACCTTATGGAGATGATTTTGAGCCAGCATTAGAAAATTTAGAAAAGGTGTTGCAAAGATGTATTGACACTAGGCTTTGTTTAAGCCATGAAAAGTGTCATATGATGATGACTGAAGGAGTTATCTTCGGGCACTATTCAACAGCTGGAATTCAAGTGGATCCAGCTAAAATTTAGATAATTTTGTTAATACCCACACCCACCACACAAACAGAGGTATGTAGCTTTCTTGGATTTTATGGTTATTATAGGAGATTTATAGAACATTATTCTCGAATAGCTACACCTTTATATGCACTAACTGGAAATGTTGATTTTATTTGGACTGATAAATGTGACAATGCCTTCAACAATCTGAAAAAGATTGTCTCAACAGCCCCAGTGCTGAGGGGCCCAAATTGGAATTTGTCATTCCAAATTTCATCTGATGCCTCAGACACAGTGATTGGATCAGTGCTTGGGCAGGAGGAAGATAAAAACCCATATGCAATCTATTATATTAGCAAAAATCTATCTCCTACTGAACTAAAGTATACTATGACTAAGAACGAATTTTTAGCTATAGTACATGCTGTAAATAATTTTAGACATTATATAACTAGGTATCCTGTAGTAATATATACTGATCACTCTGCCATTAATTTTTTTACAAATGGAAGAGTGATAAGATGGTTGATTTTATTGCAGGAATTCGATATTACAATTAAAGATCGACCTGGAAAAGAGAACCCTGTAGCTAATTTTCTATCAAGAATGCCAAAGCCAACAGATACAGAAGTAGTTGAAGACCAATTCCTAGATGAACATTTGTTTGTTGTTACTGTTAGAACCCCATGGTATGCTGATATAGAAAATTATTTGGCAATAGGTAAATTACCTAAACATTTAACCCTTAATGAATGAAAGCAGATAATACAGCGTAGTACCCGATTCTCTTGGATTGGGGGCTACTTGCTTCATACAGGGTTAGATATGCAAATTAGGAGATGCACCTGGGAGGATGAGGTATTTGATATTTTGAAAGCATACCATGATGGGCCGTGTGGTGGACACTTTGAAAATCGTAGAACTGCCTGTAAGGTTTTACGGACATGCTATTATTGGCCTACCATTTTTAAAGATGCAAAAAAAAATTTGCAGGCCTGTGATAGCTGCCAGAGGGCAGGTCACCCTGGGAAGTCTGAAGAAATGCCTTTGAACCCTCAACTAGTAATTGAACCATTTGAGCATTGGGTGCTCAATTTTTTTGGCCCTATTAGCCCCCCATCAAACCAAAAAACATATATCCTAGTTGTAACTGAGTATGTCACTAAATAGGTTGAAGCAGAGGCACTTTCAAAAGCAACAGAGGACTCTGTAATACAATTTCTTTTCCAAATCTTTGTGTGATATGGCCTCCCAAGGGACATAATCACAGATGGAGGACCGCAGTTTTTAGGCAATAAACTAGTTGAAACATTACAGAATTACCACATTCAGCACAAGATTACAACCCCATACCACCCACAAGAAAATGGCCAAGTAGAGAGCACGAATAAAGTGATCGAATCCATATTGACAAAAAATGTTGCCTCACACAGACGTGACTAGGCCTACAGATTGCCAGAAGCATTGTGGGCATACCGAACAACATGGAGAGCCACTACAGGATATTCACCATATCAATTGGTATTTGGAAAAGAGCCCATCTTTCCAATAGAGTTTGAAATTCAGACATTAAGAATAGCCCAAAAGGTGGGTTTATATTTAAATGAAGCCCAGGCCAAAAGACTGTAGCAAATTAATGAGTTAGATGAAATTAGGCTCTTTACTCTTCAGCACACAGTGTTAATTCAACAACAGAGAGAAAAATGGCACGACGCCCTTATCAAAGAAAATATCTTCCACGAAGGAGACTGGGCACTCCTATATGATTCTAGGTTTTAGGATTTTCCAGGGAAACTCTAGACATGATGGCTCGGACCTTACGAAATACAAAAAGTGCATGATAATGGCACTATTACATTAACTACCATTGATGGATCTGGACATTCCTTCAAAGTAAATGGTCATCGATTATGATTATATCATAAACCACTTACTCGAGAATCCTTCTACCAACAACTATGGGAAGATTCTACCATGAAAATTCTAGCTGAAAGGGATAACTCCTCCTCGGCACCCATTTATTAAATCATTTCTTTTCTTTAAATTTTGTACATAAATATTGTTCATTTATTTTGATTGTTTGTTTCATGGAATTCTGTTTTTTTTTAAAACTCCGTTTATTTCATTTATTTTGAGTTTTTGTTGTTCCTTTCTAAAGGAACAACATTTTTATTATTCCTTTCGAAAGGAACAACAGCTTTGCTGAGAGTGTTTTCGTTGTTCCTTTTGAAAGGAACAAAAATTGTGTTGTTTATTTTCGTTGTTTCACAGATTGTTTTGCTGTTCCTTTCGAAAGGAACAGCATTTTCGCAGATTCTTTTTGTTGTTCCTTTCAAAAGGAACAACATTTCCACAGATTGTTTCTGTTGTTCCTTTCTAAAGGAACAACACCTTTTAAGTGGATTATATTTTTTTAGACTAGTATTTTGAGGATTTCTGACGACTCTTCTAAAGGTAAACATATTATTTACACAAAATCATACAAATTAAAGCTTACTGGAATTAGAAAATCAAAATAAATCATCCTTTTTAAGAAAATTGTTTGGTAATGATAAGAAAAAGGAAAAAGGGACATAATCAATAACATGAATTTGATGTCTTACTATCACTAATATGATTGATTATCCTTATCATGTTGGTTCTTCCCCAAATTTTTATAACTTTCTTTGATTTTTACTCATGGAGTAGGAGTAAGGGCATATTCTTTTCTATTGAGATATTTATACTTCTTCCACCATCCCTACTCTTAAGGAGTGTTGAGCCATCCTTTATACATAAGTAGGAAAGTGCTATATGAAAAAGAAAAAATATTTATATATTTCACTAATAATTTTATGATATGGCAAATGGAGGATAGGCGGTCTCATCAAGAGCCAGCCTACCATGATCATAAGGAAGCAAGTGAAGTGGCATTCCCATCATGGCCACCACACCAGGGATATGGTCCAATGGACAATTCAGAGAAAAAAAATTAAGAAGTCCTTGGAACAGGAAGTCTCATCACGAGTCGGCCTGCCCAATTTTCACTTCTTCCTGGTGAATGGCATTGTGATTCATCTAGTCCCCAAGCCAGCACAATGGCCTCCATTATGACATTTAATAGCACATCCTCATCATAAATAAAGGACAATGGTTCCAAGGGTGAGAAAGCAACTTTTTCAAGGTTATGGACACCTGTGGGCAACAGAGCTCTGCTGATGGTATTGGAGTCACATTTGTACACATCAATAGTAATATTAAACCCTTTTTCCTATATCTCTATCTATATATCAAATGAATTTATGAATCCTCAACCCTTGATTTCGAACCTATTATACATGAAAATCATCATAAATCGATCACATTAGTTTGAGTGGGTAATAAACGCATTTTTACTTATGTTTATCTTAAGTTGTCCCTTTTGCTTATCTTTAAATCATTACAAACGTTTCTATATCTATTTACGATTCATCACACGCATCGATTTTAGTAAATGCAATAATTTGATTGATTGTATCATAAGTATGCCTACTTTTTCCTGTTGTACAACTGATGTGCAGTAATTTCCTCTCTTAATTGACGGTCGAGGATGACCTATCATCCTCCAGGGGGGGCGCGGATGTCTCTTAATCACTGCATGCAGATCAAATCCCTATATTTTTTTACTTGTATGCGAATCAAATCCCTACATTCTAGGGCATAACAAAAACTTAACAATATTATTCCAATTCACCATGTTGTGTTGTTCCATTACATCACTGTGTGTTTGGAAAGAAGTAACAGTGTGCAGAGAAGATGGGAGGATGACCAATTCGTACTGAGCCACAAGTGCTAGTTGTTTCTGATGTTGCACAAGAGATTCTGGAAAAATTGGGATGGATTACATATTTCACGAGGCTGCAACAACCCCATGAAACAGTGGCTGCCAAGTTTTTACAGAATTTGTAGGAATGATACTCCATGGTTAGAGGAAGATAGATAGTTGTAACAGCTGAAATAATTGCAGAGGTGTCTGGTCTACCAGCGCAAGGAACCATATGGACTCAGAAAAAGGTCAGGCTTCAAGAAGCCATGAATATTTTCCAGGATGATGGACAGACATTGGTCATCAAAGGCAAAGGAGTTCAGTCGGCATCATTGGGAGAACCATGGCTGGAATTGGCCAAGATAGTGCAAGCCTATATAACATGCGATGGAAGGAAAGACATGGTAATACCTCGCCACCTTAATTTATTGGCAATATTAAAGAAGAAATGCACTATAAATTTTCCTGCATTTTTAAATTCCTTACTGCATGATATTTCTCGTAGTATAAGAAAATCTCGGCACGTAGACATGGTGGTAAGCCACCATTGCCTAATTATATTAATAGTGAGTCGGAGTCTCACCCAACAACAGACTAGTTGGGAAGAATTGATATTTTCGATTGATGGAGGATTAGCCTTACCTACCCCAAAACGAAAGAGAATGGCTAGCTTAGCAGCTGAGCCATCAAATCAAAGATAGTCCTCCCGTTAAAAAAGAAGTAGGGGAGTGATAGAGGGCCTTCCGGGTAGTAGTAGCTAGCCCTTGGAATTGCCCATCTCGGAGGATGAACAGCCTCCATAATTGGAAGGAGGGAGTCCTCGTACTGATGAGGAAAAATAAATGAGCCACCACACCAGTGGTGAGAAACAAACCAGTGTAGAAGAAGGAAATAATGAAGAAGAGGAAATTGAGGGAGAAATTCACTACTCTGATGGGGAAGAAGGTAGCTACCATACCTATGAGGAGTACGAAGATAATCACAGCAGTGAAAGAGAAGGAACAGAGCCTCTCGAAAACACTACTTCAAGTTCGCCATGAAGCCCTTTGCAAGAGGACCAATTGGCCCAAATTATGGCCAATATGAGTGACTATGTGCAGCCAGAGTGCACCTGCAATTGGTTGATATCAATATTAAGGTCCAGAGGGCTATGAGTGACTATGTGCAGCCTCATAGCACTCTGGACCTTAATATTGATATCAACCAATTGCAGGTGCACTCTGCTATCAACAAAGATACGGCTGAAGAAATACTGGATGAAATAGCAAACCTTAATGAAATGATGGAATCAGCTGGGGTTGCTTCCCCTGAGAAGTATGAACAAGAAAAGGAGAACACTGAAGTGGTATCCCAACCTGAAAATTCTCAAGGGATTTCAGAGTCAATTGAGGGTATAACTCCTGTAGAATTTAGCCAAGGGCATATGAACATTGAGGAAGAACCCCAAGAAAAAAATAGAGAAGCGAGCCCAACTGAAGGCACGGTTGATGAGGACCAAAACCCTGTTGAGCAAGTAGGTCCAGAAAAAGGAACAATCGTTCCATTAAGAAAAAGGAAGAAAGTAACTGAGATTGAAAAACTTCGGAGGGAATGAATGAAGCTTCAGAGACTCATGGAACAAATCAGGCAAACCATTAGGGTTCTTAGAATGAAACAAATGCCCAAGAGAACCCCAAAGAGAAGAAGCATAGTCACCAAGCAAGCTTTAAAAAAGAGGAAAGTGGCCACTAAAATGAACCCCCAAGTTGCAGAAGCGATGGCTGAACCTAATCATGGAGAAATGGAATAGCAGGAAGTTGTTCCAGAAGAAGCTATTCCAGAGGGACCCACTTCAAGTGAAAATATGTAAGCTAGTAGTCATAATAATTTTAGTGACCCTACATTAGCCAGACTCCAAGAGGAGTTGGCACAAGCTTGACTGGAAAGGGAAAAATTGGAAGAAGACACTGTCCTAAGGAGAAGATATCAGGAGTTGCAGCAGCAGATGAAGATCATCCATGAAGCAGAGGTTGAATCCCACGAGAAGTGTCAAAAGGCAGAGGAGAAGGCTGAAAAGGTAATGAATCAATTAAAATTAGCCCAGAATCGAATGGACACTCTCTGCTCATTGTACACCGATGTCTTAGCTTGTAGATGCCCTGCCAAGAATTATGCTTTATTTTTATTAGAAAGATATTTACAGCTAAAGATTAAGGCAGTTAGGGCAGGAAAATCTATAGAGCTAAAAATTATAGATGATTTTGTAACATGCTGCAAACTCTATGGGGTAAAGGTATAGCGCCTCCTGTGTGAGTTTTATTTGCATAATCTCATATTGGAAAATGATAGTGAGACAAATCCTAGCCCTTTTGTGGGTGATATCCAATACTAGGTGTTTATTTCCTTTGTTTTTAATCAGTTAAAATGGCTTAAAGCCTATAATGTTTTTCAAAGGCAGGAATATGAATTAGATTTGTGGGTTAGGAGTGAACCTAAGCACCCATTACAATTATGGGCTAGGCAAAAGAATTTCATGAGAAAGGAAGGTGTTATCCAAGCATTGGGGCCTGTCCACAAATCAATTCTTTTGAATGGGATAGACTATTTCATATCTATTAAAAACCAGGCTTACATAGCAGCTAAGGTCCGATGGGGAATTTCCAATCGGAATGTTCAAAATAGAGAACCATTTAACTATAAAAAATTTGGATTAGCTGCAGACCGCTTGGTTTCCTATAGCAACCTCATTTTGAGGGAAGGACCATTCTGGCTAGGGTGTAGGTTTCAAAGCCCCATTGCATGGTATCCTGCTACAGATTACAAAGCCATTTATGAAATACCTAAAGGACAGACAGATCATGTCTTCGAAGCATTAGCTACAATGCATGGTTTTAGGCCTTTTGATGAAAAACCTTCTCCAGCTTATTCTTTAATTGCTCTACATGTGAACTATAGTTTTCATGAGGACATGAAAAAGGGTAAGCAGGGGGGTATGTTGAGTAGTGGAAAAAGTATGAATTCACTATGTGTTTTCTCATTCTTTTACTTTAAACATAATTATTTTTACCTTAGAAAGATGATTTATTACAAGAATTATGGTAGAATTTTGAAGATTTATGTTTATTGTAAAAGATGACTAAGAATTTCTTTTTATTGCTAAAAACAGGAATTAGGCGAGGTGAACAGCTATATCAGAGGCAAGGCTAAGATAAATACAATTGTTGTTCCGTTGGACCAAATCCTGCCAAAGACAAGGAAATCCGAATGCATCGCTAAGAAAAGGCAGGGGACAGCTCAGCTTCGGTCAAAGTAAATCAAGTGACAGCTAAAAGAAGGGAAGCAAATCCCTCAGGATCCTTCGATCCTGAGGGATCGCTTTTCAAACCTCATCTTATTCCTTGTCTTTTCCGTCAGAGTCTTTATATAAGGCAACACCTTTAGTGATTGTGAAGGAGATCCTTTTTTCAAAACATTTCTTTTGTAATATTACGTTTTATTGACTCTCAGCTTTGGAGAGCGATCTCTGTAATACTTTTATGTTCGATTAATATAAAGGCGCGTTTCTTTTCATCTTTCAAGTTCTGAAGTAACCCAGCAATGTTTCACTGGTGCTAAGGGCCCGGCCCTGGTGGAATTACTCTATTGTTTTTATTTCTATCCTTTGCTTACTGTCGTGTAATAATTGCGTTTAGATTCATTACGATTACAGAGTTATTTGATTACTATCGAACAGAGTTCTGGTTTGTTGTGTGCGGTAATGAATTGCACTGCTATTCTATCTTAGCAAGGATCATATTTACTGTCTTACTCATATTGCTATCTTTTATAAATCTTTGCTGTTCTATACTTAATTATGGTTGTTGTTCCATTGGTTTATGGTTCATTCTGATTGATTGTTTCATAGTGTGGTTGTTGACAGGGTTCGAGTTTAAGAAGATTTGTTGCTTGATTGCGTTAAGTTTATACTTGTTGTTCAATTAATGTTTGTTGTTCCATTACTGTTTGTTGTTCATTTCTATTTCGTAGGTTCAGATTAGCAGAGAGATTGTTTACAATTGTTGTGTACACATAGGAATTACAAATTGTTGTTCCTTTCCAATTCTTGTTATTAGAAGAAGTTCTTCTTAGTTATTTTCATCAGCAAGTGGTTCAAGTTTGTTTTCATTTTGATTGCTTAAAGAACAGGACCATCAACTATAGAGGACATTGGTTACTGCTTCTAAGTTCCCAGATTGATTGCCTTGTCTCATTGTGATTTCAGTTGCATCGATTTCTAAGGGAATGATTTATTGTTATTGTATCCCTGATTGATGTTTTGCAGAGTGAATAGTTAAGATGTCAAAATATTTTCATTCATGTTCTTGTAATTAGATTTCTTTACAAGCATTTGTTTAATCTTGTATCTAGAATAATGTACTACATCTTACACAGCATTACTCTTAGCTAATTTCAGTCTCAGATAGAGTACACTCTTGAAATAAAAAGCCGCTCCCGAATTGATAATTAATGTAGGATAATTAGGTGTTTAAAAGATACCTTTTATACCTCAACAGCTGGTTGGTGAATATTCACACTCTATTTACCATAGCTGAAAGTTCGTTTTCCCCTGAATAAGGGAGAAATGCAGTTCTCTGGAATGCTTTTTCATATGCTATGTAACTTTCTATATTAATAGATGGTTCGATTTTTTTTCTATGGAAAAAAAAAGTTGGATATTTCATTAGAATAGTTTATTTTGAGGATATATTTTCATTTAGCCTATTATAAGCATGAGGCAAGGTGTTCATAATGTCTATAAGAAATTATACCAAGTAGTAGATTATTTAACCTTCACTCAATTATTGACAAGTGGTTGCGTAGGAATGTTGAAGGGTTAATGCCTATTTAACATGCTTAATTGTTAAGTTAAAGTAATAAGGTGTCATAAGATTGAGAGGATGATTAGAGTGTGATAAAGAGTTTTGTAAGAATTTTTTCTTTACCAAAATTCCACAAAGGAGTATTGTATGTGTAATAAGGAATCTTATGGTATAAACTCTAAAAAAATGAAAATTTCCACAATTTTTCATATTGCTATCAAATCTGTTTTGGATAATAGTGTTCAAAGATTTGAAATGTCCAACATTTGGAGTGGACACTCCACCCATTATTAGAGAAAAATAAATTGGTTATCTATGAATCAAATGTGGTGAAGAAAATTTAAAGGAAATATTGAAAAGCTAATGGTTTAAGAAGACTAACGAATTACCAAAGGAAGAGGAAAATTTATGGAAAAAATTCTACATAAGGAAAAGAATGAAAAAATAGATGAAAATTGGTAAAAAATGAGAGAGTATATGTTTGAAAAAAGTTACTTTTAAGTGAACGGATATTAAAAATGGGAATATAAATATTTTTCTCAAAATATAATTTCTTTTTTTGGTAAAAAATATAAAAATTGATTAAAATATCAAAATTATAAAGAAATTAAAATAGGAATTAAAGATAAGAACTAAAATTGAAACAAAAAGTAATAAAATTATTGACACAAATTAATAAAGTGAGAGAAACTAAAGGAAGGGTAAGTGTTATAGCATCATTCAACACTCTTGTAGTTCTTATGCTCTATTATATGGCCTTTGGTAGCCCTTCCCCTTCAGACTTGATCACTTTATTAAAAAACAATGTTTTGAATTCCATACACGAATCTTCCCTTCAAAAAATGTGTACACACACGGGTACCTCCACATATAACCCATGTATATAATTTAAGATATGAAAAAAATATGTAATATCCTATTTTTTGGGCGGGGTTTACGGGTTTCACCAAAAGCTCACCTACAAGACTCTATGGCCCAACTGAATCAACTGATTTAGGGTGATATATATGCACCTCATGGGAAGGCCTAAACATAGAAGAAGAAATAGGATATTGATACTATATTCTATTGGTCCCCGATCAAGTCTGAGTTTCCCTGTGCCTCCTGCACTCTCATTCATAGGAAACCCTTGTTTCCTCATAGTGATGTTCATCTTACAATTTATGACATCCATGTGTATATTCTTAAGATATGATTGTTGAGGCTTGGGTTGGACGGATCTAGAGGAAGGTTTCGTGTATATGCTTAAGATATGATTGTTGAGGCTTGGGTTGGACAGATCTGGAGGAAGGTTTCACTTGGAGCCGTGGTCGAATCAAGTTGCATTATTCCATATTCTTTTGCTGATATCAATAAATAAGCTTTGTCTTGTTCCTGAATGTTACGATCTTATGTTATGATTCATGTTATGATATTATGATATATGATTCATGATTTATATATTTATGTTTAATGATATAACATTCATAATATGCACCTACTTTGAACTACTTGTCGTATACATTCTTCTCTAAAATTTGTTACAGGTCTGATAGCCTTTGAGGAAGAAGAGGTTTTGGACCCGACAGAAATGACACCAACGTAGTACCTATGAGTATCTTATCTTATCCCGACTTTAGTAGTTAATGTGGTAATGCTGCTTGATTAATGGCTTCTCTTTTATTGATTTACCTTCGATTTGTTGGGGTTCCCAACCTTGACCCTAGGGATCTTTCTCCTGCAACAGTAAGGGAAACAAACTACAAAAATGTGATAGTGAAAAAATAATGAGAAAGTGATAATGATAAAACAATAAAGGAATATGGAGAAAATGGGGTGTGAAAGAATGATCAACAAAGACTTAGTGTCCGAGATAATGAATAATGAGCTTACATGTCTAGCTAAGCCATCTTCTTCTTTAAAGTTATCATGGTAATTTTCAATTTCAAGAGCTTCATGAATGATACATGCATTGTAAAGGGTGAACAAGTCCAAGATTTTAATTTGTTTGAAGCAAATCAGATGTTTATATTAAAAATAATGTGCAACATTATCATATTCAGAGATGAGATTGTGGGTAGTGTTAATGATATTTTCTTTGAGAGGAGTTCTAAATAATCAACTAGTTTAGCCAATGTATGTTTTTCATATTGAAATCAATATGGTAAATCCCTAATCCCATCACACGGTCCGAACTATACCTAACATAATGTAATAGTTGTTTAAAATTTTATTGGGATTTAAAGAGTGTTTTGATATTATTCTTGGCCAAGAATTCAGAGATAAGATCAATGGCTCCTAGATATAATAAAGAGAAATGAGGGAAAGAGGTGGAGATGAGGTGGAAATTATGGTTTTCACATTTTGGGCCCCATGAAAATAATTGTTGATACACTCATTGAGAAAAGAAAATTTGCAAGATAAACCTTAGTTAAATATTCTTCTATGAGAGATGAGGCCATGTTATGGTCAATCTATCACTCCACTCAATAGTTTAAGAGTGGGATGCCTCCACTGAGAAGTTTGAGGGAAGAAATTTTCTTGTAGAAATTATATGCACTAAGCATGCATATGTCCTAGATCCACTTGATCTCACACTATTTAACTTTATACAAGATACTGAATGTGTTCCACTTGTTAATATTTTGTGGAAAATTTATTGCACACACATGTAAAGCATAAATAAAAACAATCGCACATAACACGGTTGTTTTTTTTTTAACCAGCAAAGCCTGAAGCTGAAAGCCCCAAATATATATTATGTATCATGGAATCATATGACAATCCTCATACAAAGCTTACGAAGCTCTCAGTACAATACAATCTTCATACACTAATCAAGAACAATCTTGAAAATCCATGCACTGATATTTTCCTCCTGCTAGCCTACCTCCACTATGCAATCCCTGCTGAAGAATAGCTCTAAATGAATTAAAATTACTCTTTCCTTGACTGCGCAATCCTCATTGGCAACTCCAATGTGTGTTTGATGCAATCAATGCATCACTATAGTCACAACAGATAGTCCATCTTGCCCTTTCACCTACCTCTCCACTGGGTCTCCACTGAAACTGCCATGCACTGTAGTTAACTGTTGTATTGTTCAGTTGATTAATGAGTTATTATTTGTGAATTAATTGACTAATTAATTCACTCCACTCTCACTAGTGTATCAATCAGTTAGACTAGATACAACTAGCTCAACTCAGTCTAACTGAGTTAAACTGAATACAACTCCATAACTACTCCTTCCAACTGTGTCATAACTCTGCCACTTGAGTTCTAATTGAGTCCTCCATGCATTAGCTCCAGTAAACCCTTGGGAATTGTGTAATTCCCTCAGTCCACTAATGTGCCACATATCTGCACTGAAACAAAGTGCTCCAAGAGAATCTGTTTTTGTTTAGTGTTTGATTATTATTAAGAGCTAATAATAATCAACATGCATCTATTTTTAGATTAGCAATCTATAAATAGACTTCGCCCAATATTCTAAAAATAGAACTTCATCTATTTTTCTAACTTTATCAACCATCCACAAATAGCATCCTGCAAATTTTGAAATATGATCACCATGTCTAAAAATAGACATAGTCTAAAAATATACTTGCACCAAAAATAGCCTGTGGGCCCACGTAGTGAAGGTGACTCTTTTCACTAAGCTCATCATCTTATTGAATCTCAACACTCCCTCTCAAAAAGATAGGGATTATCCTTCACCCCGATCCTGCCTCTATGGTATTCGAATTTTCTCTTGGTGGCACCTTCGTCAGAATATTTGCATTCTGATCCTCCGTAGGAATGTACTGAAGCAACATGATCTTCCGCTGCACACAATCTATGATATGATGATAACGTATATCAATATGTTTAGATATATCATGAAACACAGGATTAACTGAGAGTTTAATTCAACTCTGATTATCACAATGTATCACTGTGGGATATAAATGTGAACCAAACAAACCAACCAGAATCTTCCTCATCTAGATAGCCTCACATGTAGCTTGACCTGCTGCCATGTATTCCGCTTCCTCTGAAATGAGTGCCACGGATCTTTGTTTCCTGTTGTACCAAGAAACTGTCGTAAATCCGATACTGAAAATCCCTCCTGATGTGCTCTTTTTGTCTATTTGGCTTCCTGTCTAATCTGCATCCGTGAAGCCGTGCAACTTCACCTCATCTGTCTGTCTGTAAAATAAACCATACTCAGATGTGCCCCTAAGATATCTCAGGACATGCTTTCTTGCCTTCCAAAAGAGCTTGGTAGGCTTAACCATCACTTGTGAAAGCTAGTTCACTGCATAGCATATGTCCGATCTTGTATTGACTAAATACATGAGCGAACCCACCAACTATCAATAAACAGTGGCATCCAATACTTTTGCCGATGTAGCATCCTCTTTCTTCCAATTTCCTAGAAGAGGAGTGTCGATAGGCTTGCAGACTTGCATGTGAAACTTCTCCAATATCTCCTGGGCATACTTGCCTTGAGACACAAACATTTTACCTTCCCTCTACCATATTTCCAATCCAAGGAAATAATGAAGGAGGCCCAAATCCTTCATCTCAAACTCCTTTGCAAGATCTACCTTGCATGAGTGTATCAACTGCTCATCACCTATTAGTATTAAATCATCAAAATAAATTACAATGATTAAAAGCTTACCCTCCACCACAATCTGGTACAGGTTTGCATCCGCCTCAGTCTTGGTGAAGCCAAGTCTAGTGAAATAGCTGTCAATCTGAGTGTACCAAGCACGGGGTGCTTGTTTCAGCCCATGCAGCGCTCTTTTGAGCCTGCACACATGCGAATCACTGCTGAAGATCTCAAATCCTTCAGGCTGCTCAATGTACACCTCTTCCTCAATGATCCCATTAAGGAATGTAGTCTTCACATCCATCTGATGAATGTGCCAACCCATATGCACTAAGAGAGCAAGGATGGTCCGTATGGAAGAATACCATGCGATAGGTGCAAATTTTTCTTCATAGTCAATCCCCTCAATCTGTGAGAAGCCCTAGGCAATAATCTTTCCTTGTACTTCTCGACACTCCCATCAATAGCTTGCTTTACCTTGTAGATCCATCTTGATCCTACAACTGATTTTCCCACCAGCCTTGGAACAATCTCCCAAGCATTGTTTCTGACAATGGAGTCATACTCCTCCACCATGGCATCTACCCATGTGGGCTCCTGCACTGCTTCCTCGAAAGAAGATGGCTCTGTCATGATACACTTGCTCATAAGAGCAATGTATCCAGTAAATCAGTTAGGTGATTGTCTTTGTATGCGCTGTGATGTAGGAACTCCTACATTCTGTGCCACATCAAGCTTCAATCTCTCAGCTTCTGTGGTACGCTTTCTACCTTGTCTTATGTTTTCTTCTGCATGAGTGGACTCCTCCACTCCATGAATCTCTTCCTGTGGCTGATCCACATCTAGAGGCTCATCTTTGGGAACAAGAAATTCCTCCTCCGCATGCAAGTGTAGCTCCCTCTCAAACGACAACTTCATGGCTTTCACCTCATTGAATTTTATTTCCCATCGCACAACATTCATCTGACTGTCTGGAAAATACACATGATAATTATGGGTTGTTTCTGTGTACCCCACAAATATCCCAACTTCTACAGTCGGCTCCAGCTTCTTCCTGGCATCCTTTATCACATGAATGTAAACAGGTGAGCCAAAATCTTCAAATGAGAAATATCAGACTTCTTACCAGTAAAATATTCTTAGGGTGTACTCATGCCAAGTACTCTATGAGGACAAAAGTTTTGCACATAAACTGCAGTGTTGCATGCTTCCGCCCACAAGTGCATCGTTAGTCCCTGGTCATGCAGCACCCATGATTGTTCTGTTCTTCCTCTCCATGACCCCATTCTGCTATGGGCTATGAGGCACTATGAGTTCTCTTCAAATTCCTTCTTTGCTACAGAATTATTTGAATTCGCTTGAGATGTATTCACCACCATTATCGCTTCGTAGAGCTTTCACTTGCTTCCTCGACTCTTTCTCCACCAATTCCTTGAACTCACAGAACTTTGAGAATGTTTCACTCTTCTTTTGCATGAATAAGATCCAGCATCTACAAGAATAGTCATCAACAAATATAACATAATGCCTGTGTTTTGTTGTTGAAGCAACCGAGAAAGGTCCACACACGTCTGTGTGAATTCTCTCCAACATCACCAAAGCACAGTTCTCCTTCTCATGAAAGGTGGTCTTCACAAACTTACCCATATTACATCCCTTGCACTAATTTGACTGCGCAAGAGTAACCTTGGGAAGTCCAGTAGAAATCTGCTACAAAATCTTCAAAGTGCCATGGTGAAGATGGCCCAATCTCATGTGCCATAATTCGCCCTCATCCTGGCTCACCACTTCTTCTGCTTTTCCCACCATTGCAGCATAGCATAGCTTCGGATTTTGAAGGATTTTTCTTTCCCTTACCTTTCCTTTCTTTGGTAGCCAAAGAAAAATTCTCTTGATCTTCATTCTTCGATGAAGATCCATCCATGGTACCCCGCCTTATCTCTCCCTCCACAAGATCCGACCAAAGTCGCTCCCATCCTGGCATTTTCTCCCGTCCATTGACAGAGTCTTCGTAGCTATGCCAACTCTTCAGAAGCCCAAGGAGAGCCAAGCTCACCAATTATTCATCATCAAAAGTAACCCCCACA
The DNA here is from genome assembly GCA_034641835.2 of Pinus albicaulis. Classification (NCBI taxonomy): domain Eukaryota; kingdom Viridiplantae; phylum Streptophyta; class Pinopsida; order Pinales; family Pinaceae; genus Pinus; species Pinus albicaulis. Next base: position 284,475,119 of record CM076576.1, on the reverse strand, counting down.
CTTCCCAGTTCATCCTTGCAGTGGACAAACTTCATGAGGTATTTTGGAATACTGTCGCCTTTCTCCTTTCTTATTTTTCTGTGCTTGTCTTTAAGCGCCAACTTCCTCTGGTCACTTCTGCTTTGGAACAAGTCTATAAAATCCTTCCACATTAAGAATGGAGTGGCTTTCCCATGAAGTCTAGAAACAATATGGTCCTTCACACCTTCCAACAGAATTCTCCTCGTCTTTGTTGTCTTCTTTTGCCATGCGTCAAGTAATGCAGCATCACTAGATCCTGGCTTAGGAACATCACTATCGATGAACTCCTTTAGTTCATTTTCCCCCAGCACTACCTCCATCCTATCCTTCCAAGCTATGTAATTCGATCTCCCATCAAGGGCATACTCCAATCGCAATCCATTGAAAGCCATTTCAATGTATACTCAACTTCTGCACCAAGAATCTTCTGTAGCAAATTCGAATTGTCCACTAGGCTCACAAACTCACTTTACAATTGCAATCTTCAATCAAAAATGCTCTGATACAATGTAGAAATTATATGCACTAAGCATGAATATGTCATAGATCCACCTAATCTCACACTATTTAACTTTATGCAAGATACTAAATCTATTCCACTTGTTAATCTTTTGCGGAAAATTTATTGCACACACATGTAAAGCATAAATAAAAATAATCGCACATAACACAGTTGTTTTTTTTTTAACCGGGAAATCCTGAAGCTCAAAACCCCAACTATGTATTATGTATCATGGAATCATATGACAATCCTCATGTAAATCTTATGAAGCTCTCAGTACAATACAATCGTCATACACTAATCAGGAACAATCTTGCAAATCCATGCACCGATCTCTGCCTCCACTGCGTAATCCCTGTTGAAGAATAGCTCTAAATGAATTCGAATTACTCTTCCCTTGACTGCGCAATCCTCATTGGCAACTCCAATGTGTGTGTGATGCAATCAATGCATCACTATAGTCTGTGAATAGTCCATCTTCCTTTCCTACCTCTCCCAGGTCTCCATGGCTTGAGCATGCTTTGTGATTTAACTATGTATTGTTAGGATTGATTAATGAGTTATTATTTGTGAATTAATTAGCTAATTAATTCACTCAACTCTCACTAGTGTATCAATCAATTAGACTAGATACAACTAGCTCAACTGAGTCTAACTGAGTTAAACTGAATACAACTCCATAACTACTCCTTCCAACTGTGTCATAACTCTGCCACTTGAGTTCTAACCGAGTCCTCCATGCATTAGCTTCATTAAACCCTTGGGAATTGTGTAATTCCCTTAGTCCACTGATGTGCCACATCTGTGCACTAAAACAAAGTGCTCTAAAGAACAAGTTGTCGTTTAGTGTTTGATTATTATTAAGAGCAAATAATAATCAGCATGCATCTATTTTTAGATCGGCGATCTATAAATAGACTTCGCCCAATATTCTAATATAATTTCATCTATTTTTCCAAATTGATCAACCATCCACAAATAGCATCCTACAACTTCTGAAATATGATCACCATGTCTAAAAATATACATAGTCTAAAAATAGACTTGCGCCAAAAATAGCCTGCGGGCCCACTTAGTGAAGGTGACTCTTTTCACTAAGCTCATCATCTTTTTGAATCTCAACATTTCTTAGGTGAATCAATAACTATAGCTAGGTGTGGGCTATGTTATGATGTTTCTTTCAATACAAGAAGAAATGGAGAAAAATACATATAATTTTTTTTAAACATGAAGGAGGATGTACTTATGTGTAACTATGAAGGATCACAATAAACAAGAACATAATATTAGAAAATAATGGTTTTAATGTTAATGTTAATTTTTTTCTTCATAAAGAGAGTGTTAGGAATACAACAACGCATCCTCTCTTACATCCTCTCTTACAGTTAATAAGAACCCAATATTTTTTTTACAATGGAGGAGGAACTTATGTGTAGTTAGGAAGGATCAAAAGAAACAAGAACATCACATTAGATAATGACAATGTTTATTTCAATTCTAATGCATTTTTTTTTACAACACGTCCTCTATTAGTTTTAATAAGAACCGAATAATGGATCAGTTCCAATCTTGTATAATTAGTTAGTTAAGTTTTTCAATAAGTCTTTATAAACACAATTAGTTTGAGAAAATTTAGGATGATTAGTAAGTTCATTCTCATCATTGGTTTTTCTATAACATCTTCTATTAGTGTTAATAAGAACCAAAAATTGGATCAATTCCAATCTTGTATAAATAGTTACTTAATTTTTTCAATAAGGCTTTATCGACACAATTAGTTTGAGCAAGTTTGGGATGATCAGTAAGTTCATTCTTATCATTGGTTAGTGAAGTAGCAATAAGTTCTAGAATATTGAAGTGGAGGATTTATGCCAATTTTATATATAATATTGAAGTGGATGCTTTATTTTAATTTTATATAACCAACTCATAGCCAACATGAATTATGAAGGTGTTAATAAAATTTGTATCTTTTAAATGTAGTATTGTTTATTTCTATTTGTTGTAACATTATATATATATATATGAGAGATTTTTAAAAATATATAAATTTAACAATGTAAACTTTGAAATGGGAACTTTTTACTCAAAATGAGAATTCTAACCAAAAAATCCAAAAAGAAACATGAAAAAAAACTTTAAAATGGAAAATGTTGATGCTGGAATATTGCCTTTTTGTGTGTGTAAATTTTCAATATTTTTAAAAAATGACATTAAACGAAAATAAAAACCATTTTTTTTGTGCAAAAAACACCCTAAAAACAAAATATGTTGATTTTGGGCTAACATATTTCCTTTTCAAGGTAAATTTTGAGCATTTTTGAGCAATGGTGCTAAGGATAATATCATAACTCTGAAAAACCTTAAAATTCCAACGATTTTTAGGGATGACATTAAGGATAAAATACCACCTCTTAAAAGCCTTAAAATCCAACAATTTTCAGCCATGGTGTTAAAGAGAAAACACTTATAACTATTTTCAACAATAAAGTTAAAAATAAAATATCATGACTCAATAGAACTTTAAAATTTTGACAAATTTTCAGCCATGACATTATGAAAAACAATTATGCGTAGAAAAATTTAAAAATGAACACCTGAATGAAAGATTCATTATACCAAGAGTAATTTATTTTTTTAATTCTAAAATTATGACGACTTTAAAATGTTAACCTAAGACAAGTTGACACATTGCAACAAAAATTTAAAATTCAACCATCAAATTGACACACAGTGTAGGAAAACTCGACCCATTGTAATGAACACTTAAAGATCAAACATGAAATTAACACATTGTGAGGGTGAACTTGATCCTTTATAGCAAAAATTTTAAAATCAACAATCAAATTGACAGATAATGGGATCGGTTTGCTAGTCAAGGATTGACATGAAACCTGTAGGAAAATAATAATAATAATAATAATAATAATAGATTGCCAGGCCAAGATGTAACTCCACCAAAAAATTAACTTTAATTGATTAAGGATGCCTATGAATATATACATGGAGATGACACTCTTGAGATTCATTTCCCAGCGTCTCTTCAACTTCCTTGTTTCCTATTTACATTAATGTACAATTTTGCCCAATCCCTTAAGATTAAGTGTCAACATTCCCCCCCTTAATATGAAGGGATGTTGGTGAGTCCAAGCATCATTATGAATTTTTCAAACTTTTCTCTTCCAAGCACTTTGGTGAAGATGTTTGCAATATGCTCATTTGTTGAACAATGACGTAGATGGATTATTTTTGCCTCAACATGATGTTGAATTAGATGGTATTTTGTATTGATGTGCTTCATTCGGTCATGGAAATTTGGGTTCTTGGCAAACTTTATTGCAGAAGTGTTATGGATCATGAGTGGATTTGAATGCATTTGTTTCATCAGCAAATATTCCAGAATTTTCCTAATCTACACAATTTCCTTTGTCTCTTCAGCTATTGCCACATATTTGGCCTTAGTTGTGGAATCTGTTGGAACCAATTGTTTGTGTGATTTCCATGAGACAACTCCTGATCCAAGAATCATAGTATAACCTAAAGTAGATACCCCATTGTCTTTGTCTCCATTAAATTCTAAATCAGAGTATCCAATCAAGTTGAAGTCGTCCACTTGTGTATATTTGAGTCCAAAGTCTTGAATCCCTTTCAAGTACTTCAGAACTCTTTTTGAAGCAGACCAACGTCCTTCACAAGGTTTTTGCATAAACCTGGAGAGGATTCCAACAACAAATGAGATATCCAGTATGGTAGTATTCAGGTAGATGAGACTTCCTACAAGTTGTCTATACTTTGTTGCATCCTCAAATTATTTCCCTTCAATGGATGTGAGCTTTAAGTTTTGTTCCATTGGAGTGGTCAAAGTATTGCATTCAGTCATGCCAAACTTGTTCAATAGATCTCCAATGTACTTCTTCTAAGAGAGGAATATAAATTTAGTATGTTGAATCACTTGAATACCAAGATATTAGTGAACATAGCCCAAATCAGTCATTTCAAAAACTTTATTCAATTCCTTCTTTATGGATGAAATATAACTCTAAGTGTTATCTGTCATTAAAAGATCATCTACATACACCACAAGGTATAAAATGATTTTTCCAACTTTCTTGACAAACAAAGTTGCATCATCAAGATCATAGTGTTTGAAGTTAAGTTTTAGAATATACTCAGTTAAATTCCCATACAAGGCTTGCGGTGCTTGCTTGAGGCCATACAAGGATTTTATAAGCTTTCATACTTCGTGTTCTTGGCCCTTCACAACAAATCCTTCTAGCTGGGACATAAAAACATTCTCCTTTAGATCTCCATTCAAAAAAGCAATTTTTACATCCATCTGATGGACTTTCCAACCATTATGAGAAGTTAAGGCAAAGAGTGTCCGGATGGCAGCCCATTTTGTTTTCGGGGCAAAAGTATCCTCATAATCGACCCCTTGTTTCTGTGAAAAAATTTTTTCCACAAGCTTGTCTTTGTGCTTGTCAAGTGCGCCATCATCTTTGTACTTATTCTTGTACACCCACTTTCAACCAATTGGTTTGGTTCCCAATGGAGGATCAACCAACTTCCAAGTGCCATTCTTTATCAAGGCATCATCCTCCTTTTGCATCGCTTCATTCCATTCATCATGAGAAGCGGCCTCTTTGAAGGAATTTGTTTCAATATCTGTAGAAAAATTCAATTCACAATTATAAGAAACATCCATATCAATAGGTGAATCAGAATCATCTACATCACCTCCATTTTTCCTGGTGGAACTTCCTGTTCCTATCTTTCCAACCTTATCGGGAGGAGAATTTTCCAGTGTCAGCCATTTTGGAGGACATTTCTGAGATGGCCCAGTCTGCTCATTTGACTAAGTTGACCTTGAATCAAGATTCAATCTCCCAATTCGGTGAATCAGATCATTCAAAGTGTCATATGTGCTTGGTTATTCATGTGGGGGAGAGAATGCTTCGGAAGACGATTCCACAGATTCATTCAGTATAGGAATCCCCCCTTCAAAATGTGGAATCTGATTTCCTTGTTGGCGGATGTGGACCAAGGACAACAAGTTTCTCCTCAACTTTGGGAGGTATAGAACATCATGTAGAAGAAGGTCTAGAATTCCAAGCAACTTAAGCTTGATTGTGCCAAGCCTTGATGGCTTGAGTTTAGATTTGTCTACAAAGTATACTGCTCCATTAACCTTTTCAGTAAATTGTTCAAATATATATATATTTTAAATTCATTTGACATGTTTCTCTTGAATCTAACAACCAATCATTTCTCCAAGAAGAAAGTGAAGAATTAAACAAGTCTTCGGTTACTCCAATATTACAATGTGATACAACATACTGAGCAGATTCAGATACTTAACCTTTCATGAGTTTTACCTTTTTCTTCATTTCTTTCCTATTCAATTGTGTCCCAAGGCAACTTGTATGTAGATTAATCATGCCAATATATATTGCAGCATATGCAATGAAGATCATATTTTTCACTTTGAGCTTGTCTGCCCCCCTACCTCCAAAATTTCTTCTTCCTCGTCCTCTTCGACCACCTGTCCCTTTGGAAGAATATTGATCATGATTCTCCTCTATATGTGTAATACATACAACTTCTTCAAAATACTGGGGGGTTGTCTTCTTTCCAAAAGGCTTCTCTCTTTCTGCAAACCTTTTCTCAAGGTGTTACACAATTTTTTTGGTCATCTAACCCATTATCATTAGATGAACCCAATTTTACTCTAAGTTAAATTGCTTTCACCATGTAAAATAACATTTGTCTATATTTCCTGGTCATATTTAACCCAAAACAAGGAAATTAATTAAATAAATAATTATTTATTTAATTATTTCCTAGGAATAAGTTATTTAAATCATTATTTAATAATATTCCTAGTTAAATTTGACTAAATCATTTTTAAATAATTAAATAAATCATTATTTAGTTAATTATATTCCCACCATCTCCCTAAAATAATAAATAAATCATTTATTTATTTATTGTTTATAAATAAAGGAATTGACCCAAGTCAAAAGACCTTTTCCCTCCAACAAATATAATAAAATATTCCTAAAGGGTGGTTCTAGAATGTGATTAATAATATTTTATTCATGCAACAACTTCTAGATAACCCTAATATTTTGTTATAAATAGGAGGGTTTTCCCCATTTATTAGTCACCTACGTTGCATTAGATCACTCTAGATATACTCTTGGTCCCCATTTTCCATTTTTGCTTTGTGAGATCCCATTGAGTTCTCCGTTTGTCTGGGTTTTCTACACCAATAAGAGAGAGGAATTTTAGATTTGAAACACTAAGGACTTTCAAGAACCCATCCCATTGAGGAGAACCGGAAAACAACTTTCTTTTTTCCTCTCAGGTGCCCCATTCTTTAATATAATATAAAATTCTTTTAAATACATTGTTCTTGTCTTGTCTATTGGATGCATGGAGCCATATTATATTTTATCTACTTAATGTCTTTTGTGCTTAGATCTGGATTTGTGTAGCAGACTTAAAGATATTTTGCAGCCATAATCGATGTTAGGGCTATTTTTTATGCATAGCTAAGGTAATATTTTACGACGAAAGATTCATACTAACAATTGGCGACTCCACACAGGTTTTCTTTTGCGACCGCTATCGTTTCATATATTCCTGCATATCCAGTTGTTTCATACCCTAGGGTTTCTCTTCCATTTTCTATTTTTCCTCTTTTTATGGTGCTTTCCACCTCTAAAACCCTCAAACAGTTGAATTTTTAGCTTTCGTGTGTTTCTGGCCTTATTGTGCAGGTGACAAACATCAGTCACAGCTGAGACGATAACTTTTTCTGAAATCTGCCGCCGAGAGAGCCGGATCTGCAGGTCGCACTTATCGGTCCAAAAATTGTGACCTGGCCTTGAGGTCACACTTTTCTACCCAAAATTTGCATCCTGGACAGCAAACAGGTCAGAACCTGCGACCTGCACTTTTTTCTGCAATTTTCCAGAACTTTTTCTGGGTTTGTCTGAAGCTTCTGTCAGGGTTTTCCAGCCTTTGTCTCTGCCCGTTTAGACCTGTTTCTGATCTGTTTCACTCAACTAAGTGGGAATCTTGCCCCTTAGGGCTCTATTACCCTCCACTTTTTGTGGGAGATTTTTTTCTGTTTCTGAAGTCTGAATTTCTAGGGTTTCAACCCTTTTTCCTTCAGATCTGATACCTCATTTTTAGATCCCTTTAGATCAGCTCTTCTCCCTTTCAAATCACCTCATATAGTTTTTTTTGGGTTCATTTCTAGGGTCGCCTCCTTGTCCCTTCTATTTTTAGCTAATCTCCTCCTTTTGAGCAGCAACCTTGCCTCTGCCTCTTTGTTGTTCTCTGCACCTCTTTTCAGTAGATTTCCCCTTTATATCCCTGTCCCTCCCGACCTTAGATCTATTGGCCTCTTTGTAGAGTGCTTTGCTTATTTTTTCCCTCTTATAGACTAGTTTTGAGAGACCCACCTTCTTGGGTTAGCTTGATGCATTGGTAGCTGTTAAATTTCTGGTCTTTTAGTCTTCTTTACTGTAGATTTATTTTCAGTTACACAACACACTTTTTATTTTACTCTCAAAACGTCTGGGTTTAAACAATTAAAATTAACGCACGCCACACACTGACCCTAAGTGAGGAAGAGCCTGGTTAACACTGCCTGGTAAAGCCTTTAAAATCAATTTAAATTGCACCTCTTTGCCCTTGTTTCGACATTGATCTCACTTGATTTTACCCCTCCCTGCCCCTGTCGGTTTTCTTCTTCCCGTCATCATTGCGCCTCCAAGGTGTTTGTCCCGGAGACTTCTTAGCCTTCACCCTCAGTTTCAGGTTGGTCGACTTCCTCCTCCCCGTCGTGATCGAGTAAGTCTTCCCCCGAGTCTGCACTCCGACTCTTCTTCAGATTGTTCGGGTTCTCCCCCTACTCCTGCTTCTCCCCCTGTTACTTTTGCCATGTCTACTTCAGGGCCTACTACCAGCAGCGACCCCAGTTCTATTGATGGGTCTGTTTCTAGTGGAACCACTACGGGACCTACCTCGAATGCCCCTTTGCTCCCTTATATGGCCGGCCTCAGTCTCTCGATTTCAATCAGTTGATTAACGATCCTATCCGCCACGATGTCAGTTGGCCTGCTATGCCAACCAAGCTCCCCTCCAACATTCCCAAGTTCAAAGGCCTTGCCAGTGAAGATCCCTCTAACCATATTCGATCTTTCCACATGTGGTGTTCCTCCAATTCCATCACCGATGAATCCATCTGTCTTCGATTGTTCCAACGCACGCTTACCAGTGAAGCTTCTAAATGGTATGTTGATTAAGCCACCTCTTCCCATACCACCTTTGCGACCATTTCCCAAGCCTTTTTATCTTATTTCCAGCTCCCTCTCCGATACGACACTCGCACTAAACTCTTAACTTCTTTTCATCAATCCTCTTTGACCTGCCTCTCTGCTCATGTCCAGGAATGGCGACGAAGACGAAGCCTATGTCGCGCCCTCCCCTTTGAAGATTGGGTTTACATGGACTAGTTCCTTCGCTCTCTCTTACCTCCCATTGGCAAATATGTCGCATCCCATTTTCCCCAAACTGAAGAAGCCGCCCTCCAAATAGCCTTGAAATATGACCTTATCTACGCCCAATCTGGTTATGTTTATACCGTCCTTCCTGACCTCCCCAAGCTCGGTGGCTCTAATGCCTCGGGGGCATCTCACTCTGCCGACAATATCGTTGGAGCCCTGTCACATACCTCTACCCAACCTCTTCCGGGCTATGGTTTCCCTCCATGAGGGGCCAGCCCCCCCAGCATTTTTTCCCCTCTAGGTAGCATGTTTCTGGGTTACAGCATGCCTCCTCCTTTTTCCCACCCTCCTGCTTACCTCAATGCTACCCATCCTACCCCTTACATGTATCCACAACCTCGTGTCCCAGCTCCTCCAGCATTTGGACCTCCCACTCCTTTTCCTTCTCCACCCCCGCAACCACACTTACTATCCCCCCCGGGGCACGTATTTGCACAACAAGGGGCCACTAATTTTCTTCCTTCTCAAAGAAAGAGAAAAGGAAATCAATCCACTTCTAGTAATCATGGATTCAATCCCTCCACTATTGACTCTACCATTGGCAACCAGCCGCAGGGCTCTCAACCCAAGCCGAACAGACCGCTTCGCACCAATAAGCCCTATTCATGTTGCGGTGTTTATGGCCACTACACTCACAATTGTCCCTTATTACCACAAATGCAGCAGATGTGGGAGTCTCAGGCCACCGTGCGGGGACAACACTCCTCCCCTACTGTCCCTCCCACTCCAACTAATTCTCAACCCACTGTGTTTACTGATCCTTTCCCTCAACAAGGATTCGTGGCCACTCAACCCCCTCATGCCCTGGTAACCACTCAACCTCCCCCCTCTGGTTCCTCTAATTACCAGATTCTCATGATGGCCTCCGACGCACCTCTCACCATCGACCTCAACCTTCAAACTCGATCCCGTTAGTATTCCATGCCTCCCGTTCCATCTGTGTTCGAGTCTCCATCTTTAGGTCCTACAGAGCTTCTGTCGACACCCAATGGTCCCTTACAAATGCCTCCACCCAAAGCTGAGGTTCATCCCAAGACTCCTAAGGGACCATTACACCGAAATGATGCCTCTGGTCGGGTTGCCCATTCATACAACATAGTAGATGATCTGGCACAATCTCCTGCTGCCATTTCAACACTGGAACTCCTCCAGTCGTGTCCTTCTCAAAATAAGGCTCTACTATCTGCCGTGGGTGCTGTAGATCCTGTTGATGACCAATTGATTGTTTTCAATGCCCATCAGTCAGACCTTCCTCCTCTTCCTCCTTCGGTTGCTTTCCAAATCCCAGTCAAAATCCGAAATGCCAATGTCGCTCAGTGTATTATTGATGAGGGGGCATCTACCTATGTAATGTCTGCTTCGGTTTGGAAACAACTTGGATCCCCTGAGCTGGCCCCTTCCACAATCACCCTTCGTGCATGGGATGGCCATTCCTCCCAGCCCATTGGCCTCTTTCGTAACTTTCCTATCACCCTTGCGGGTAAGACTGTTTGTGTTGACGTGGAAGTTATCGACGCCCCTCTTGACTACAACATTCTCTTGGGGCGTAGTTACACCTATGACATTTTTTTCGTCCCATCCGTAGTCCACCGCAAGATGTTCTTTCCTCATAATGGAAATATTGTCACCATTGACCAGTTGACCTACCATGAACCGACATCTCAAACCTCCCCTGAGTCCACCATCTCCACTGTCACCAATAAACCCACTGTTGATTCTTTGACCAGTGTTTCCCCTGGCGTCTACAAAGACTCCTCTTTGCTTGGAACTTTTCCTGGTCCTCCCCCTCCTCCTGTCTCCGATCCTAGCATGGCGAATGTTTGCATGATGTAATCTTCTTGGGCTAACCTTGCACAGCCCACTTTGGCTAGTAAGAAAACGCACCCTCACCCAACCCCACCAGCTCCTAGCCCTTCGCCCCCGCTATCCTAGCTTCTTCCTTCGGAATCTCCTTCCCCGCACATTCCTCCTGGCCATTTCCCTGCTGGTCAGATTCCTTCCCTTGCTCCCCCTCCTGGAGCTCATTCTGTCCCTATCTTGGCTACCCTATCCCTCCCCAACTTAACCTTGGGTATACCCATCTGGTACCTAGACCCCCCAGCCACTACCCTACCTGGCCAACCCAAACCTTATCTTTCTTTGACCCCAGTTCAACCGATACCCATGGCTTCTCCCGCTGCACCTATACCTTAGTCCCCTCATCAGGAACCACCCCCGGTGGCGCCCATGTCAGGTGCCACTAGCAAAGCTCGCAGGGGGGCATCCAAGGACAAATCCGCCCCGACAACTCCTGCCCCTCCTCGACCTCCTAAACCTCCCATCTAGTATGCCTTGTGCGATGTTGTCGAACATGCTACCCATACTTGCCCTGAATTACCAAATCTCAAAATCATGGTCAAAGAAATGTTTCCAGAATCTGCTATTCCTGAAGTCCATGCGACCATACCCGATTCTCTCCCTAAACTTAAACACTTGCACACCAATCACCCTTGTTCTTTGTGCGATTTCCATGGACATTATACCCATATTTGCCCACGCCTTGACGAGTATCATGCTTCTTTAGCCACATACCGCCAATTTGAAGCCGTGCTTGCCCGTCATCCTTCTTCCTTAACACCAGACCCCATGTCTCCCCCGATTACCATTCCTCATCTTGATACTAAAATGACCAAACCTTCAACCACTCTTTTCTACCTTTCCCCATCCCCACATTTTCTGGAAATCGATCCCTTAGTGCCTTACCCCGACGGTTTGCTTACCCACTCATATGTTCGCTCTGCTGTCACCCCTCATGCCGACACACATGTGAGCCTTCCCTTTCAAAATCAGGTGTCTCATATTTCTACCTCCTCAGATCCTCTTATTCCACCCACTCTTCCCATCTTTCAGACCGATGAAGACATCATGGAAGCCATGACCGCACCTGATTTTCCGTGGGACGATATGGACCATCGTGCATACTTCCTACCACACCAATCTCATGACCAATATGCCCTCGAATCTAAAGACTTCATTCCTGATAAAGTTGATTGGTTCAAAAACCCCATCCCTGCACCTGACTCTTTCAAAGAAGGCAATATGGCTAATATCTCTCCTACCATCAAAATAGACATTTCTGTCAAACCAGGTATCAAAGAACATATCACCATGGGCGCCCAATGCACTCCGGAAGAAATTGAAGCCTACAACAAACTCTTCAAATAATTCCGTGATATTTTCACCTGGTCCTACTAAAAAATGCTCGGAATCGATCCTGCCATTGTTGAACATCACATCGACACATGGCCTGATGCCATTCTGATCCATCAAAAGTTGAGACCCATCCATCCCTCCAGATGTGAAGCCATCAAAGCTGAAATCGATAAGCTCCAGCAGGCCGGTTTTATTTACCCCATCGAATACACCACTTGGGTGTCCAACCTAGTTCCTGTCCTCAAAAAACAAGGCACCATTCGTGTTTGCACCGAATTTCGCGATCTGAACAAAGCTTGTCCCAAGGACAACTTCCCCACACCATTTATTGACCAAATCATTGATGAGTGTGCGGGACATGAGATTCTATCCTTTATGGATGGCTTCTCCGGATACAACCAAATCGTTATCTGTCGTGCTGATCAACTTAAAACCGCGTTCATTAGTCCGTGGGGCACTTTCACATTCCGATTCATGCCATTTGGCCTTAAAAACGCTGGCGCCACTTTTCAATGAGCCATGTCGTATTGTTTCCATGACTTAGTTCATATCATCCTTGCCTATTTAGACGACCTTACTGCGCGTTCTAAACATAGGGCGCAACACCTTCATGATCTGCGTACCATTTTCCTCCGATGTCGCAAGTATAACATTCTCCTTAACCCATTGAAATGTGTCTTTTGTGTTCCCGCCAGTCATCTCCTCAGCTTCATAGTGTCTAAAGATGGGATAACTCTCGACCCTTTGAAGGTTCAAGCCATTCTTGAACTTCCTATGCCTTGTACCTTACGCCAGCTACAAAGTCTCCAAGGTAAAGCTAATTTTCTTCGCTGATTTGTTCCGAACTACGCCACTACCGCACATGGCTTCCTTAGACTTCTTCGATCTCACACCCCATTTGTCTGGGATACCTACGCTCAAGAGTCTTTTGATGCCCTCAAGCATGCTCTCACATCTGCTCCCTTGTACCGTCCTCCTGAATTTGACCGAGATTTCATCCTATACATCTCTGCTTCCACCTATTCGGTTGTTGGTGCCCTTATCTAGGAGGATGATAACGGTATCGAACATGTGATCTATTATGTCAGTAAGAACCTTGCTGTTCCACCTGTGTCCTACTCGCATGAAGAAAAATTAGCACTACCTGTCGTGTTCTCGGTCCAAAAGTTGCGTCATTATATCCTCATGCATTCCACCAAGGTTGTGACTGATTCCAACCCCATGGCTTTCCTATTGAGTCGACGCATCCTCAATGGGAAGTACACTCGTTGGGTCGTTATCCTCCAAGAATTCGACCTTGAACTTGTCACCCCAAAAAGTAAGAAATTTTTAGTCCTCGCTGAACTCATTTCTGATTTTCCTACCAGGACGAAAGATACTCCAATTAATGACGCTCTTCCCGATGAACATTTATTTTCCATCACCACCGACGATCCTTGGTACGGTGACCTCCTTACCTACTTGCAAACCCAAAAATTCGCCCTTCATCTTGATCGTGATGCTCGACGACGTATCCGACACCAAGCCTCTCGCTACCTTCTAATCTGCGATGACCTTTATCGTCGTGGAGTAGATACTGTCCTTCATCATTGCCTCACACACGCTGAAGCCGAACAAGTCCTCAATGCCTGTCATAGCGGCGCTTGTGGTGGCCACCTCTCCGACCTTGCCACCGCCCAAAAAATCATGTGCGTTGGGTATTTTTTGCCTTCTCTCTTCAGTGATTGCATTGAAGCAGTCAAACACTGTTCCAATTGCCAACATTTCTCCCCCAAGGCACGAGCTCCTCCCTCTCCCCTCCATCCTGTCGTCACAGTTGGTCCTTTTTGTAAATGGGCCATTGACTTTATGGAATGTCGACCTCCATCTGCTGGTAACCACAAATATATCATAGTGGCGGTTGAATATTTCACTAAATGGGTCGAAGCTATGCCAACATTCAACAATACGGCAACCACCGCAGCCCTCTTTTTCTTTAACCACGTCATTGCCCAATTCGGAGTTCTAAAACAATTAGTCTCTGACCATGGCCGACATTTTGAAGATGAGATTTGGCGTGAGCTATCCTCCCTATTGGATTTTGAGCACCAATATTCATCTTCCTATTACCGCCAAGGTAATGGCCAAGTTGAAGCGGTCAACAAAATCCTTAAGACCATGCTTCAACGCAGAGTGAATAAGCACAAAACCAACTAGCATTTGATGCTCTTCCCTGCTTTGTGGGATTATCGTACTTCTGTTAAAACCGCCACTGGTTTCACCCCTTTCCACCTTGTCTTTGGCGAGGAAGCAGTCTTACCAATCGAGTGTGAAATCCCTTCCCTTCACTTGGTCGTCGAACTTCTCCCTGATACCCAACCTCTAGAACAACGAATTATCATGATCGACCACGCCTTTGAAGATCGTCGTGTTGCATTGCAAACTCTTGAAGTGACCAAAAAGCACACCAAAGCTCAGTATGACCAAAAATTCCACCCTTGTACCTTTCATGAAGGTGATCTTGTTCTAGTATATGACCAAGCCCACGATACCCTCGGTCATGGGAAGTTCGACTCATTATGGCTAGGTCCTTAAATTATCAGTAAAGACCTTGGTCGGGGGGCATATCTTTTAGAGGACTTTGAAGGCCACATCCTTCCTAATCCTCGCAATGCACTCTATCTTAAGAGATATTACCCTTAGCATTTCCCATTCGAAATGCAGGTTTTATTTTCTTTTAGATAGCCATCATCTGTTTGTTTTCACATTTCGCTACTTCACCAGGACACATGTTGTCCATGAAGCCTTACTTCACATCTCCTCAAAATCGGATTTTCTCACTTACAACACATTTCATTGGGGGCACCACTTTGCCTCTATACTCAGTCCTGTTTGTGTCAATTTCCATCATGAGATACCATTTTGTACTCATATTTTTTATGGTCCCCCTTGGATCATCCCCCATTTTATTATCATCATTTCTTTCTATATGTTTGTCGCTCTACTATTTATCCTCGTGCCTTAGTTGGGGTTCCCTTATTGCCTCACCTATGGCAGACCTACTTCTGTCGACATCAGCTCATTTACTCCAGAAGCCAAGTCTAGGGGCAGTGTACCTTGGTTCGAGCTCTTCTCAGCATGATCGTGATATATACACGTGATGGTCCAGTGATGCAGCAACAACTATTGGTGATTCCTGGGTGTGTGTGAGATGTCTCAACCCTCATGAGTGGGTGGCCCTACAGGTAGCCCCCCACATGCCCAGATGACTTCGTCATTCCACCCTTGATGCAACTCCTCCCATTTGATGATATCGGCCTCAACCACTTGCAGCGCCTCTTCGATTTGCATGTATCAGTCAGATTTTGCGAGCCCTTCCTCATGTGTAGGGGGCATTTGGGTGTCTTTGTATCTCATGTACTCAAATATTCTTGTATAAGTCCTGACGGTTATTCCAGGCATCACATGTATGTGGGATTCATCATTTTAGTTCTCTGGCTCATATTTAGGCTAGCACATGCTTCCTTATTGCGTTCCGTGGTTTTCCGGGCACCTTATTATTTGTACTCTTGTCTCGGTGGGCATAGGTATGCCTCCCCCGCCGCCTTTAACACTAGTACCACTTCATCACCTAGAGACTTGTTGCACCTGTAAGTCTCGTCTCCTCTGGGTTTAGTCCTTTAGCACATTAGACTACCTTACATTTCTCTCTCTCACTTCCCTCTTGATGCCTAGTGATTGAGTTCTTACAACGTACTTCGGTCATATGATTTTCTCCTAACACTTGTACGTTGGGGGGGCAATCTGTTACACCATTTTTTTGGTCATCTAACCCATTATCATTAGATGAACCCAAATACACCATGCAAGACCAATTTTACCCTAAGTAAAATTGCTTTCACCATGTAAAATAACATTTGTCTATATTTCCTGGTCATATTTAACCCAAAACAAGGAAATTAATTAAATAAATCATAATTTATTTAATTATTTCCTAGGAATAAGTTATTTAAATCATTATTTAATAATATTCCTAGTTAAATTTGACTAAATCATTTTTAAATAATTAAATAAATCATTATTTATTTAATTATATTCCCACCATCTCCCTAAAGTAATAAATAAATCATTTATTTATTTATTGTTTATAAATAAAGGAATTGACCCAAGTCAAAAGACCTTTTCCCTCCAACAAATATAATAAAATATTCCTAAAGGGTGGTTCTAGAATGTGATTAATAATAATTTATTCATGCAACATGTTCTAGATAACCCTAATATTTTGTTATAAATAGGAGGGTTTTTCCCATTCATTAGTCACCTCCATTGCATTAGATCACTCTGGATCTACTCTTGGTCACCATTTTCCATTTTTGCTTTGTGAGCTCCCATTGAGTTCTCTGTTTGTCTGGGTTTTCTACACCAATAAGAGAGAGGAATTTTAGATCTGAAACACTGAGGACTTTCAAGAACCCATCCCATTGAGGAGAACCAGAAAACACCTTTCTTGTTTTCCTCTTAGGTGCCTCATTCTTTAATATAATATAAAATTCTTTTAAATACATTGTTCTTGTCTTGTCTATTGGATGCATGGAGCCATATTATATTTTATCTGCTTAATGTATTTTGTGCTTAGATCTGGATTTTTGCAGCAGACTTAAAGATATTTTGCAACCATAATCGATGTTAGGGCTATTTGTTATGCGTAGCTAAAGTGATCTTTTACGACGAAAGATTCATACTAACACAAGGGAGTCAAAGGTGATCTCCTTGAGGTTTCCACTTGCTTGTAATGACTCAATATAGTGTGAGAAAGTGGGATACAATTCCTTGACATAAGCTATGACAGATATGTCAATTTATACACCAGTATTTTTAATGTCATGCATGATAGATCTTACTTCTGATGCTAAAGCAAGAGGGTCATCATTTTTCAATTCCAGGCTGAATAGCTTAATCATTAACTGAACAACTTCAAGTTTTGAATATGAGTCATAACGTTATTTCAATTTCGTCCATGCTTCATAGGAATTTTAAAATGGTGTAATCTCGCAACTCACCTCTTCACTTATAGATGTTGAAATCAAGGCATAGGGCTTTCTGTTTTTGTTGTCCCAAATAGCGTTCTCCTTTTCTTTTGGAGGCTTCGGAGATGGATTTTCTACGTCTCCTTCACAAATTCCTTTCCACAACTCATTAAAAATGAGTGTGTGTTTAATCTTCCTTAACCATTCAGGATAGTTCTCTTTTCTTGAGAGAAATACTCCCACAATGGATATGAGTGACTGCATTTTGTAAAAAAATGGCTTTGCTACCTCTATAAAAAATAAATAAATAAAAATTCAAAAAAATCATTTTTAAACAAACATAATTAAAAAATAAAAATAAAAACAAAGAAAATATTAGATAATTTAAAACATAAAAAAAGAAAAATGAAAAAATATTTAAATTAGATTAAAAACATAAAAAATTAATAAAAACACAAATTAAAATAAAAATAAAAATTAACTAAAAATAACAATTTGAAAAAATTAAAAAATATATATAATTAATAAAAATATAAAAAAAACAAAATTGGATATATATATATATATATAAACATTAAAAGAAAAAATTATAAACATCAAAATAAAATAAAAAACAAAATTATTAGGCTTGGTAGGTAATTCCGAGAATTGGTTGCCAAGCCTGGCTAACTTGTTGGCCGTTGGGCTAGGCAGGGGTGGTGTACCCCCTCCCTAAGAATCGACTGCCAAGCTCGGTAGCAGGCTGGCCGGTGGGCTAGTCGTGGTGGCACGCCACCTCGCCCAGCTCTGCCACCACGCTTGGCAGCTGACTGTGTAGTTTGATGGTAAGCCCACTGGTAGGCTGGTTGTTGGGCTCGGCGGGGGTGGCAAGCCACCCCCGCCAAGCCCAGTGGCCAACTTGTTGTCGGGGTCGGTAGTTGATTATGCAGTTGGCTGCTAAGCTTGCTAGTCGGCTGGGTGCTGAACTGGGTGGGGGTGGCAAGCCACCCCTGCCCAACCCGGACGACGCGCCACCCCCGCCCAACCCAGTGGCCAGCGAGCTAGTCGGGCTTGGGAGCCGATTCTCGGAGTCAGCTGCCAAGCCATTATTTTTTTTATTAATGCTTAATTTTTTTGAATTTTTTTTAATAATGTTTTTCAAATTGTTTTTTTTTCATTTTTCATTTTATTTATGTTTTTAATTTAATTTTAATATTTTTTTTTAATTATTTAATATTTTTTAAAACTTTTTTGGGTTAATTTTTTTTTTTTTTTAAATATGTTTGTTTGCAAATATTTTTTTGAATTTTTATTTAATATATATATATATATATATATATATATATATATATATATATATATATATATATATATATATATATATATATATATATATATATTAGCTTTTTAACTTTTTTATGTTTTTTTATCTGTCCTATGTTTTTTTTTTAAGTAACCTTGAGGAATCCAGTAGCCCACCTGACATATAACTACTAGCAAACCTCTGTGGGGCTATGATATGTCCTTCTCCCTGCAACCCGGGTCACAACAGAGGGGATTTGAACCTAGGTCTTTCAAGTTACAACAATTTCACATTTCTCGGATTAACCAATTGAGTTGCCCATCGGGACTTTTTTCTTTCATATGTTAATTTTGTTTTTTTTTTTACATTTTTTTATGTTTGATTTTTTTTCTCATATATATATATATCTTTTTTGCAACAAATTTAAAAAATCGCATTATACAAAAATGTTGTAAAGAAAAACAAAAAACACATATTTGGAAAAACCTTTAAAAGACAAACATTTTAGGAATAAAAATAAGAGGAGGACTTGAACAATTGTTAAATAATCAACATTTGAAAAAAAATGTGCATACTTAGGACATAAGAAAATTTAAAGTCTCCAAAAAAAAAAATTAAATGTTTTTCAAAATTCGCATGAGAATCACCAACATTAAAAAAAAGATACACACTTTATGGATTAGAAAATTTAAAGTGTCAAAAATAAGGGGATGATAGTGCATCAACAATTTTCATAATTAGCATGAAAATCACTAACATTAAAAAAAATTATTCATACTTGATACATAAGAAAATTTAAAGTGTCAAAAATATGTTAAAAAGAGATAAGGGATATTTTGAATCAACACTTTTCAAAATCAGATGATTTTTGCTACTTCAAAAAAACGAGTGTTGGTTTAAGTTCTCGTTTCAAATTTTACATTGTTAATTATGGATTTTTTTATTTTAAATATGAGATGTTACAACCATGTCTCATTAATATTTATACCTAAACTATTGGGCATTCGTCTCATTCTCTAGCATTTTTAATCTTCCTTCTTCCACATTTAAGGCCTTTAAACAAAGTTAACGCACGACCCAAACAAAGACACGAGGGAGAAAATGGAAAACGAGCCACACAAACGTGCACAAGACACATAGGCAGTCACAACTTAGCATTTTTGACACATGTTCAAATAATTGAGTTGATTTCTTTCTTTCAATAATTTCAAAGAATAAAGCGATAAAATTGTCCATATTTTACTTGTTATTTGGTTTTAAAATTCGATATGCCATCCCTTAATAATTTCATCCACTATAATAACTTGATTTCTATTTCTTAATAACCCAATGTTAACTTATTTTTGTCAACCAACGTTGTGTATATCTTTTTCTTTTTGACGGAAAAATGGTTTCTCATGAGCCTTAAATTCATTTCCAATCATATTTTCTTTTGTCAAAATCCTTTTTTATTAAATCATCCAAAATAAAGTTTTTTATTTTCAACAACTTTAACATATAATCCACATTTCTTCATTTTAAACACAAATAGTATTCTTAGAGCCTTGAAATTTATTTTTAATTGAGTTTTCTCACATTAAGATTTTCTCGAAGCCTTTATTTTGAAGCATATTTATTATGTTTAGTAAAATCTTATTCCATCTTATATCTAATGCAAGGCGAGCAGAAGAACTAAATCTTCGTTAAAAATATATATATGAATGCACTTGTTTGTGAAAGAATCCACCTCCTCCTTTTAAGTTCTATCTCAGATAAAGACTTTTAAAAAGTTAAATAATTTTTTAATTAAATTTATTTTGTTATTGTTTTACTATAAAATATTTCAATTTTTTTTTTTATATTAATTTATATTTCTTCTATTAATTTATTATTTGAAATTAAAATATTAAAGAACACAAAACCTATTTACATAAATAAAAAAATAAAATTTCAAATATATAAATAAATATAAATATTGATTCATTTTAATTTATATATAATATATATATTTTTGATTAATTTAGGTTCATATAAATTAAATAAAATAATACAGTTATAACTTTATAATATTTTCATATTTAATAGAATTAATAAATAAATACATATAAAACAAATATTTATTATAATTTTTTTAATAAAATTAACATTTTATATTAATTTATTTACAATTATTTTACTTTAATATTATATATTATAGTAATTTTATTTAAAATAAAAATTAAATATTTAAAAGAATCATCATGCTCAACAACACAATTCAAATATTTCAAAACACTCAATAAAAACAAAATATACTAATAAAAAATTACATGATTATGTTCAACAACACAATTCAAATATTTGAAAACACTTAATAAAAACAAAATATACTAATGAAAAATTATATGATTAAAAACAAAAAGTCTAATCAATGTCTAGATCTTATGGAGAACTCTTTATATTATTTTTTAAGCAGGAAGTTTCTTATCAACACTATGTTGTATTACCACAAGCGGAAGTTTCTAGAACACTTCATTGATATTTAGTTTTTGTTTTGCAAAATAGATAAGTATTTATTGTAAAGTCAGATTTGACTTCTTGTGCTCATTTGTTCTTCGAAAGAAAGTTCCTCAACATTATATCTGTAACTTTTAAATATTTAAATATATAATTGAAAAATCTGGTTCAAACATCTAAATCTGTGACAATTTTCAAAAAACTAATGGAATTCGTATTTATCAAAATCAAAAGCTCGCGAATTAGCACATATTAGAGTCGACAAAGTTCAATTGCAGTGTTGGCCGGTAAATCTAAAAACGTAGTCGCCTTCTATTTATTACGTGACTATATGACTAAAGTATCCGTTTTTATGCCAATGAAATAGAAATCTACGAAATCAATGACAGTTACTTTAATGGAAGGAGAAAGTCATTGAGAATTATGTATCTTAATTAAAAACGTGTTTGCATTAAGTCAAGCAAGTCTGGTGCCGTATTATTATTCATCTTCTGTGCACCTTAGAGTCACAAAACCTTCCCCTATTTCTTAAAGCCAGTCCCCCTGTCTCCGCTTCCATTGCAGGCTCACCCTGTCCCACTAAATTTCATCAGAACAGACGAATAACGGATTTCGTCCTAAGCACTGCAATTCAATGGCTCCTTTTACTATTTATCGAAAGCGGATTCTATGGCCTGCGTTATCTCATGCTCTCTAGCACCTTGTCATGTCCTGACGAAGTCAGTACCTGGTCCGTATGTGCAGGAGAACTGTCACGATTTTCAATTCAACTATCCTTTAGAAAAAGTTATCATGGCTTTTCTTGGTACTGAGTTTCAGCTACAATGTGATCAGAACGAATATCTCTGCTTACTATCCCAGTGAAAGAGTATCTCGTCCTGCAACCACTCATTATTTGCATTTAGGGGTCGTTCACAGTGCAGCTTTACCCGATCTGTGAAAAGCCTGCGAAGTTAATGTTCTTAAATGCTCTGAATTTTAGAACTGCGCGTATCTCATTCCATCCTATTGAGATACGATTACCCAGAGTCTTCAATAAGAAAATGATAATGGGACTTAAGATTGAAGCTTGTGTGGTGATGACTGGTACTCATTTCACAATTGAACTCTAGGAACCGCTACTTGCAGCCAGTCTTCCAACTTCCTTGATTGATAATAACCTCACAGTCAAACAGAATGATGATCTGATCACGACTCTGTAGGTTTCAAGCCATCAGGTCCAACCAGAAAGATCAGCAAAGTCGCTCATATTCACAGATAATAAAAGAGTTGTGGTTGTGATACAGACACAGGAAATTTCATCTATGACTGTTTCTAACACTTTCTCACGTGCCAGACAGATGCCATATGATACATTTGCTTATCTTTAATATGCGATTGATTACAAATTTCAGGTTTGAATCAACAATTGAAATTAATGTGTATCACTAGAATGTTATTACAGGATTGTCAATAAGATGTTGTAGCTTAAAAAGTAAAATATTATTATAAATTGTCAGATATTATCATAAAGACGATGAGTGTAGTTATATTATCATCACTAGTTGTCGACTATTATGCAGGTTCATTGCTCAGATATTATTATAGGTGTGCTAAAGCTCCATTAGTTGATTTAAATTAATAATAAATTTAAATATAATACATCAATAGATGAGCTCATATCGTATCTGAATTTATAATAGATGCTATCATAAAATTTTATTATACTTCTATCATAAAAATTGTATGAAAGCTCCATCGAGATTTCAAGTTTTAAATTGTAGTGAAGTTAGTGGTAACACCAGCAACACATCGCCAGATTTGTCGATGGATGTATCACCTAAAGGGTCCATCAATTTACCTAGAAGCTCTATCAAGTTAGGTTTCAAATTATTAATTGAAATTAGTATTTGTAATGAGACGGATCTCATCAAGTTGGGTTTACTAATGATACAGGATTGTGAGCTACTAATCTACGATTGCTGGTGGATACTATCATATAAACTCATCAGAATGCATTTTAAATTAATAGTGAAATTAACGCCCGCAGTAAATGAAACTCAACAGGTTTAGATTTATCAGTGAATACTATCACCAAGATTTAGAGAAGCTACTATCACGAAATTTAATAGATATTTATCACCTAAACTCTGATTGATTTAATTGTGTGAAGTCGTTTCACAATACGGATCCTCAAGTTGCAGTTTATAATGAGATTACTATCATAAAGATTCATGAGCTGCGCTATCATAGTTGCAACGCTTATTAGAAACTCTGCAGTAATTTGGCTTTAAGTAATAATTGAATTGTGTGTTTGCCGGTAGGTGGCGACTCATCGGTTTCAGTTTTCTTTACGATGTGACCACTACAACGAATTGTACTAAGGTCTAATTCAATACTAAAGTGACTATCCTAAAAGTTATCAATCATTGGGTTAAATTTAAACAAGAAATAGCTTCTATCTACCATCAATTTGAACCTATACATACCTCTAATAGATCAATTATGTGCACTCTTATTCAATGCGAAAAAATAGCTATTAAAACGTTTTCTAATATTAAAATATTCATTCTATTAATGCATAATTGATAAATTAATATAATATTCATATAATGAATTGAAAAGCTATTTGTATTATAATTACATTTATGATTTTCATATTCTGAAAATCATATACAAAAAATCTATGATTGTATCCTGTTTTCCCATATTCTCATTAGGTTTGCAGATGAAACTGTGCATTGACAATGATCTTTATTTCTTGGGGTACTCAAGTAGGAGTTATTACTGATAACATTAAGCATTACTATTTTTTACTCTTAATGTGAAAGAAAAATTCCACTCTTCACAATGGCTCAAGCTCAAGAAGGACTTCCATACTAGAAGATAGCGTTACAAAGTGTGTCGATACTTATAATACCCATTGAAGTGCCTTTACAGGTCAAGCAAGTACCATATTCAAATACTCTGATTTTCATATTTAATCTCTTACGCAAGCTTATCAATGTGAATTTATATCATGATTCTCTCATTTGAGAATCACTGAATGATTTTTGATGTCAAACTTCTTTCTTGCAGTTGTCATTGATTGCTGTGCCATCAGCAATATATTTTAAGCGCAGTATGGAAGATTCCTCTCTGATCGGGCCTCACTAAGACTTTCATATGGAAGGTGGCATTACGATTGCTGAGTAATTTAATAAACCAATCAGAATATTCATTCTCTCACCTACAAATCCATCAGAAGGATATTATAGTCCATAAAATCTCTGCACCAATTTTCTTTTTAGTGATGATTTTAGTGTTATTTTTGAACTTCGCACACCTTCAAATTTTACTATTCTATTAAAAACTTGATTTCTATATTATACAATAGTTTTCAATATTTTTAACAATCTTAAAATCGCAAATTTTTTCTAGGTTTATATCATTTATTGTGGTTGAATTATTATTATCTATCGGATAAAAATAATTTCTTTCTTGAATTATTTTATTTTCAAATCAATGTATATAATTTTATTTATATAGAAAATTAACTATATATATTTCCAGAACAATTCCATCATAAAGTTATAAACACATATTTAAAACTTGAAAGAAACACTCTCCGCAATTATGCATTTCTGTTTGTAATATTATGATCTTTTAAAAAAGATTATTTAAGCTTAATACAACCTAAATAATGAATAATTTTACTAGATTTAATGGTATTTTATTAATACATCAAAAGTTTTGGTTTATATTAAAAAGCAATATTATATTCCAAGAAGTATTTGATAGACAGATCTTGTATCTGATACTTATTAGACACCAGAATCTCTATAACTTCTAGTTCGTCTTTCTAACTAATTTCAACTTAGATGGTGATCAACTTCATTATTCTTTATGCACCGAAGATGGGCAAGTTGATGTGTGAGAGACTTTATTTCATAACAATGAGACGAGGTAAGATATAATTGTTGCTGGTGATACAAAGATGAGATTTTAAAATTCAAATATGATGAATTTGCAAATTAAATTCTGAAATATTTGAATTTTGTATTGAATAACTGGAATAGGTGAAAAAACAGTTATAATTTTGGATGTAACTTGACATAGGTCAACGATAACGCAAGTTTGGTACCATCAAATTCACGTGTTGTGTTCTTGCATTCAGAAAGGAAGAAGAGGGAATATTGTGACAACGAGAAAGTGAAAGAAGTCACGACTGTTATGCTGAAGGATTATGGAGACCCCATCGAAATTGTCCATAATCATTTCCATGTTTTCAGTTTCATAGTGTAGATGTTTTTAGAATATATAGTTCTTTTCTTACATTACAACAAAGGATATTTTATACTTTGAATGGCACACTGCAAAGGAGTGGTATCAATTTCTTCAAATAACTTGGACTTGGCTAACCAAATTCCCAATGTTATAGAAAGAAGAATATCTTTGTACCTCAAGGTTTCTTTGTTTAAACACTAGTTTCGGAGAGCTTTTTTATGTAGAAATTATGTTGTAGATTTACAACTTCTCATGAAATTTTAATCAAAATCACAAGACACAAACTTACTCTAGTGCTTTGTGGAATTCAATTCACAATTTAGAACATCAATCACAAACATGTTATGAGAAATAACACACATGAACACACTATTTTTTCCACGGGAAATCAATCTCCTAAAAACCCTTTGCACGCTTGCATTAATCCGATGAATAGAGATGTATTACAATTGCTAGCTCAATCTGAGCTCAACCTCCAAGTGACTAACTTATCTCTCTCCTCACTGAGAAGCTTTGACCCAAACTTAGTCAATTTTTGACTCTGTTTGAGCCACTATTTCCTTGTGCAATTCCTCACAAAATTAGGCCCCTATTATTTAGGAAATTCATCAAATTGATTGCGCAATTCTCAAGGTTGATCATCTGATTGCATGCAACACTTGTACACTCAAGATTAGTCTACAACTGATGTTACACTACCCTATAATCTCCACCATAGATCGAGAACTTGAATTCTCTACATGCACTAGCTATTTTGGGTTGATTGATGAGTTAATTGGATGATAACTGAGTTACACTTAAGTCCCACTGCACAAGTGACATTCCACTAGTTCCTCCAATAGTTAGAACTAGTTTAACTGAAAACAACTTGAATAACTAAACTTGATTGCTAGAAATTAGCAATCACACATGCTTAACTGAAGTTTAACTCCTCTAACTCAAATTTACTGAGCTAACCGAGTGACAAGAGCCATGTCACCTTAGTTAACTGCATCCAAGTTGTCTGTTGATGTGGAAATTCAAATTTTCCCAATTTGACCAAGGAAAAATCAAATTGAGACTTTCTTGCTGCATTTTTCAACACCTTAATGGTACCTGTCCAGGAATTTTTTTGACTACTCTTTCTATTTCTATCCAAATCTCTTTTATAAGGCTAGATGTAAAAGTAATATAAGTATTGAATTTATACTCTACCGTGCAAAGACAACATCTTCTTGTACCCTTGAAGCTCATTTTTTGCATAATGTACATATTGTTGAAAAATGTACCTAAGTTCGGTCTTCATAATATGAAATGTACTTTTGATTCCCATATATTGTAAACCAAGGTCAAGAAGTCAAAAGTGTCATTGGCATAAGTTGAAGGCCCCGTCGGGCACATTGTAACTTGTAAAGAAAATTATTTTTGTCCTGAAAAGCGCCAAAATACCCTTCTAGACCAAGTTAGTGTAACAACTGGCAATTCGGCCTAATTTGAGGAGCTACGTCCATCTTGAGAATCCTATATAAAGGAGGAAACTCAACCTCCTTGGATCACATTCACCACTTACTCATCCAAGTGAAGGAGGAAGAAGAAGAAGGCAATGAAGAAGGAAGATGACAAAGAAATATTTTCTTTAGATATTTCTCTCTCAGACGTGCGAAGGAAGGCTAGGGTTTCTACTGCTCGTTTAGGTTTTTTCTTCTGCAGGTTCGATCTTGAAGAAAGAAAATAAAGAAAGTCAGTGAAGGTCAAAAGAATTCATCCTCAAGCTCCAGAAGGAAGATAAAAGGCAAGCGAAGGAGAGAATTGGGAGGCCAAAATAAGCTCACACGTGTGGAAACAACTACTACAAAGAGGGACAAAATTTCAGACCTGCAATAAAGGCCAAAATTCTGCAGCTCGAGGTCGAAGTTGTGCTACTAGAAGAGAGTTGACTGGGTTTGACTCAGACAAAGGAAGCACATCATTTGGAAGGGTTGGACTTGGTATTGGAGGGCATTGATCTTGGTCCAAAAGTCTTGGTATTTGTCAATTGAAGAATCTATAAGAAGATAAGGGATTTGTGGGTTTTTCTCTCAATTGGAGAGGTTTTGGCCATGGCTCGCAGCCTATATTTTATGTTCTTGTTCTTCTTGTTTTGGTGGTTTCTTGATGACACACAAACATAATAATAAGTGAAGAAGCTAATAAGTAAGAAAAAGTAAAAGGACATCACAAACAATTATGAAAGAAAAGAGAAATCATTCTAATCATTGCCCAAGACTTAGTCAATTTTTGACTATGTTTGAGCCGTTATTTCCTTGTGCAAATTACTGAGGAAATTTGGCCCCTATTATTTAGGAAATTCATCAAATTAATTGCATAATTACCAAGGTTCATCATCTGACTGCATGAAACACCTGTACACTCAATATTAGTGTACAACTGATGTTATACTGCCTTGGAATCTCAACCACAACTAGAGAACTCGAATTATATGCATGCACTAGCTATTTTGGGCTGATTGATCATTTAACTAGATGATAAATGAGTTACACTGAATTCCCACTACATAACTGACCTTCCACTAGTTCCTCCAATAGTTAGAACTAGTTTACCTGAAAACAACTTGAAATAATTGAACTTGATTGCCACAAATTACCAATAACACATGCTTAACTGAACTCTAACTCATGTAACTCAAATTTACAAAGCTAATTAAGTGACAAGATCCATGTCACCTGAGTTAACTGTGTCCAAGTAGTCTATTGATGTGGAAAGTAAAATTTTCACAATTTGACCAAGGAAAAATCAAATTGAGACTTTCTTGATGCATTTTTCAACACCTTAATGGTACCTCTCTAGGATTTCCTTTTACTAATCTTTCTATTTATAGCCAAACCTCTTTTATAAGGCTACTTGACAAAATAATAAAAGTATTGAATTTATACTCTACCATGCAAAGACAACATCTTCATGTACCCTTGTAGCTCATTTTTTGCATAATGTCCATGTTATTGAGAATGTAGCTAAGTTCGGTCTTCATAAATATGATATGTACTTTTGATTCTTATATATTGTAAATCCTAGGTCAGGAAGTCGAAAGAGTAATTGTCATAAGTTAAAGACCCCATTGGGCACATTGTAACTTGTAAAGAAAATTATTTTTGTCCTTAAAAGTGTCAAAATACCCTTCAAGACCAAGTTGGTCTACTTTGAGGAGCTATGTCCATCTTGAGAAGCCTATATAAAGAAGGAAACTTGACCTCCTTGAATCACATTTAGCACATACTCATCGAAGTGAAGGAGGGAGAAGAAGGCAACGAAGAAGGAAGATGACAAAGAAATCTTGTTTTTGGGATATTTATCTCTCACATGTGTGAAGGAAGGCTAGGGTTTCTGCTGTTGGTTTAGGGTTTTTCTTCTGCAAGTTCGATCTTGAAGAAAGAAAATAAAGAAGGTGAGTGAAGTTCATAAGAAGTCATCCTCAAGATCCAGAAGGAAGATAAAAGCCAAGAGAAGGTATAAGGAAGCATTGGGAGGCCAAAATAAGCTCACATGTGTGACAACAACTACTACAGAGAGGGACAAAATTTCAGACCTGTAGTAGAGGCTGAAATTCTGCAGCTCGAGGTCAAAGTTGTTCTACTGGAAAAGATTTAACTGTGTTTGACTTAGACAAAGGAAGCACATCATCTGAAAGCATTTGACTTGGCCTTGGAGGGTATTGATCTTGGTCCAAAACTCTTGGTATTTTTTAATTGAAGAGTCTATAAGAAGAGGAGATTTGCGGGTTTTTCTCTCAAAAGGAGAGGTTTTGGCCCTGGCTTGCAGCCTATATTTTATGTTCTTGTTCTTCTTTTTATGCTAGGTTTTTTATGACATATAAACATAATAATAAGTGAAGAAGCTAACAAGTAAGAAAATGTAAAAAGGCATCATAAGCAATTATAAAAAAAAAAGAGAAATCATTCTAATCATTTCCCTATCGATTTCTTTGTCGAGTGTATGTTATATTCTTTCCACGACTAGCTTCATGCGTGAAGCAGGGGGTAAAAGGAGGGTTGGTAGCTCCCACCTCCTTACGCTGGGTGCCGTAGGGGGGTCATGAGGGGGTAGTAGCCCCCCTATATGGGGTCCAAGGCAGTGCTCCTGGAATTTTTTTTTTGGACCGTATATTAGGTGGGCGGACCTACCTATGGTTTTGCACATGGTTTTGGGCATGATGGTTTTCTCTCCATGGTATTTTGTAGATTCGATCAAGGAAACTGCAGTTATGTTCTAATCCAGGATTAATGAATTGGGTTTTATGAATGCTTCGACATGTATATATATGTATTATAACATTGAAAGGAAAATAATGAAAAATCAATCTGGTAGTCTCGGTTTTGGGATCGAGGGGAAAATCTTCGTGTATATTTGTTTTATGTTTTATTCTCTTGCCATTGTTTATTTATATTTTAAGAATTCATTTGCAGATAATTTCTATGCAGGGTTAAAACTTATATTTCGTATCAGATTTGTTTCGGCTTCAAGGGGATGCCTTTGCTGTTGAGGGGTTTTTCTCAGGCCTGTGGTATACCATGTTCAGTGGGAGATCTGCATGATCAATTCTTGTGGTGAAAGAAGATGGCGAGCAGTGGAAAGATAAAGATCAAGAAATTTAATGGTCAGATTTTTGAGTTGTGGAAGCTCAAGATGGAGGATTTGCTGGTGGATAAAGATCAGTGGATCGTGGTAGATCCAAGTATTAAATGAACGACAATGTCAGATTAAGATTGGGTGAAGTTGGATCAAAAATAAAAAAGCACAATACATTTGTGTATCTTAGATTCAGTATTATTGAATGTATTTGGGGAAGCTAGATGAAGGCTTTGTGGGAAATGTTAAGGACTTTGTACCAATCTAAGTCTTTGGTGAACAAACTATTCCTATAACCTGAGGATGACAGATGGAGACTTGCTGATAAGGCATATGCATGCCTTTAATATTGTGGTAAGCCAGTTGTTATCTGTTGATACTAAAATATCAAATGAAGATAAGTGCATCAGTTTGTTATGTTCTCTACCAGATTCGTGGGATAGTCTGGTTATTGTAATACGTAGCAATAAAACTGCCTTGAAGTTTGATGAAATAGTCTCATTCTTGTTGTTGGAGGAAATGAGATGGAAAAATATGGAGAGCCAAAATGGGGATGCCTTGTCTATACGGCAACGGTCCCAGAACATAAACAAAAATAAGTCCTCTAGTGGGAGATCGAAATATGTAGGGAGATCAAAATCTCCATGAAAGGAAGGGCACTTCCAAAAGGAATGTAGATCTAAAGCTCTTACGAAAGGAAATGGATATGATGACGCTTCTTCTGTAGAGGCGAAAACCACCCCAGATGAAGGTGGGTATTTGTACTTGGCTTCTTATTCAAGTACACATGTAGATCATCAGACATGGTTGATTGACTGAGGTGCATCCTTTCACTTCACTCCCCATAGGGAGTGGTTCTGCAAGTATGACAAATATGATGGTGGTCATGTCTTCTAAGGGGATGAAATGAAGGCCAAAATTGTCAAACACAAAAAATTTCAAGTTGAAGTTGCAAGGTGGAAGGATTAGAACACTTCTCAGTGTTCTACATATTCTTGCATTGATCAGAAATTTGATTTCTATAAGAAATATAGATGATGCAGGTGTAAAAACATGGTCAAGATAGATACATGCAAGATAGTTCGGGGAGCACTGGTATTGATGCGGGGAGTTCAGATTTGAACTCTGTACAAACTTCTGAGTAGCACTGTTATTGATGGGTACAACAATTTTGTGGTTCCTCAAAGTGGAGCAGAAAGACTAGTGGTCTCTAGAGAAAAGACCATGGTATGGCATCAAAGATTTGGACATATTGGAGAGAAGAAACTTCAAATACTGCATGGTAATGGTATGGTAGAAGGTATGCTTGATTTCTATCTGGATTTCAATTTCTATGAACATTGTGTATATGGGAAGCAATATCGGGTGAGTTTCCCTTCTGGTGTGTTACGTCCCTATAATACTAATGTAGCCCCTTATTGTTATTGTTAGTGTAGCCCCCTTATTGTTATTTTTGTGCCCATCTAGTCCTCATATTGTTATTATTGTGACCCATAGAAGCTCAATATTGTTATTGTTGTGCCCTTACATTATTATTTTTATGTAGGCTCTGATTATATTGTGACCCCTTAAACTCATATATATATATATATATTAGCTTTGTCATTTGAATCATCCAAGAATTGTTCATTTATGTAATGTAAAGGAGGTTTCCCCCTCATAGAGGTTGATTTCTAAGTCATTGATCTATATTTTCTTCTATTTTGTGAGCTTGTTGCATAAGATTTGGTATCAGAACTTGGGATTCTAGGGTTTCGCTTCTTCAAACATGTCATCTTGGAATTTTCACCATAATTTTTTTTCTACGAGGCTTCAGAAGCTGAAATATTTATCACGTGGAGTGATATCTTGGTGAACTTCGTGTAAAAATTCCAGATCTTGGTTCACTATATTTTCAGACATATGATATGAGGAAGTTAGGGTTTTTGCAAGCTCCATAATTTCATCTCAAATAGGTGACCGAGGGAAAATCATCCCGACTTTCGTTTTAGCCATCAGATTTGAATTATTTAAACTGTGGTAGAAAGAGCACAGATTGTAGTTTCCTGTGTATCAATTTCAGAACCAAAGATATAAATAGTGGAACATGGCCCGTCGTACAAGTTCGATCTATTGAAAGAGTCGATAATTAGGTCATTGTGGTAAATTGGGTATAACTTTATTTTGAAGAATCAATATTAGGTCTCACCTATGGAATTTGAAAGAATACTCATAGGGATACTACGAGACTGAAGTTCAAATATTGGGGATCCGAAATCACAAAGATACATCAGGTTCAATATTGAGCTCCTCAAATGCAAGAAAAATGTGTGTATTGAAAATGCCATAATATAAAGCTAATCAAGGGGGAATATGTATTGAATATCCCAATGCTTTCCCTTCCAATGGGTGGTGTTGATGTTGTACTAGGAGTTCAATGGTTACAATCTTTAGGTACGATAATTTTTAACTTTCAAGAACTTTTCTTGAAACATTTTTGGGAAGGAAAGAAAGTTGAATTAAGGGGTATCGCAGGGAAACCAGGAAAGATAATCAACTCTAATGTCATGACAAAGCTTCTAAAGAAAGAACAATGAGGTGTAACTATAGAATTATGCTCAATAGAGCTTCAAACATCAAAATAATATATTTCTCCAGATCTCCAAAAAATCTTGGACATCATTCCAAGGCATTTGAGACTCCCAAAGGCCTCCCACCTATTCGTGATCATAATCATGTTATTCATTTTATTCCAGGAAGTGGTCCTCCAAACATCACGTCTTATTGATATCCCTATGCCCAAAGGAGCGAAATTGAACGTATGATTGCACAAATGCTAGAGGCTGATATAATTAAACCTAGTCAAAGTTCTTTCTCTATTCCAGTAGTATTGGTGCACAAGAAAGATGGATCATGGCACATGTGTCCGGATAATAGGGAGCTCAACAAGATCACTATTAAAGATACATTTCCAATTCCTGTCATTGATGAATTATTGGATGAATTGCATGGAGAAATTTACTTCACCAAGTTGGATCTCTGTTCAGGATATCATCAAATTAGAATGAAGACTGAAGACATTCTGTAAACAACATTTAGAACTCATGAGGGTATTTATGAATTTTTGGTCATGCTTTTTGGCCTTACCAATGCACCTTCTACATTTCAAGGGTTGATGAATTCCATTTTCAAACCCTTCCATAGAAAATTTTTGTTAGTATTTTTTATGATATACTAATATAGAGCAAGTCCTGGAAGGATCATGTTCAACATGTTGACATGGTGCTCAAACTATTGGATGAGAAACAATTATATGCAAAAACCTCCAAATGTTTCTTTGGAGTATAAAAGGTGGAATTGTTGGGTCATATTGTATCTCATGAGGGTGTTATGGTAGACCCTAACAAAATTAAATCCATTAAGGAATGGAAAATCCCCACAACCCCAAAGCATATGCGAGGATTTCAAGGGTTAACAGGGTATTATCGCAAGTTTGTTAAGAATTATGGGAGAATAACAAAACATCTAACAACATTATCGAAGAAAGATGTATTTTCTTGGATTCCAGAAGCAACTAAGTCCTTTGAACAACTTAAAGAGGAAATGTGCCAAGCGTCAGTCTTAGCTACGCCAGACTTCACAAAAACCTTTATTATGTAATGTGATGCCCCAGGAAATGGAATTGGTGTTGTTTTAGAGAAATAAGGAAGATCCATTTTTTTTTAAATTCATTCAATCAAAGGAAAGTATTTACAAAAAGTTATTTATGAGAAGGAAATTTTGGCAATACTACATGCACTAAAGAAATAGTGACCTTACCTAATGGGAAGAAACTTCAAGGCAAAAATAGATCATGATAGTCTTAAATACATTTTGGAACAAATACTATCTTCAGAAGAGCAGAAAAAATGGCTCACATAGATGTTGGGTTATGACTTTGAAATCATCTACAAAACAAGGGAAGCTAAATGTCATTGTAGATGCACTCTCAAGAAAGGATAAGGATGTGGAAGCATTTTTTTTTTTCCATTTCTATTGTCCAACCAGATTGGATAACTGAAGCAAGGGAGGAATGGAAGAATGAAGAAGAAGTGTGGACAATTCAAAAGTTGCAGCAAGATCCCACTACATATGATACATTTATCTGGAAAAATGATTCATTATGGTACAAATATCACTTATATCTTTGTAAGAATTCCCAAAAAAAACAAACTATTCTTTTGGAATTTCACAACTCTCCCTTAGGAGGACACTCGAGATTTTTAAAAACATACCATAGGGTCAAGAAATGTTTTTTTTGGGATGGCCTAAAATCTAATATTCAAAATTTTGTGGCGGATTGTTTGGTCTACCGACAAAATAAATTTTAGAAAATTAAGGCCTCGAGTCTGCTACAACCTTTATCCATTCCAAGTAATCATTGGGAGGGGTTTTCAATGGATTTTATCATAGGTTTACCCAAGTTCGAAGGAAAGAGTGTCATCATGGTTGTAGTTTATAGCTTTACCAAGTATGCACACTTTTGTACATTATCTCATCCATTTAAAACCATCACAGTTGCTACTGCATTTATGGAAACAATTCAAAAGCTACATGGAAACCTAAAGATCATTGCAAGCAACAAAGATCCCATTTTCACTAGAAATTTTTGGACGGAATTATTTTCTTATTTGGGTACTCAACTAGCTCATAGCTCATCTTATCATCCTCAATCTAATGGGAAAACTGAGATAGTGAACATATTCTTGGAAGGATAGCTTCGTTTCTTTGTATATGATAAACAAACACAATGGGTCAAGTGGTTACCTCTTACTGAATGGTGGTATAACACTTCCTTCCACATTGTAGTAAAAATGTCCCCATTTATTGCACTTTATGGATATCATATGTTGTCCATCACATCATATTTAAGAGAAAATTCTAAGGTTCAAAAAGTGGAAAATCACATCGAGCATCAAAAAAAAATTATCCAACTCTTAAAGGATAACCTAACTTTGGCGCATAATCAACTGAAAAAAAGGTAGATCAATATCGCATCGAAAGAAGTATTGATGTAGGTGACTGGGTATTTTTATGGCTACAACCATACAAACAAATGTCCCTCAAGCAAGCTAAGCAGGATAATAAATTATCGCCAAATTAATATGGTCTTTACAAGGTGTTGCAAAATATTGGTACTATGACATACAAATTGGAACTTCCTGCATCTTCTCGAGTGCACCCAATTTTCCATGTTTCATGCTTAAAGAAGGTTACAGGTGATAAACTCCCAGTTCAAACAATTTTGCTAGAACTTGAGGAGGAAGGAAAAATCATATTGGAACAGGAAGCAGTCACGGAAACAAGAACTCGACATCTACAAAATCGATCAATTTCAGAATATCTCATTAAGTGGAAGAACTTACACGCTGACAATTCCACATAGGAGAATGAGAATTTTATATAGAAGCATCCAAAACTATTCAAGCATTGAGGAAAACACTTTTTTGAAAGATAGGGGCATGTTAGGTCCCTATAATACTAGTGTAGCCCCCTTATTGTTATTGTTGTGCCTATGTAGTCCCCATATTGTTACTATTCTGCCCCATAGAAGCCCACTATTGTTATTGTTGTGCCCTTACATTATTATTGTAATGTAGGCTCTGATCATATTGTGACCCCTTAGAACCTATATATAGAAAGTAGGTTTTTTTATTTGAATCATCCAATAATTGTTAATTTATGTAATGTAAAGGAGTTTTTCCCCTCAAAGAGGTTGATTTGTAAGTCGTTGATCTATTTTTTCTTCTATTTTATGAGATGGTTGCATAACATGGTGTTAAGAGGGCGAACAAGATATTAGATCTTGTACACAGTGATGTGTTTGGACCTGTGTCGGTTCCATCACTGGGTAAGTATGTGTACTATGTTTCATTTATATATGACTTCTCAATGAATACATGGATATATTTCCTCAGGAAGAAATTTGACTTCTTTGACAGAGTTAAAGAATTTAAGGCTATGGTGGAAAACTGGATAGAGAAGAGGATAAAGGCATTGAGGACAGATAATGGTGGAGAGTTATGCAAGAAGGATTTTGAAGAGTTATGTAAGAAGTTTGGTATAGAAAGGTAGAAGAATAATCCATACACAAATCAACAAAACAACGTTGCAGAAAGAATGAACACGATGTTGATGGAAAAGGCAAGAAGCATGCTCAGTGGTGCTGGTTTAGGACAAGAATTCTGGGTAGAGGTAGTGGAGATTTCATGTTACTTGGTAAAAATATTACCTTCATCAATTTTGGACACATAAAATTTTAGGGGATAATATTCGTAGGTGGGCTAATTTTCCATGTTTTTTCCAGAAACAATATTCGCTAATTTCCATTTTTTCTAAGAATGATTCGCCCAAATTTTACATTATAAAGTTACTTTACCTTTAAAATCGCCAAATTTTTAAAGATATTATATGAAATTATTAGAAATTTGAATATTTTACAAACATATAGCCAAACATTTTATAGTTTGAATATTAGGTACTAGTAATATTCGCCAAGGTTTCTAAACCTTAAAATAATTTTCCACCCTTAAAATTTTCCTTGATTTTGGATGATAAGACTCCACAAGAGGTATGGATTGTGTTATCCTCCACAATGTCCCAAGGATCTGAATGGAAATCAATGGAGGTAACCTCAAACCACTTGGGATTTGGTAGCTAGAACTACCAAATCATAGAGGGATCTCTCTATGATCTTGTAGCCAAAATATGACTGAAGAAAAGTAAAGATATTAGGTTTGGTCTGAGCTCTAGTGTTTTGAAAATTTAGGGTTTTTTTTCTGGATCAGGAGGAGAGGTCAAGGAAAATAGGTCAGAGCTAAAATATTGCAATTGCATGGATACAAAGGGGCATGATGGGTTTTTCAGTGGCACTTTAAGGTTTTCAACTATAGTGTAGGGTGGAAAAGTAAATGATCAAAATGAGCATGACAAGCATGAGTTCATTTATCACAAGATGAACAACATAAACATGAAATTCCTACCAAAAGAGAGCATAAACATAAATATTTTTGTTTAACATCTTATAGGAATTTCATTGAAAATCATAGATATGGAAAGAATATTAATCAGTCATTCATAAATGTGAATTATAGTAGAAAAAAAATGTTGCAAAATCATATCACATGAATCGCTATATAATAGCTGCAATTGAACTTGTATTTATACTAATGTCCACTGTACACAAGACTCCAAGCCTTCTACTCACTGATGTCCAACCTTGATTTTGAATGAAAACTAAACACAAATAGACAAAAAACTTTTTCCAAATCCCTCAAAATAGGATCAGTTTACACAAATTTCTCCAACAAAACCTAAGACTAGGGAGGTTAAAACAAACATCTCCTTTTAGCCTTTGATTGACCTACCCATCATAAATGAACCTCAAAATTACATCAAAATATCATTAACAATCCTATTTACATTCATCTACATTATATCAACTCAAAAAAAGATGAATTACATCATGAAAAACCAAATTTGACTAAAAAAACTCAAAAAATGACCAACAGAG
Organism: Pinus albicaulis; assembly: GCA_034641835.2. Classification (NCBI taxonomy): domain Eukaryota; kingdom Viridiplantae; phylum Streptophyta; class Pinopsida; order Pinales; family Pinaceae; genus Pinus; species Pinus albicaulis. Next base: position 284,437,684 of record CM076576.1, on the reverse strand, counting down.
AAAAGTGCAGCGCCAACAGGGAAAAGTCCAGCTCCACCAAGGACAAGCGCAACATAATATTGTAGTGCACTTTTGACTACCTTTCGGACCTCCAAATCCTAATTTGAAGGTACCATTGGAAATATTAGGATGTCTAGTTATCTATAGACTCCTTAATCAAGCAAAATGGTCTCTCCAAGACTAAGAAAAATGTATTTTCCAAAGGTCACTCCAAAAGCGCAGCCCTGGGTCAAAAATGGTGGGAGAAAGTCCTTTTTAAGCCTTTTTTTTTGCAGTTTTCTCCCAATATGTTTGCTGACATGGCACAAAAAGCGGATAGCTCTGATTTGCAAGTGATTATTTTTCCATTGGTGTAGAGTTTTTCTCATTTTGACCATTGAGGGAAAAGCGTAGCACTAAGGCGCTGCACTTTTCGCTGAATTAGTTTTCCCATTTAGGCCAAAAAACACAAAAAGTTTCAAAAATTTTCGAAATTTCCCCATGGAGCTAGGAGATGATGTGATGAGTAATGAGGGAGGCCTCAACCAACAAATCAAGTTTTTCCTTCTCCATTTGCTTCATTAGGGTTTGCCTCAACGTTTTCTTCAATTGCTTGATTCTAACTTGAGAGATCCTATTCCTTGTGAAATAGTGCATGGACATGTGCCTCTGAAGCTTGTTGTTGCTCTTAGACCTCTTAAGAAGCTTCTCCAAGTGGAAATTGACCTTGTCAAGCCAAAATTAATTATCTTACTCAATTTCTGTTGCAATTAGGTCATCAAAATACTCTTGACCTAGTGATGGAGATGGTTCTGTTTCTTGCTCTAATGCCCTCTTTAGACCTCTTTTTCTATGTATCCTTGGTTTGAACTGCTCTTCTTGATCCTCTAACTCATCAACATCAACAACTCTCTTACCTTTTCCACCATCCTTCTCCAAATCTGCTTTTGGCTTGCTAAGTAAAAGTTGCTTGACTTGGAGTTTCTTGTTCTCTTGCTGAAGGAATGTGATCATGAAGTTTGCCTTTGACAACTTTCCATTTAGCTCTATAATCTCAACTTATTTCTCTTTGATGATTTTCTCAAATGATTTGACCTCCTCATGCATATCTATGTCTGCCATATGAGTGTCAACATGTATCTATTCTCATTCTTGAAATGATGATCTTCTCCTTTACTATGTACTTTCTCTACCATTTTGACCATGCTTCTATAAAGTTAGTGAGGTAGGTTGAGAGCTTTTACACCAGTGAAATGCATGAGTAATCTGACATGGTACTGATATAACCTTGATAACCTACCCTCACATGTGAAATATTTCATGATCATCTTCATGAGAGGGTCATACTTGTCAAGCGATCATGATCATCTTCATGAGAGGGGCTTATTTTTCAAGCAAGTGTTTAAATGGAAAAATGTGCTTTGGAACAACTTTTTATGGATGTTTCAAAAACATGTTATAGTTTTCAATGTCTAGGTCTCTTCTCTTGAACCAAAGCTCTCGATTTTTTTGGATCCATGTGGATATGGAAATAGCCTTTGCTAAAAGTGTAAACACAACCCCTACAATGGTTACCTAATCTCTCCTTAGACTAGTGGAAAAATTGCTCGTAATTTTGTCATTAAAACCAAGTTCTTCAATCTTTTAGCAAAAGGCAAGGCAAACTGCATCTTGAAATGATTTCTTAAGAAATTGTGTAGCCATGATATCCTTTGATGTAGTGGGTTCATACCTAATGATTTTACCTCCCTTATGCCTCCTTTTCTCTGTATTCTCTAAATCCATAATAAACAATAGCTCATTAGGACAGGAAATTAGGATTTAATGTAGGAAAACATGAGATTTTGGGAAATTTTAGGACTGGAAGGGGATGAAGGGGTTTGAGGGTGTATAAATTCTTAGGAAAATTTAAGGGGGTAAGGGATAGATGTTAGGGAGTGTAGGGAGGTGGAATTTTAGTAAATGAGTGAGGGGAAGGGTTGAAAAAGGGAAAAACACTGTCCTAGCCTACGAAAGTGTAGTGTAGGCTAGGGTTTGTAGGGAAATGATGAAAATAAAGGAAAGGGATGAGGGAAAGTTTTTAGGAAGGTATATGAAAGGTGGGGGAGGGTGAGTGATCATAAATTTGAGAGTTTTTCTTAGCAAATTGAACCAAAGAGACTTACTTGAAAAAAAACACAACAAACCCTAGGAGAGGGAATTCTTGAGCTTTTAAGCATGAAATGAAATGGAAGGGAGGTGTATGATGATCCAATTACTTGTAACTAATGTGCTGGAATATGCTTTTGATGTAGAAACCACTAGAAAAATAAATTTTCCTTCCTGAGGAAAAACATAGCAGTCTTGAGAAAAATGTAGTGCAACTAGTGAAATACGTAGTGCAGCAAGGATATTGAGCTTTTGAAGGTGAAATTTCACTTCTCTGAGATCTGAAAGGAAATTCAATGGTGGAGAGATGTCTGGTGAGAGAGAAATGAGCAAAAAATGAGCCTTGTTGGTCTTCTTATAGCCTATAAATCAAATTTTCTCCTTGGTGGTGATGTGGCCCCACCTTGTCTTGTCATCAATTTGATTTGATTACTTGTGTACTGCAAATTTGGAACCTTAGAACATATATTTACATCACGATAAAAATAAGAGTACATTTCTTGAGATCACTAGATATAATTTTTCATATTACTACTCTTAATGGTGACCTTGATGGTGACATGACCTATTTTTAGGATTTTGACAGTCTGACCTAATGATGACACTACATGAAAAGATAAGCTGAATAATGACCATAATGACGAAGACACTCTTTCAAAGGACAATGACCTAACCATGATGATGTTTATTGACCATGGAAATGAGAGGAGTAGTAATGACCTAGGTAAACTAACTAATGATCAAATTTTTATTTGGAAACCTATTGAAACTATAAAAAATTTCCCTAGGACGCTATCAACCATATGAAAGAGAATAATTTGATCAATGGTGACTGACATAACTGATAAACACTAACATTTCCTCCAGCTGGGGATGAAAACTCCTTAGGAGGTGTCAAGAACACCATAGACCAAGTAGCCTTATCCATTGGGCATGAAGTCAAAAAGAAAAAAGAAATACTGAAAACCTTATGGCCTTCACCTTGGGCTTCAAGATTCCATGAAAAATCCTTCACACTTTTCATAAAAATAAACTAGTATGTACAATGAAGATGAGAAATTTCTAAAAAATCAGGAATAACAATGCTTGAGGAGCCTATCATTAATTGGTCCTCCCGAACAATATTTTCCATCAAATTATTTCATCATAAATGCATTCTTTCCTCCGAAAGCTAAAATTATGTACGGTCCACTCCACAAGTTTTCAAACTTTCCATGTTTTCCCTTCTCTTCATTCTGGGCATCCCATTGGAGAACTATATCCCGCTCAGTGAGGTCATTCACCTTTGTTTTTTTGTCATAGATCTTTTTTATCTTGTCTTGAAGCTTCATAGTGTTATAAAATATCTCCTCTTAAGATTGCTGCAAATGAATCATATAAATGATTCTCCGCTGAATGTGATTGGGTTCACTATGTACTTCCTACAATATTTTCATGACCAGGATAGCAAGAGAAGTTTGAAAGATATTATCCACTCCATATACCAACTGAAAAGGTGACATACCTATGGAATTATTCATGCTTAATTTGTCCGCCCACAGAGAATTTATTAGCTTCTTGTGCCAATTCTTCTTATTGTCTTCCAACAACTTCTTAATAATGTTGGCCAATGACTTAATGGAAGATTCAACCAGCCCATTACTTTAGGTGTAATAAGATGTGGAGTGCCCCAAACTGATATGATACTTGTCACAGAAATATATTATTATTATTTATTTAAAAGTAGTCACGTTATCTATGATTATTTTATATGAACAACCAAACAATGACAAAATATTAGACTCAATAAACTAAATGATTTTCGTATCAATGGCCTGCCTAGTGGGAATAGCCTCGATCCATTTTTTGAAATAATCAGTTGCTGTTAAGATCCACTTATGTTGAGCTGAAAATGATGGGTGAATCTCACCAGTAAAATCAAGACCCCACTGCTGAAAGGGTGCTTGAATTGAAATTCGCTGCAAGGGTAGCGGTAGAAAATTTATTTTCCCCTGAAAATCATGACATTCATGAGAAGTCATAATATTTTCATAAACATATGAAAATAAACTCGGCCAGTAAAAACCAACCCTCAATATCTTATTTTCTGTGGAATTCCAAAAGAGATTACAACCAAAATCTCCCTTATGAAAGTCATTCATTACCTCCTTAGCCTCACTTTCAACTAGACAATTCAACAAGACTCCTCCTAGATCTTTCCAAAATAATGCATCATTAAGAATACAGTACTTTAGAGCATTTAACTTTAAATACATACTCTTACTCTTTGACACTTCACGAGTAGGATTCAAATGCTGAAGTACATAAACAATTTCCGAATACCAGGGAGATAAAATGAAAATATGTGATACCTGAGGTGTTGAATCAACCATTTCTTCATCAGATACTGCAGTGATAAGATTGGTATCAAGAGCATGCAAATTGGATTCTGCCATGAGCTGCGCCAAACCTTGTCCCTTGATTAGCTTTTTTGGTTTAATCTCGAGATCATATTCCAACATTACAGCAATCCATTTTCCTCGCCTACCTTTAGGGTCAGGCTGCAGCAAAACATCTTTCAATGCTGCATTTGGGACAAAAGAAATAATATTTGAGTGATGTATGTACGCCCGGAAATCCTTCAAATCTTTCACAAGCGCCAGGGCATGTTTTTCAATGATATCTTAGTGCCATATCTCTTATAGTTATACTGAAAATTGCAATTGGTTGTTCTGTTTTTAGGTCCATCTTATGCATTAGGACATCATCCAATGTTTGCTCAAAAGGAAATGAAAATATAATGAAATCCATAGTATAATCAAGGCTGATCAAAATTGGTACACAGGACAAAGAAAATTTGACTGTATTGAATGAATTCTTAGAATCTTCAGACCACTTTACCTCATTGTCCTTCTTTAAAATATTGGTTATCTCCCATAAATGCTCAGCGAGGTTGGGAATAAACCTTCACAAAGAAATAATCTTACCATTGAATGATTGGATCTCCTTATTTCTCAGAAAATCCAACTACTAGCATTAGGGGAATTTTGAGGACTAAAATGAGCCTCGTAAGGAAATAATAAAATAATAGCTAAACCAATAAAATAATATTTCTGAATTTTCAATTGACTTTTTTCACCACAATCCATGTAACCATAGTTAAATTCAATTCAAAAGTTGTACCAAAATAAAATTAATTAAAAATTGTATTGATGTGACTATAAGTAAGAATGAGTTTTTCAAGAAAAAGTCATTATCATTGAACAACTAATGCATTTGTCCTTTGTACTTAAATAAATTAAATTAAAATATAAATATAAATTTATAAATTCTTAATTATATTATATGCTATTAATTAAAATTTATATTATTTAAATTGTATAATAACATGTAATTAATATACTGTATAAAAATCATATAATATAATATAATATAATATAATAAATGTATAGGGATATGCATTGTTTCTTTCAAGAAATATGAAATGAAAATAATATATTTTTATTCAAAAAGTGTGAAATGATATTTATTATGAGTACTTTACTTTGACTTTAAAAGTACTTAGAGCACTAACATGGTTAACCATGATTTTTTATTCACCATTAAGAATGTGACAAGTAAGTACCTTTAACTCAAGCAATGCCACCTCAACCATTAGGGATGATGCTATCCCCTAAAATGTGATTGGTTCTCATAAAGTTAAATTTGATTGTACATTTTCCTTAGGAGGCCCATTTTAGACCTCAAAATTTCCCTAATGATTGCTTCAATTTTTGAAGGATCGACGTGCATGCCATCCTTTGATATGATATGCCCCAGCAACTTACCTTCCTCCATAGCAAACAATACCTTTTTTGGATTCAGCGAAATACCGAATTTCCTCTACCTTTGAAAAACAATTCTCAAGTGATGTAAGTGATCTTCATCCATTTGAGAGAAAACTAACAAATCATCTAGCAAAATGGCTAGAAATACATATTTTTCATTAGCAGAAGAAATATCCATCGCTCGCGGAAAGTTGGCTTCTGCATTCTTTAGCCCAAATGACATCTTGGTGTACATAAATGTACCCCACAATATCATGAAAGTTGTCTTCACACGGTCATCTGGATGCATTAAAATCTGATTGTACCCTGAGTATCCATGAAGAAATAAAATTATAGAGGCCCCAACTACCCTATGTAATATGTGTTCCATTTTAGGGAGAGGATAGTTGTCCTTCAGGGACACTTTGTTCAAATTATGGAAATTAATGTACAGATGAATTTCACTTGTCTTTTTTATAACTTGAACTAGATTTTACATCCAATTAGAAAAGCGAAGAGGAATAATAATACGAGCCTTATACAAACTGTTTACCTCTTTATCAATCGATGGAAGAAATCTTGGATTGATCCTCCCAAGGTTTTGGCAGAAAGGATTCTAATAAATCTTGATAAAAATCATGTGCTGAAGTATACTTTTATCATAAACCTTAAAATCTGAATAATCCCATGCAAAAACATATGAAAATTCATCCAAAAGTGTTGTGTATTTACCTTTCATTTTCGGAGTTAAATATTTAGACAACTTCTCCATCTTGGGCTTCTCAACTATGCCAATGTTGATATCTTCAACTCCCACTTCAATGGTGGCCATTTTTGGTTTCTTCGTGACATCATATTGATCGAAGAGCTTTTCCAAAGATGAAATACCTCTTGGAATGGAATTTCCTTTCAGCTGTAAGACTTCTAATTCTGTGGCATTAATTCCCCGTTCATTAAAAACATCATCAATATGACAAGTGACGAACTCTTCCTCTATTTTCATAAAATTGTTAATTTTCTTATCATCTTGAAATACTTCCCAATGCCTAAGGTTATCTGGGACAACACAATGATGCTTAATGTTAATTCCATACTTTCTACTGGGGTGTATCAAAATTCTAAACATGATTTATATAGTAGCAAGAGAGTCCAAAATACAATTCTAGTTTCTAGGAATCACGGATGAAGTATATTCAAAAAATGTTTTGAGAATATCTAAGACAACATTTCAATATGCTCCCATCCTTGAATTTTTGGCCTAGTATTCCCCTTTTACTTGTTTGATACTCAACTTAGATTTTCCATAAACTGAAATCTTCTGAGCCCCTAACTTCTTAAGAATATTTAGACCGATAATCAAGGCTTCACACTCAACTTCATTATTTGAAAAATTTAAAGCAAGCTTGTATGAACAAAACCTCACATTGGGAGGAATCTTACCCGATTGATTCATTGGGCTATGAATCCAAATTCCTATTCTAGCTCTTTATTTTCCCACCGCTCCATCAAAATCCATTGTCCAAAGACTCTTTTCCTCATCCAGAAGCTCAAATTTAGATGGTTGATATTTGTTTTCTGTTTGTTGATCGGTTGCCTCAATAGGCTCTGTTTATTTCACTGATTCTATTGGATGCTCAACTGATGAAATTGGTTGCAAATCAGCCTCTTTCTGTTCCATCTTTTCTGCATTTAAAAATTCTCCAACACTACATGAAATTTCTGAAATTTTCTCATCTTCTACTAGCTGACTATCTACATCAATCAGAATATCATCATTAAACAAAGTGAAATACTCTAAATCAATATGTACAATGTGTATAGGGTGATTATTAGGTTTATCTTTGTTGGTAATCATATACTTCATCTTTGTTTCCCGGTACAATTTTCTGAGTTGATCGAACACCGGTATAGTAGCATAAGAGAAATCGAGCTGCAAAGCACCTTTTATCTTTTGTCCCCATGATCGCGAGAGAAACATCTCGTACCTTGGAGGAATATCAGCCACAACCGCATCCATCAAGACATTATTTTGGGCAATCTGATCAAGAGACACTACTAAGTCTTTAATAAGATTGAGACACCTGACTCTACCAGAATTAAAGGAATAAAGGCCATGATATGGATGAGTAACGTCTAATCCCAATTTTTCCATTAAAACTTTCGGCATGAGATTATGAGATGCTACAGAATCTAACATGGCGTTATGAAGGATGAAATCATGAACTCTAAGACTGAGGTAGAACGATGAGACTTCACTATCAGGTAAGTTTTTGTCTATGGCTGGGCCAAACAACAATTCGGGGTGATCATCACTGACATTGACCATATCAGATGTTTGCTCAACTTTGAGCATCTTAGCTACGTGAAACTTATATTGATCATTCTTTACAAGTTCAATTAAAGGAATGGAAACTTTCAACTTGGAAATTTCATTCTCTAAACTAAAAAAATTGGGATATTTCTCTACTTCTTTGGAAGTGGCATCCTTCCTTTCAGACTATTCTTTAGCAGGAATCTCCTTTCTTTGACATGAAGTTTGTGTTTCCTTAAATTTCTTTGGATTGTTGGTTGATGCTTCATTGTTCTTCTTCTGGTTAGTAGCAGCAGACTTCTTGTCTTTTTTCTGATTTGTAGAGATCGGTTTTTGGGGCTGAGTATCCTTTGGAGAAGTTGGCCTCTTCTGATTTGAAGTGATAGCCACGTTTCTATTCCTCAAGGTATATTTCCTTTGCATAGAGCTAAGGGAATATTGGAAACCTCGCTGATAATATTCTTTCTTTGCTGCTATCATATCATCATTTGAAGGGAAAAATTTATGATCATTAGATTGATCAACCTCAAGTTCTTGAGTGTACTTTTCAGCTTCGATTAAGAAAATAGGCTGCCCATCATTATCAAAAAAACGATTCTCTTCAAGAATCTCACCTTTTTCCTCAATTTACTGAGTAGTTTTGTTGAAGTGGTGTTCTAATTTGCTGCTGTGGTTGTTGATCCTGACCACTCTGCTCTCTTTGCTTCATTCTAAGCTAAATTTGTTGTTGTCCTCAGAAATTGGGATTCCAGATCTAATTTTCTATTTTCCTATCTGATAGTGTCATCCTATCCATCATTTTCTACATAGTTATAATAAAAGAGTATAGGTTACCATCTGAAGAAGTAGTTGGCTCCTCCTTAACTGTTACCCTTCTTTCTGTCTTAATTTTTTACTTCTTAATCACCAAATTCGCCTCCACGGTCACTGCATTTATCTGCATCTCCTTGAGAGTTGTATGACTTCTTTTCCTTAGCCAATAAGCCATGTCGAGATCGAAGGCATTCAAATAGTGTATCAAAGCCAAGCAAGGAGGAGGCTTGATGTCATTGGGGATTGAATTATAGATCTTGTTGAAATAAGTAGTGAAATATTGCACGAACTCATTGGGATGGTTTCTCAATGCATCATATTCAACAAGAATCTCAAGTGGATTATTATTTTCTTCCCATTTGGATAAAAACAAATCAGTAAAATGTTGTGGATTTGCATTTGAATTTGGATTTAGATTACGAAACCATGTCTTCACATCCCTTGAAAAAATTTGGGCAATTACTGTCATCTTTGAATCATCGTTTTCGATCTCTACAAGATCGATGAAATCCGTGACCTTCACCATATGTTGCAGGGTTGTGACCTCTGTTGTCCCATCAAATAAAGGGAGCCTTATACCATACCCTTGAGGTAGAGAAGTGAGCTAAGAAAGTAGGATTAAATGGCCAAATCTAGCCATGAATGCTGCGGATGGTGGTGTAGGAGCAACAACAAGAGGTGCTTTTGGAGGAAGTGATGAAAAATGTGTGGAAGATGTTGCAGTAGCTGAATGAGGTGGTGAGGTAGGGAAAAATATTTCTTGTTGATACTGGATAAAAGCTTTCTTGGAGGTGTACTGCAAGGTATTAGGTAAGTTTTGAAGCTTGTGGAACTATGACCAAACCTTCCTATCTGTTTTAGATGCAGACTCTAATGATGGTGGACTCAATTCAAGTTTTACGGGATAATATGATATTTTTGAAAGTGAAGTTTCAGATATAGTTATGAATAATGAAAGCTCAAACTTGATGTCGAAAGATAAATTTTGTAGAGTAGTCAAATTAGCAGGAAGTGAAATAGATCTGACCAGTGATGGTGAACTTGAATCAACTTGTTGTAGTTGTGTTCTCTGATTCTTTAGAATCCTCTCGAGGTCTTCAACAGGAGATGGTGGATTAGGATTAAGGTTTGATCTTGTGAACTTCTTCTTAGGAGTCAGTTTTGAGAAATGAACTTTGGCTCTGCAAATTTCAAATCAACATTCTCGAAAACTAGGTCTTGTCACCCACAAGCCTAGATCTCAAAGAATTTTGTTGTGAAATCCTAGGGAAGATTTAATATTTCCTTCCCTGGAAACAACGCCAGAAATGTTATCCTCCACAATCTTCAAAGGCTAAGAATGGAAATCGATGGAGGTAACCTCAAACCACTTGGGATTTAGCCCTACCAAATATGGCTCTCTCTGTGATATTGCATCCAAAATATGACTGAATAAGGGTAAATATATTAGGCTATTTCAGAGCTCTAGGGTTTTTGAAAATTTTGGGTTTTTGCTAGATCAAGAGGAGAGGTCAAGGAAACTAGGCCAGAGCTAAAAGATTGCACTTGCAAGGATACAAAGGGGCATGAAAAGTATTTTCAATGGCACTTTAAGGTTGTCAATTGTAGTGTAGGGTAGAAAAGAAAATGATCAAAATGAGCATGACAAGCATGAGTTGATTTATTAGAAGATGAACAACATAAACATGAAATTCCTACCAAAACAAAGCATGAGCATAAAGAATTATGTTTAACATATTATAGGAAGATCACTAAAAAGCATAGATATGGAAATAAGATGAATCAATGATTCATGAAAGTGAATTGCAGTAGAAAAACACTCCTGCAAAATCATACCACATGAATCCCTATATAATAGATGCAACCGAACCTGTATTTATGCTAATGTCAACTGCACATAAGACTTCAAGCCTTCTACTCACTGATGTCCAACCTTTATTCTGAATGAAAACTAGATAAAAATAGACCAAAATCATTTCCCCCTCTCAGGGGTCGAATCCCTCAAGATAGGATCAATTTACACAGTTTTCTCTAACAAAACCTAAGACTAGGGAGGTTAAAAAAAATATCTCCTTTTAGCCTTTGAATGACCTACCTATCATAAATGAACCTCAAAATTACATAAAAATGTCATTAACAAGCATATTTACATTCATATACCTCAGATCAAATCAAAACAAGATGAATTACATCATGAAAAACTAAATTTGATTGAATAAACTCAAAAAATTGACCAACAGAGAAGAGCGTAGTGCCAACAGGGAAAAGCACAGTGCCACGAGGGAAAAGTGCGGCGCCATTTTGCAGGGCACTTTTGACTGCCTTCCTAAGCTCCAATTCTTGATCTGAAGGTACCATTGGAAATATTGGGATGTCTAGTTTTCCATAGACTCCTTAAGCAAGCAAAATGGTATCTCCAAGGTAGAGGAAAATTCATTTTCCCAAGGTCACTCCAAAAGCACAATGCCTAGGTCAAAAAGGTGGTAGAAAGTGGTTTTTTAGCCTCTTTTTTGAAGTTGTCTCCCAATTTGTTTTTTGACATGGCAAAAAAAGTTGATAGATGTGATGTTGATCCAAAATCTTTTGTTTGAGATGTATAAAAGAATTAACATGTGAAAATTGTAGCTTTTAAAAACAAGAAGCTTTAAAGGCATAAGCGGAAAAAGAGAGAAGCAATTAACATCATGCACGAAGACACAAGAGTTGATATTGGAGTTCGTCCAGGAGGGACTACGTCTCCGGGCCCTGCTCTAATAGTGGGGAGGCCCTGCTTTCATTAAATGGCAAAATGAAAGTACAAGTACAAAATGAGGAATTACACCCTTATACCTGCCCAATCTGTAAATGGCCGAAAATTGCAGACCTCTGCTGACAAAATGGGCAGCACCGTTGGATTTGTGGCGTCGAGTAGTGCTGAATCCATATAAAACTTGCCCCAATCGGACAAAGTGAAAATCTGGCCCCTCTGGAAAAATGGCTCATATCATGGTTCCGCCCCCTCCTGCACACTGCTCAAGGTTCCACTGCCTCGTTTTCCGTGCCCGCTCATGTCCTTCCTCGGGCGCACAAATGAATGAAAGTTCATATAATAAAGTGTGGGCGGATTCTTCAAAGCGACCGTTGGAGGAGTTGGTTGAGATGCACATTGTTTGGGCGGAGGTCGGGTGGTCAAATCCCGACCCCGCCATAATAAGGCCGACTCTTTTACCCACGCTCCATTTTTAAAAACCCGCATTACATTTTTAACCGGTCATTTGAACTGTTTTGTTATTTTTAAACTCCGCATTGAACCGTTGAATATTTTAAAAATATTTGATATGATGTGGGGGGGCCGGACCCATGTTGGGCGGCCCGCCCCATATGGTAATGTGCCATATATATACGGCCGTTGGTATTTGAAGACCGTGGGGTGCGGGGTTGACCACCCGCCCCCAACAACATGTTTAATATAATATAGTTCCGTGCGGATGGGGTGGCGGGGTTGGTGGCCCGCCACCCATATATATATATTTTTTGTTTTATTGTTATTAAAACAATATGGCGTTTTTTGAACCTTCAAATTTTGACTGAAGGAGTGCTTTTAACGGTCCCACAAATTCGCCCGGAATCTGGCCAGGTTGGTCGGAATCCGGTGGCCGGGTTTCAGCAAAATTGTTGCCTCCTTAGTCTGCCACATCACCACGTCAACCTCTGAACTTTGACTGCTCCTAACTCCTTCATTCGGACTCGGAATTGAGTGCCGTCTGCGCCGTTGGATTCAGAATTTCGAGATCTACAACTTGAACTTGGTTCGAAGGATTTTCTAACACTTTGATTTTTGAGCCTTGCACTCAAGCCATTTGTACCTGTACCTATTTAATCCACCTGGATCATTCCTCCCCACTAAAGAGCTTTTGGACCCCAAAAGCCTCATCAATCAACAGGCAAGTGAGGGAATTGCTCCCTCACCTTCTCCTTTTCAAGCCATTTGGCTTTACTTGGGTGCATCCCTTTGAAACCAACACGGAGATACTCCACATCTCCTCGTCGCGAAGTCCTGGTCCTTTGATCGAGAATGATGTCCTCTGGCAGTTCATCGAGATATTCTCGTGCAAAGTCATCCACTGTAGGAACTGATCCTACCTCCTCAGTGTCCATAATCAATGGGGGTTCATAAAGTTTTAGATTTTCAACATTCACAACTGAGTACATCTGCATGTATACCGGCAAGTCGAGTCGGAAAGAATTATTCCCAATCTTCTCCAATATGGTAAAGGGACCATACTGGATTGGTCGCAATTTCTTACCTTCTCCCTTCATTCGATCCTTGCTGATGTGGAACCACACTTTGTCGCCAACTTGAAATTGATGGTCAACTCGGTGCTTATCATGTCAGGCCTTATATCGGGCCTGACTCTTCTCCAACTGCTCTTGCACTACTTGGTGAATCATCTGAATCCGCTGAATGAACCGCTGTGCTTTATCCCTGTCATCACGCCCACTGGCATCTTCATCCCTTCCATAGATCATGTCGAAAGGGTCCTTTGGTAAATAACCAAAGCATGTCTCAAAAGGTGAACGCTGCATAGAGGAGTGCACTGCTCGGTTGTAAGCGTGCTGCACATATGGAAGGTGTTCATCCCACAACTTGGGATGTTTGCTGCAATAGCCCCGCAACAAGTGTACCACGGTACGATTAACGACCTCTGTTTGTCCGTCGGTTTGTGGATGGAATGCCGTGCTTCTCTTCAACTTGGTATCCATCATGCGCCACAAGCTGGTCCAAAACTCTCCAAGGAAACGAGAGTCTCGATCTAACACAATCGACGTGGGCAACCCAAAGTGGACCCAAACATACTGAAAGAAAAGACAAGCAGTCTGCTCAGCAGTGACCTGCTTTTTACAATGCATCAAGATGCACATTTTGCTAAAGTGGTCGACGAAAACATACAAATAGTCGTGACCCTTTCTTGACATAGGCAAACCTCCTACAAAATCCATCGACACACTTTCCCATGGACGACCCGGAATAGGGAGTGGTGTGTAGAGCCCGAGTTTTCTATTAGAGGGCTTTGAAACAGAACACATCACACATCCCTTTACAAAATGGGTTACAATGTTTTTCATATGGGGCCAAAAACAAAACCTTTGCAAATGACATAAGGTCTTTTCAACACCAAAGTGACCAAACACAAGAGAGGTATGCGCCTCTCGAATTACATGTACCCTTTCTACTGTGGGTATGCACAATTTACCAAGGTGATACAACAGCTTCCCCTGCAAATGATAGTTGTCCACCTGTGAACCATGAGTTAGTTTTGCATAAAATTCTTTAAAGTCATCATCATTAGTGTTCTGTTCAACATAACTTTCAAAAGACAATGACGCATTATGCAAAATAATAGAAGCAGCGATAGGAGGGCGAGAGAGCATGTCTGCTACTTTGTTACTAGTGCCCTTCTTATACTTTATTACCAGATGAAATTGCTGTAGAAACCCCATCCACCTGAAATGAAGAGATTGTTGTAGCTTGGTCTATGACTAAAGGTACTGCAAGGGCTGATGATCCGTATGGATGATGGTCTCCTTGCCGATCAGGTAGTGTTTCCACTTTTTCACACTTTGGACCAAGGCATACAATTCCTTGTCGTAAGTGGGGTAATTTATTACAGCCTGGGAGAACTTCTCCGAATGGTAACAAATCGGCTTCCTCTGCTGCAAAAGTACAACTCCCATGGCGTACCCACTGGCATCGGTTTCGATCTCAAAAGGATGCTGGAGATCAAGTAAAGCCAGGACTGGTGCGGTGCTGATTTTCTCTTTCAGTGCTTCGAAGGCCTTCTGCTGTTTTCCTCCCCACTGAAAGGCTTGTTTGATACTTGTCAGAGTGTGTAAGGGTGATGCAATAACGGAGAAGTTGGCAATGAATCTCCTCCAGTACTGTACTGCACCTAAAAAACTACAGACCTCTGTTACATTGGTGGGCTTAGGCCAATTTACAATCACCTCGACTTTTGAGGGGTCTATTTTTAATTGACCATTACCGACAATATGACCAAGGTAAACCAAAGAGGTTTTCCCAAACTCACACTTTGACAACTTTACATACAATTTTTCTTTCTTTAAAACATCAAGCACTTTAATTACATGGCATACATGTTCCTTCCAAGTCCTACTAAATACAAGAATATCATCTAAATACACAAGGACAAACTCATCAATGAAAGGCCTAAAAAGATCATTCATGACCCTCATGAATGTGGCTGGAGCGTTGCAAAGTCCGAATGGCATCACCATCCATTCGAACAACCCCTGTTTGGTCTTGAAGGCGGTTTTCCACACATCCTGCTCTGCAATTCTGACCTGGTGATAACCACTACGCAAATCCAATTTGGTGAAATAAACATCATTTTTTAATTGATCTAATAAATCATCAATGCGAGGGAGAGGGTATCGATTTTTCACCGTGATTTTGTTTAGTGCCCGATAATCCATGCACATCCTCCATGTGCCATCTTTCTTGGGCACTAACACGATCGGCGAGCCACAAGGAGAAGTACTTGGCCGAATGACCCCTTGGTTCAACAGTTCCTGTACCTGTTTTTTGATTTCCTCCATTTCGATGGATGACATCCTGTACATACCAATGTTTGGTAATGGAGCATCATGTTGCAAATGGATCTCATGTTGGATCCCTCGTTTTGGAGGCAAACCTTTGGGTTCCTGAAACAACTCATCATAGTTAGAAATAACATCACATAATTCCTATTTATGAGCCGGATCACATCCTCGGAAAGCATCGGTTATTTCTTCATCCTTTGCTCTCACAACCATGAGCAAACACCCCTTGCTGGAATTCACCAGTCTCTTCATCTGTCCTGCACTTACAAGGCTGGCATTGACTTTGGTTTGATGAGCTCTTACAATGTATTCTACCCCATCTTTAGTGATTTGGTATTTATTGTCATGGCGAAAGAAAACTGCTTTCCTATCATAAAGATAGGGACTCCCCAACACAATGCCACATATATCCAATGGTATTACATCCAATTCTACTTCATCTACCAGCTTAGAAGCAATAACAAATTTTACCTTACACTGCTTGGTTACATTTAGTTTTACTTTATCATGTATCCATCCAAGTGGATAAGGTTTTGGATGAGGCTTAACTTCTAAGCCTAACTTTTTAACCAAGGATTATGAAATAAGGTTTGCTTGAGAGCCTGAATCAAATAGAGTTTCTAATTTTTCATGGTTTATAACAACTCTAATATGAAACAACTCAATTCTCTTACGTTCATTAGAAAGAGGCTCATTTGATGAACTAGTGCTTTCATGTGATTCAGAATCATGAAGAGAATGAGTACCTTTTGTCCCTGCTGCTGTGATCAATGCCTCATCGCCTGAGTCGGATCCAAGGTCCTGCTGTGCGGTTGCTACCGTCTTCTGCTTACCCTTTCCTCCAAATCTCTTCGGCTTATTTTCTGGATAAAGTTTCCAACAGTGATCGTCGTCATGGCCTTCCTTTTTGCAGTGAGTGCAATAAGGCTTTTCTCCTTCATCCTTCTTTTTTGACGCCGTCTTCTTTTCCTTCCCCTTTCCTTTCCCTTTGAATTTTCCATTTGAAGGTTTGGAAGGTTGTGTCTTTGAATGATCGTCCTTATCATTTCTGCCCCTGTTCTCAAGATGAATGGCCTTCACACTGGCCGATTCAATGGTAGTAGGTTCAAACATTAACAATGAATGTCTAATGTAACTATGCAACGAACCAATGTACTTAGTTACAACTTCAGGAGAATTTAAAGAGATGCCCAAACTTAATGCCTGTTTTCGAAATTCTTCAGTAAAGGTTTGCACATTTTGTCCTTTACCTTGCCTTAGGTACTGCCACTCCATTAAGGCTTTCTACTTGTAACCTAAGGGATAGAATTGATTTTTAATTGCAGTAGTAAAATATGACCAGGAAGAAAGAATGTTACCCAAGTTACTGCTGCTTCGAAGTTTGCTCTCCCACCAGATGAGAGCTGTGCCACTCAATCGAAGAGAAGCCAATTGGATTTTTGCCTCGTCCTCCATAATCTGCTGGATCCTGCAATAGAGTTCAAGCTGCCTAATCCAATTGTTAAGCTTATCAGCATTACTTTCACCATTATATACTGGTAGATCAAACTTAACATCTAACTTAAAGAAAGGCTTGTTAGATGCATTTCCAGAATTTTTATTATGATGGTTAGAAGAGGAGGAAGGACTTTCATTTCCTGAAGGGGGTGGATTTCCTCCACCATCTCCATGTGCTGAACCTTGCCCTTCTAAAGAATGATCTCCTTTTTTCTCTAACCTTTCAAGTCTAGAGAATAGTCTCTCTACTCGATCTGCCATGGTATAGAAAGTTTTGCGGAAATTGAGCTCCTCTTCATTCCGATCTTCGTCCCCCATGTTCCTTCTCTGACGTGCACGTCCTGCTTCGGGATCAAAAGCCTGTAGCATCCCTTCGCCTCTTCTGAGCCTGCTTCTTGTTAGCATACAAACATGTAATTCACATCTACAAACACCCGCTCCGATACCACTTGATCCAAAATCTTTTGTTTGAGATGTATAAAAGAATTATCATGTGAAAACTGTAGCTTTTAAACAAGAAACTTTAAAGGCATAAGCGGAAAAAGAGAGAAGCAATTAACATCATGCACGAAGACACAAGAGTTGATATCGGAGTTCGTCCAGGAGGGACTACGTCTCCGGGCCCTGCTCTAATAGTGGGGAGGCCCTTCTTTCATTAAATGGAAAAATGAAAGTACAAGTACAAAATGAGGAATTACACCCTTATACCTGCCCAATCTGGAAATGGCCGAAAATTGCAGACCTCTGATGGCAAAATGGGCAGCACCGTTGGATTTGTGGCGTCGAGTAGTGCTGAATCCATATAAAACTTGCCCCAATCGGACAAAGTGAAAATATGGCCCCTCTGGAAAAATGGCTCAGATCATGGTTCCGCCCCCCTCTGCACACTGCTCAAGGTTCCACTGCCTCGTTTTCCGTGCCCACTCCTGTCCATCCTTGGGCGCACAAATGAATGAAGGTTTATATAACAAAGTGCGAGCGGATTCTTCAAAGCGACCGTTGGGCGAGTTGGTTGAGATGCACATTGTTTGGGCGGAGGTCGGGTGGTCAAATCCCGACCTCGCCATAAAAAGGCCGACTGTTAACTGTTTTGTTTAAACTGCATTACAAATTTTACTTGGCGTTTGAACCGCATTCCATTTACAAAACATTTATGAACCGTTTTGTATTTTAATATATTTGATATGATGTGGGGGGCCGGAGGGCGACCCACAAAGTTGGGTGGCCCGCCCATATGGTAATGTCATATATACTACTGTATGTATAGTGGACCGCGGGGGTGGCAGGGTTGACCACCAGCCCCCCAACACATTTCTTTTTTTTAATATTATTTGGTTGTGCGGATTTGCATGGGGTGGCGGGGTTGGTGGCCCGCCACCCAATATATATATATTTTTTGTTTTATTTTGTTATAAAACAAATTGTCGTTTTTTAAACCTTCCAATTTTTGACCGAAGGAGTGCTTTTAACGGTCCCACAAATTCACCCGGAATCTGGCCAGGTTTGCCGGAATCCGGTGGCCGGGTTTTAGCAAAATTGTTGCCTCCTTAGTCTGCCACATCACCAAGTCAACCTTTGAACTTTGACTGCTCCTAACTCCTTCATTCGGACTCGGAATTGAGTGCCGTCTGCGCCGTTGGATTCAGAATTTCGAGATCTACAACTTGAACTTGGTTCGAAGGATTTTTGAACACTTTGATTTTTGAGCCTTGCACTCAAGCCATTTGTACCTGTACCTGTTTAATCCACCTGGATCAGATGTGCAGGTGATTATCTATCCATTGTTTTATATTTTTTCTTGTTTTGACCTCTGAGGAAAAGCACAGCGCCAAGGTGTTGCGCTTTTGGCTGAATTGGTTTTCCTATCTAGGCCAAAAAATAGAAAAAATTGAAAATTATGCAAAATTTCCCCAAAGTTTGTCCAAACATGCCCCATGAAGCTAGGAGATGATGTGTCAAGCAATGAGGGAGGCCTCAACCAATAAATCAATTTTTTCCTTCTCCTTTTTCTTCATTAGGGTTTGCCTCAAATTTTTCTTCAATTGCTTGATTCTGACTTAAGAGATCTTGTTCCTTGTGCAATAATGCATGGAAATGTGCCTTTGAAGCTTTTTATTCATATTATCCCTCTTAATAATATTCTCCAATTGGAAATTGACATTCTCAAGCCAAAATTCCTTATCTTGCTGAATTTTTGTTGCAATTAGGTCATCAAAATGCTCTTGACCTAGTGATGGAGATGGTTCAGTTTCTTGTTGTAATGCCCTATTGAGACCTCTTGTTCTTGGTATCATTGGTTTGAACTACTCTTCTTGATCCTCAAACTTATCAACATCAACAATTGTCTTACCTTTTCCA
Organism: Pinus albicaulis; assembly: GCA_034641835.2. Classification (NCBI taxonomy): domain Eukaryota; kingdom Viridiplantae; phylum Streptophyta; class Pinopsida; order Pinales; family Pinaceae; genus Pinus; species Pinus albicaulis. Next base: position 284,418,193 of record CM076576.1, on the reverse strand, counting down.
TCATCCTTCTCCAAATCTACTTTTGGATTGCTAAGTAAATGTTGTTTGACTTGGAGCTACTTGTTCTCCTACCGAAGGAATGTGATCATGAAGTTTTCCTTTGAAAACTTGTCATTTAGCTCTCTAATCCCTGCTTATTTATCTTTTATTTTTTTCTCAAATGATTTGAACTCCTCATGCATATCTATATCTGCCATATGAGTTTCAACATGAAACTGTTCTTCTTCTTGAAATGATGTTTCTTTTTTATGTGTTGATATATCTTCAACTCTTGTAGTAGGCTGAGCCCTTTCCACAGTGCCAGGAGAAAAAATAAGCCTCTTCCCTATAGTTTAGGTTTTATTAACCTCAGCCCTAGAAGTCCTTGTGATAGGTTTGCTTGTAGAACCTACTTCTTGTTTCCTTGGTGAAGTCAAAGGTGTAGAGTGACTGCTTGACTGAGTTGGAGTAGGAAAAAGTGAATCTGAATGCATGAAACCATCCCAATACAAGTTTACCTGTGGAAAACAAGGATTTTCATGAAGCCATGATGGAACGATATTTCATGATGATCTTCTCCTTTACTATGTACTTTCTCTACCATTTTTACCATGCTTCTGTAAAGGTAGTGAGGTAGGTTGAGAGCTTTTACATTGGTAAAATGCATGAGTAATCTCACATGGTACTGTTATAACATTAAGAAACTACCCTCACATGTGAAATACTTCATGATCATCATCATGAGAGGGGCATAATTTTCAAGAAGGTGTCTAAATGGAAAAATATTCTTTGGACCAGCTTTGTATGGAGGTTTCAAAAAAATCTTATAGTTTTCAATGTCTAGGTCTCTTCTCTTGAACCAAAGCTCTCAATTGTTTGGGATCGCAGTGGCTATGAAAATAGACTCCGCTAAAAGAGTAGAGACAACCCCTGCAATGGTTACCTTATCACTCCTTAGACCAGTGGCAAAAGTGCTTTATGAGCTGCTCATTAAAGCAATTCAGCTAATCTTTTGGAAAAAGGAAAGGAAACCTACATCTGAAATGATTTCTTAAGAAATGGTGTAGCCATGATATCTTGTGCCTTAGTTTATCCTGTGCCTTAGTGGGTTCATACTTGATGATTTGACCTCCCTTATGCCTCATTTTCTCTGTAGTATCTGAATCCGTAGTAAACCCTAGCCCACTAGGAGGGGAAATTATGGTTTAATGTAGGGAAACAAGGGATTTTGTGCAGTTTTAGGAATGGAGGGGGATGAAGGGGTTTGAGGGTGTCTAAATCATTAGGAAAATTTAGGGTGGTAGGAAGTGTAGGGAGGTGTAATTTTACGAAATGAGTGAGGAGAAGGGGTGAAAAAGGGAACATCACAATCCTATCCTAGGAAAGTATAGTGTATTCTAGGGTTATTTAGGGAAATGGTGAAAATAAGGGAAATGGATGAGGGAAAGTGTTTATGAAGGTATATGAAAGGTGGGGGAGGGTAAGTGAGCATAAATTTAAGGGTTTTTCTCAACAAATTGGACCAAAGATACTTACTTTAACAAAATCAAAACAAACCCTAGGAGAGGGAATTCCTGAGCTTTTAAGCATGAAATGAAATGGAAGAGACATGTGTGATGATCCAATTACTTATAAATAATGTGATGGAACCTGATTTTGATGTAGAAGCCACTGGAAAAAAAAATTCCCTTCTTGAGGAAAAACACAGCATTGTTGAGAAAAACGCAGCGAAGCTAGTGAAATACGCATCGTAGCAAGGAGATTGAGCTTTTGAAGGTGAAATTTTACTTCTCTGAGAAATGAGAGGAAATTCAATGGTGGATATATGTCTTGTAAGAGAGGAATGAGAAAAAAATGAGCTTTTTTGGTCTTCTTATAGGCTGGAAATCGATTTTTCTCCTTAGTGGTGATGTTGCGCCACCTTGTCTTTTCATCAATTTGATTTGATTGCTAGTGTACTGCAGCTTTAGAACCTTATAAAATATATTTAAATCATGATAAAGATTAAAAAAAATTTGTTTATATCATTATAGATGATTTTTAATACTCCTCTTAATGATGACCTTAATGGTGACATGACCTATTTTCAGGATTGTCACAATTTGACCTAATGATACTACATGACAAGATAAGTTGAATAATGACCATAATGAACAAGAAAATATTTCAAAGGAAAATGACTTAATCATGATTGTTGGAGAAGGGTCTCCTAAAGCTGCAAATTTTGTCCATTTTTGTATATTTTTGGTATTATTTAGTCTAACACAGGGATTTTGGGGTGGGTCAAAGCCCCGAATTCATTGTAATGGGTCAAGGGTAGACCAAGAGTCTGCAAATTATGGGTTGCAGACCATTGGATGCATAGGCTAAATTGATATAAATAGATGAACCTTTTTGAGTCTTACGGTAGGCAAGAATTGAGATTGATGCTAAGCACGAATTGTTAGATCTGTTGTCGGGTTGTTAGGTAAGGACTCCTGGTGGCTGTGTGCGCACGTGGTATTTTGGGATTGTTAGTGGAATTTGGTATTAGTATATATGCAAAGTACTATTGGATATCTGATTCTATCTAGATCTGTTTTGTTATAATTGATGTGAACCTGGGCTATATGATTAAGTTGCGAAAGTATATGTTTAATAGCTGTGAACTGTGAAAGTATCTATGTTTTTGGTATATGTATCTATGATCTGTTAACTACTGCGATTATAGTGTTCTATGCTGATGAATTGGTATTACGCACATGGATGCGAAGGTATTTACTAGATCTGTGCATGATAATAGCTCTGTTATACTACATAAGCCTGTGAATAGATCTGTTTAGTGCGAACTCGATAGGCTGGGAACACAGACCTGATTGAATTACCTACTTTCTCTCAAGGTGTGGAAACCTAGTTCCAACACCCTCCCATACTGATTCGGGTGAGACTTTGGCTTGCATAAGCAGGTCATTGCCGAAAGGGCCAGTAGTATAGGGGTTTTTTGGCAAACCTTAACTTCTGAACCTGGGTCAGGACCCCCCGAGCCAAAAAATGGTTCCGTTTCCGCGACCAGGAGCGTTTTTAGAGAGAGATCGGGTAATGCCAAGAACACAGTGGAGACCTGAGAAGAAAGAGATCGATGAGTGGTTTGAAAAGCAAGTTCATGAATTTTCTGTGAAAGAGAATCACAACGTAAAGTTGACAGCAGAGAAGTGGAAGAATAAATACATTTTCATAGAGACCTACAAAATTTTCTTTGTGAAATTTGCAACCGAGCTTCAGGAGTGGCTTGAAAGGCTCGTAGATTTCTAGAAGTGTTGGAAGGATGAACGGGTCATGGAGTGGACCCCAAAGCTGATCTAACAGTTAGAGAAGACTGATAACACCATCACTCGCATGATAGATCATTGGGTGGACAGTGTGATAGGAGGATTTGTGACGAAATTTTCAATCAATCAATTTGTGTCGTATTCAGAGGCAGAGCGAAGATTCTGCAAAGGTTTCTGGGGTAAGCTTCTGAAAAATCTGCCATTACTGATTAATATCTTATTGTACAAAAAGAGAATTTTGTGCAGCCATATAGAGCGAATGAGCTCCGATCAGAGCAAGGGTACAACGCGCAGTGGTAATTACTATAGAACTAACCAAGAAGGAGATAGATCTGTCTATAGTCCAGTAATGGATTCAGCTATGCAAGAACCTCGAAATACACCACCGTCGAGCTAGCATAGGGGTAACAACTCGCCTGTACCCCCACCTCCACCAGAGGACGAGATGGCCTCACACATGAAGCTACCTACCTTCAAGGGCATAGGGGATGAAGACGTGGATCTGTTTTGGTTTTTCACAGGATCAGTATGGACTACGTAGAACATGGCCAATGATGCTATGAAAAGGGCGCATCTATCCCTTACCTTTGAAGGGAGAGCATTAGACTGGTATATGGGATACATTGCTCAACATGTGAATGTGACCATTGAAGAGATTAAGAATGCCTTGAAGCAACAATTAAAGAAGCCTAAGTCCTACTCTCATATAGTGAACGATCTGAAAGATTTCAAGCAAGGACCATCCGAGTCTATATGGGAAGCTGACCAACGGTTAAAAAAGGTAATTAGAGAAGGAGGATTTGTGTATGATGAAAGGTAACACACGGAGTGGTTCATTGCTATGTTGTTGCCCCACCTATGCGTACTAATGGGTCATCAAGCCATTGAATCGTAGGAAAAGGCCTTGGAGATTTTTATGAAGCTGGAAGTTGTGCCAAGAGATGATACCTAGTTAGGAGTACAACAAATACAAGGAAAACTAGAGGAAATACACATGGAGATCCAGAATCTGCAGAAGGAGCGAGGAACAAAGGCTAGCCCTAACAGATGGTGCATACGATGTAGGGTGAATGGCCACACCAAGGATAACTGTCCACTGCTAGCAGAATACATGCAGGTTGAGGGACCTAGCCCGTTGTGTCCTAGGGAGGTTACGGGACCAAGTGGCCCGGTGTTGTGGTGCGATGATTGTTGCGTTGCTGGGCTGCATGATACCAACCATTGCCCTCGCGTTGTTGTATATGTCCCAGAAGTAAAGCAACAATGGTGCAGGTTTTTCAGATCTGTAGGACATGATGAGAAAAACTGTCGGACTTATGATCTGATGATAGACCGAGGAAACCTATATAGGGTACAGTCATATCCTTCCTCACCAAGGTCCCCCTCAGGCATAGGTGGCTCCCTAGCTAGGGGCAGGGGAGGGGACCGAGGTGGAAGCGCAGGTAGGGGAAGAGGACAACTGATCTGCTATAACTGTGGAGAGATAGGCCACTTTGCAAGGGACTACATGAACCCAGAAAGGCATCCCTACAGATACTGCAGACAAATGGACCATGTGATTGAAGACTGCCCAATTCTGATAGCCAAAATGCAGGACAAGCAGTAGAAACCTATGCAGAATGTGCAAAGGGTTAAGGTAGAACCTCACGATGAAGGACCAATAATTAATGTTATAACACACAATGGCATGGCTACTGGGGGGGCTCAAGAGAAGGTTGCAACAGAGCCTATGATATGGAAAGTAGTCACCAAACAAGAAGGTTTGGACCTACAAAAGGAGAAGGAAACCTTTGTCATAGATCGGCAAGACTTTGCTCAAACTGAGGCATCTGCTTCTCAGAAACCCGCAAATAGTAGAGTGGAGGATGAGGTCAAACCATTCTTTCAGGGATGTATGAAGCTATTGCGCAATCAGCGGGCTGTAGAAAACCTCCAAGCACTAATAGACAACGGCACAGAATGAACTAATCCACGCCTAGAAGTTAAGGATGTGCACAAATTATACAAACATAAGAAACACACTGGTAGGGAAATGCAGCTTACGGCGCAAATTGGTGATTATGAAATGGATTAGGTTATTTTGGACATAGGATTAGATGCAAACATACTGCCCAAGCATACTTGGAAGCGAATGGGGGAACCTAAGTTGGAATGGTCCACTATCTAGTTGCGCATGGCCAACCATTAGAAGATCATACCATTGGGAAGGCTGTCAAGGATGTGCACAAATTATACAAACATAATCCACGCCTAGAAGTTAAAATGAACTAATCCACGCCTAGAAGTTAAGGATGTGCACAAATTATACAAACATAAGAAACACACTGGTAGGGAAATGCAGCTTACGGCGCAAATTGGTGATTATGAAATGGATTAGGTTATTTTGGACATAGGATTAGATGCAAACATACTGCCCAAGCATACTTGGAAGCGAATGGGGGAACCTAAGTTGGAATGGTCCACTATCTAGTTGCGCATGGCCAACCATTAGAAGATCATACCATTGGGAAGGCTGTCAAAAATCATGGTAGATATTGCAGGAGTTAAGGTCCGAGCAGATTTTGAGGTTATTTAGATCGTAGAAGATGCAGGCCCTTATCTTGTGCTCCTAGGATTGGACTAGGCCATATATATGGGCAGTATTATCAATTTGAAGAAGAGAAGCATGGTATTTGAAAGTGAAGGAACACGGGTGATAGTACCACTAGACCTTGCAGAAGGAGAAAGGTATACAGAGCCAGTGCATGAGAAAGAGGAGGTGGATCAAATGTATAAGTTAACTATGAGGGATGAAGACTGGATCAATCCTACAGCCGATGGTGTGCTGTGCTGGAAAAAGGATAGCGAAAGCTTTTCTGACTTCGACGGAGAAATGGAAAATTGGCAAAACCGGTTACATCATGTCTCTATGCTGCGCTACCTACGAATCACAAGGGACTTCTACTACATATCCTCAGAGGTAAGAGAACTGCCCTACTTTGATGGTTTCGGTAGTATAAAAGAGTTTTTGTGAACATTTGAAGTTGAGTTTCAAAGATAATGAAGGCTATGGGCCCTTAATCTAGCCATGCACGCAACACCTGCAAGATGGTGGGACATGCATAAGGGGGTGTTCCAGGACTGGGAGGAATGTCAGGACATGATGATCCTGTGATTTGAGTCTCTGATTGATGTGCACGTCAAAACGTTCCTGTTATGCGGATAAATCCTTCTTGCGAACATGAACGATCTCCCTAGTATCTTAAGGATATCTAGAAATAAACAACCAAATGAAAACCATTTTCTCTAAATCATTTGTGATTCAAAATTATTAATTAACAAAGTATGAGGAAATGCCCCTACCTGAAGTCCAACGCTTGTTGTAATATTTATATCTAATCGCTCCAAAAGAGGTCACTTTAGCATATGAGACTTGCAATCAAAGATAGAAAAAAGGATTAAAAGCACCTGCAAGATATACTAATTCAGAAATCATTAATCTATCTCAGTGATCAAGGAATCCAAGAATTAAATTACTCAAATAGATATATGAACAATTTAATGAAAAAATAGAATCCATTTGTATTAACTTTTATAGTAACCTTACAACATTGTCGCCTTTGTAGGTTTTAACCACAGAGCAGTATCTACACAAGAATCTTATAATAGAAAATAAACAATAGTGAGAGCATAAAACATAAAACAGACAAACACAAAGATTTTCCCCTGGATCCCAAATAGGGATGACCAGCTTGATATTTCATTATATTCCTTTTAGTGTTACAACACATATATATACATGCCGAAGCATACATAAACCCTAATCCATTAACCCTGGATTAGAACATAACCGTAGTTCCCTTGACCAGATTTACAAAAATACTAGGGGCCAAAAACCATCGTACCCCAAAACCATGTGCAAAACCATGCACAAAACCATGGGTGCGGACTACACAGAAAATTAAGGACTAAAAGTTTCATGGAAGCGACAGTCCAGGGCTCCAGGCTAAGGGGGCCTACGACCCCTCTAACACTTCCCGTTGCGCCAGTAGCGAGGGGGCTATCCCCTCTTACACCCCCCGCGCATGCTTAGTCGTGGAAAGAATATAACACATACCCAACATTCTCCCACTTGTTGTTTTCTTTCCACAAGGGGTCACAAGAGAGCTTAGTCATTGGCCCAATTCTTCAACACCCATTGTTTCTCTACACCAAGAGAAATTCTGAGTGCTCACAGACTTTGTTAATGCATCTGTAACATTCTTCAAAGTGTCCACCTTTACCAGCAACACCCTTTTAGCCTCAACCATATCTCTCACAAAGTGATACTGAACATCAATGTGCTTTGTCTTTGAATGATAAGCAGGGTTCTTAGCCAAGAAAATTTCACTTTGGCTATCACGATCTATCCTTATAGCTTGCTGTACCAACCCCATACTTGAACACAATCTCGCAACCAAATTGCTTGCTTGCATGAGTGGGCACTATGTATTACGCGCCTCTACGTAGTTGAAAGAGCCACTATAGAAGCGTATTTTACTCATCCAACATTGCGCCTCTAAATAAGCTAAACACATACCCACTTGTAGATCTTCATTGGTCCATATCTCCAGCCTAGTCTGCATCAACGAAACCACGAATGTCCAACATTCTTTCCCATCCTGGTCTTCCTTGGTAGCACAAGTCATAATCACTAGTGCCACGTAAATATCCGAAAACCCACTTCACTGCTGTCCAATGCTCCTCTCCCGGGTTTGACATAAACCTGCTCAATACTCCCACTGAATGTGCAATTTCTGGTCTAGTACAGACCATTGCATACATCAGGCTACCCACTGCACTTGCATATGGAACATGGGACATATCCTCCTCTTCTTCTTGTGTCTTGGGACACTGTTCAGCAGACATCTTTGCACCTACAGGGATAGGAACACTCACCGGTTTACTATCCTGCAAATTGAACCTCTGCAATATAGTATCGACATACTTCCTCTGGTTTAACCAGAGCTTCCTCTTTGCCTGATCTCTCTTAATTTCCGTGCCAAAAATATAGTTTGCAGCACCAAGATCCTTCATGTCGAATTTGGAGAACAGTTGGGTCTTCAAATCTTGGATAATTTCTTTGTCATTTCCAATCAACAACATATCATCCAAATACAAGACCAAATAAATAACACGGTCACCAATTAATTTAAAATAAACACAATGATCCTCCTTGCTTCTGGTGAAGCCAAGTCCCCGTATATAGGTATCAAATTTCTGATACCACATCCTTGGTGACTGTTTTAACCCATACAGAGACTTCTTCAACCTGCATACCAGTTCTTTCTTGCCCTTCACCATAAAGCCTTCAGGTTGCTTCATGTAGATATCCTCTTCTAGATCCCCGTGAAGAAATTTTGTCTTCACATCCATCTGTTCTATCTCAAAATCAAATGCAGCAGCAATAGATAAAAGTAATCTAATAGAAGTAACTTTGGCAACAGGAGAAAAGATATCACCAAAATCAATTCCTGGCACCTGGGAATAACCTTTTGCTACCAACCGAGCTTTGTATTTCTCCACCTTGCCTTCTACATTCATCTTCTTCTTAAACACCCATTTTCTCCCAATGGGCTTCCTTCCAGCCGGCAACTCCACCAGATCCCATGCATCGCTTTTGTGCAAGGATGCCATTTCATCAACCATGGCCTCCTTCCAGAGTTTTCCATCCTCTGAATCTACTGCCTCCCTGACAGTTCTGGGTTCATCATCAGTTATAGTTAAGGCAAAACCTGAAAAGAAAGCAGATGGACTATACCTTTCTGGTTGCCTTCTTTCCCGAACTGATCTTCTCAAAGCTGGAGTTTGTGGCTCTTCATCTTCTGAGTCTTCTTCTGTTGTAGAGTCTGATTCATCCTCCTTTAGCTCAAAATATATCTTCTCAGGTTCCTTTGGTAGGACTTCATGTTTAACAACATATTTCACTTCTCTAAACACCACATCTCGGTTGTACACAACCTTCCTTGTTTCTGGGTTCCAAAGCTTGTAACCCTTTAAACCATCCTTATACCCAATAAAGATGCACCTTTCTGATTTATTATCCAACTTGGTCCTTTTCTCCTTTGGAACATGTACATATGCATCACATCCAAATACCCTTAGATGTGAAAGAGAGGGTTTTTTACCAGTCCATACCTCATGTGGAGTCTTATCCTCCAACGCTGATGAAGGTGATCTGTTAACTAAGTAACATGCAGTCTCCACTGCCTCTGCCCAGAATTCTTGTCCTAACCCGGTACCATTGAGCATGCTTCTTGCCTTTTCCATCAGTGTTCTATTCATTCTTTCTGCAACTCCATTTTGCTGAGGTGTATATGGAGTAGTCTTCTACCGTGCTATACCACACTTCTTACAGAACTCTTCAAATTCCTTCTTGCAGAACTCCCCACCATTATCTGTCCTCAACGCCTTTATCTTCTTCTCTGTCTGGTTTTCCACGAGAGCCTTAAATTCTTTAAATTTGTCAAAGACTTCAGATTTCTTCCTCAAGAAATATATCCATGTATTCCTTGAGAAGTCATCTATGAATGAAACATAGTACACAGACTTTCCCAGTGATGGAACTGACACAGGCCCAAACACATCATTGTGCACAAGTTATAATATCTTGTTTGCCCTCTTAGCACCAGAAGGAAAACTCACCCGATTCTGCTTCCCATATACACAATGTTCACAGAAATCGAAATCCAGAGAACAATTAGACATACCTTCTACCATACCATCTCTATGCAGTATCCGAAGGCCCTTCTCTCCAATATGTCCAAACCTTTGATGCCATAGCATGGTCTTTTCTCCAGAGACAGCTAGACTTTCCGTCCCACTTTCAGGAACCACAGAACTGTTACACCCATCAATAACAGTGCTACCTTGTAGCTTGTACAGAGTTCCAGTCTGAACTCCCCGCATTAATACCAGTGCTCCCCGAACCATCTTGCAGGCATCTTTCTCGAACACTGTTTTTACACCTGAATCATCCATCTTGCTTACAAAAATCAGATTTCTGGCCAATGTAGGAATATGCAGAACACCAGGAAGTGTTCTAATCCTTCCACCTTGTAGCTTCAGCTTTACCTTTCCACGTTCGACGATTTTTGCCTTCCTATCATCCCCTAGGAAGACATCACCATCATATTTCTCATACTCGCAGAACCACACCCTATGGGGAGTGAAGTGAAAGGATGCACCTGATTCAATCAACCATGACTCATGATCTACATGTGCATTTGAAGAAGAAGCCAAATACACATCCCCACCTTCATCCGAGGTGGTTTTTGCCTCTGCAGAAGGAGCTTCATCAGATCCCTTTCCTTTCTCAGGAGCTTTAGATCTGCATTCCTTTTTGTAGTGTCCTTCCTTTCCGCATTTCCAGCACACCTTTACAAACTTTCCGGGAGATTTAGATCTCCCTCTAGATTTAGATCTCCCACTCGAAACCTTATTCTTGTTTCTGTTCTGGGACCTTCCTCGTACAGATAAGGCATCTCCATTCTGACCCTCCATATTTCTCAGTCTCATTTCCTCCGACAGCAAGGCTGAGACAATGTCATCAAAATTCAAGGTAGTTGTATTGCTACCTATTGCAATAACTTGATTTGTTCCATGATGCATTGAGAACTTAACTGGATACTTATCTTCATCGAGATTTTAATATCCATGAGATAATCAATGAGCTTACCACAATATTAGAAGGCGTTCATATGCTGCGGCTCGAGTCTCCATCCTTCATCTCGGGTTATACGACTTTTTTTCGTGGAGACAACTATTCACAGACTCGGGTGGTACAAAGTCTAGTTTTTCCCACAAATTCTTCACCATTGCTTCCCGAGATACATTCATATCTTGAATACGAGACACACAAGTAATTGTGTTCTTAGCCTTAGACCTAGTTTCTTCCGAGTCTTCATCGACATTTCCCGTTGGTTTAGTACACGGATCTCTCGCCCGATCCACGTCTTTATCCACCGGTAGATCCTCCATCTTGAGCTTCCACAACTCAAAACCTCGGCCATTAAATTTCTCGATCTCTTTATCTTTCCATAGCTCGCCATCTTCTTTCACTAGCAAGAATCGTCTATGGATCTCCCCTTGAATAGGGTCTACCTCAGGCCCAAGAAAAAAACCCTCAGCAGCAAAGGCGTCCCCTTGAAGCTGAAATAGCTCTGATACCAAATGTAGGTTTTAACCCTGAACAGAAATTATCTACACACGAATCTTATAACAGAAAATAAACAATAGCGAGAGCATAAAACATAAAACAAATAAACACAGAGATTTTCCCCTAGATCCCAAATCGGGACAACCAGCTTGATTTTTCATTATATTCCTTTTAGTGTTACAACACATATATATACATGCCGAAGCATACATAAACCCCAATCCATAAACCTTGGATTAGAACATAACTGTAGTTCCCTTGACCGGATCTACAAAAATACCAGGGGCTGAAAACCATCATGCCCCAATACCATGTGAAAAATCATGCACAAAACCATGGACGCGGACTACCCACCAGAAATTAACACATACCCAACAGCCTTGATGTTATACAGGTTCTTCCAGGGTCCTGAACAACCATTTTCCCTCGGTTTGACAAGCTGTCTCCTCTTTGAACTAGCATGAAACTATGGATATGAGTATGTGATAATTTTCGTACCAATGATGCCAAGTATAGAGATTATAATTTCTTCAGCAATTATCCTAAAAAACTACTAAGTTATAAGTACCCTTGAGACTGAAACATGATTTCAATTTATAGGAAAATGGAGGTGGTTTCAATTCCATAAAGAGGGGAATAATTCCTTTCATGAAGGGATTTGAGCTCCAAATACCAAGGGATAAATTCCATTAATGAAGGGATAAAGCTCGACCTAATCATTCTTCTAGAAGCCTCCAGTTGGGAGAATATTTGGCCAACCGGACTTCTAGAACTTACTTTTTCTTTTACCTTTTACAAAGGTTCGTAGGTTTAATAAGCAAAAAGTGCGGGATGTGTCGCAAGTTATAGAGAAAAAAGCTGCGGGTCCATATGCAAGGACTAGGAAAAGTGCATAGTCAGTATTTTTAGGGTTTTAATGAGCTTTTCTCAAATTCCAAGACTTGGTTTAGGAACTTTGAGTTTTTTCACTTCTAAGGAAGCATAATATAGGTGATGATGAACCCATATAGACAGTTAAATGTCATGGTGAAAAAATAACGTGTAACAGATTTCACCCTAAAGTGCGAAGTCTGAGGTAGTTCCGAAGAGTGAAGTGCTTTATCATTCTGAGGATTGGATTGTGGACATACCGGTTGAAACCTGTAAAAACATTCAATGCAAACATATATATGTATATCATCACCAAGGTAGGCATTCCCATACTCAGATAAAAAATAGCTAAATGTTCTGATATAGAAATGATTTTTAATATTACATCAATAGTAGAGACAACATGGACACACCCATATGTCATAAGTAGTCTACCGTATCATGAATAATAAAACTCCTCAAAGCTTGGATGGTGGAAACTAGATCCAGGGTCTTGATTCCTACTTCCCGAACTAGTACAATTCTATCCATGCGATTGATTGTGTCGAAGTTGAACTTGGTAGAAACCACTTGATTACCAGTCAATGATGTAAAATGTTAACAAGTGTGAGAGAAGCCACCAATAATGACAATGGCTCTCAAAGTACTCAGTTCAATCCATGAAGTGTGAATAAATGATCTGCAGTCGAACACTTCATAGAATCATTCAATTGAAGGTCAATGATGCAACTTGTCGTTGAAAGCGAGAAACCTACCATTAGTGCATGTAGATCCCAAGGTACTGATAGTATTATAGATCTAGTTTCTAGGTGATGTGATGTCGTCGATAGAAAGTGACTCGTCATAGGAAAGCCCACGACATGAAACTGTTAGATAAAGTTTTGAAGAAATATTTGCAAAGACTAACTCAGGGATGGTCAACGTGAATGGAGACAAATGTTTGCAATGAATGGTTTATTTGAACTATCTCTTGAACACATAATGACACTGCAGATGGTTTGGTAACAATTGACCTAAAGCTAATACCCAGAAACCAGCTAAAGGCTTTCAATATGGTTTGATTAACTGTTAGAAAAAGGATTTTCCCAACCCAGGTACAAGTGTGACAAAAAGTGTTGTGTTCAAGAGTGGTATACTGCTTTTCAAAACAAATTCTAACAACTGGATTCATTTTCTCTATTTCCCCCACCATTTCTGGCAAGTACATCTTTATTTTTGACAAGCATGAGGGGGATAACATTTGCTTGTTGTGTAAGCTCATCCTTCGGATGAGTCCAACTTAGAATTAAAATCAAACCCTAAGAAAGAGTGGTTCGTTCTTGTTTGTAATCGACAGGTCCTTTACTGTTAAATTTTAACGAGTCCAGTATAGGTGAAACTCAATGTTTTTCAATTTTAGGGAGTCAGAAGAAAAAATAAGTAAACTCCGTGGTTGTACTTTTTCATTAATTTAGTTTCTCAAACCCAAAAAAGGATAAAATGATACAGAAGAGAACTCTATTGACCATGTTTAGCCAACGTATAACTTTTTTATAAATAGTTCATTTCAGTCCGGAAAATGGGTAAACTTATACTGAAAGAACGAATGTTCATTTCCTTTAGCGAGTTTGAATAGTCAAGTACTCGGGAATCTTTTCATGTTTAGAGAGTCTGAAAAGGGCTTAAAAGAGAACTCCAGGGTTTCACTTTTTCGTAATTTGCAAGAGCCTGAAAAAGTGATAAAAGTGTACTCATCATGGTTTCATTTTTTCGTAAATTTTAAAGAGTTCGAAAAAGTGATAAAAAGTGTACTCATATGGCCGACTTTCAATTTAAAAAATGAGAAAGAAAAGATGGAAAGAACTCGACATTTTCTTGTGTTTTATGAGAATGAAAGATAGCAAAGTAATCTCGGGATTTTCATGAGTTTAATGAGTCTTGAAAATAATAACCGAAATTGACTCAAGATAGGTTTCATTTTTATACAATTTTGAAACATAGGAAAAATTATGCTTGAGAGTGGTTTCATTTTTACACAAGCTTGAAAAGTAGGAAAAATGTGCTTGAGAGTGGTTTGTTTCATTTTTACACAAGCTTGAAACAAAGGAAAAATCATGCTTGAAAGTGGGTTTGTTTCATTTTTACACAAGCTTGAAACAAAGGAAAAATCATGCTTGAGATAAGTTTCAATTCCCCCCAAGCGTAACTTGCTAGAGCGCATGCCCCCTAAGCTTCATTGCATTCAACTAAGTAGACTACTAGTTATTAATAGGTGGATGTAATGAAGGTTAATTTACGAGATCAGATGAAAGAATCAACTTAACACTTACATAATCTAATCAAAGACTTGACTTAATTAGGAGAGAATTTGTTTCATTTTTTAATGAGATTGACAAAGGAAAAGAACTATGATCATTGCCTGACTAATTTTTTAACAAGGTTGACACAGTAAAAGGAGCTATCCTCAAAGGAACCTATTTTTTTTTTTTTTTTTAACGAGGTTGACACAGGAAAAGCACTATCCTCATAGATATGATTCATTTTTTTTACGTGGTTGACACAATAAAAGAACTATCCTCATGGGCATGTTTCATTTTTTAATGAGGTTGACACAGGAAAAGAACCATCCTCAGGATGTATTGATTCATTTTTTAACGAGGTTGACACAGTAAAAGGAATTATCCTCATGGGAACCTTGTCATGGCTTCCAACTGGAAGAAACACATGTCAAGGGACACACTTTGATCATGGCTTCCAAGAGGTCTTCATCAGATGGAAGAACAGTTCTATGTAAGGAACTCATGTTAAGGGAAGGGATAAGAACATCGTGTTCAAATAATCCCATAGGGTTTACCATGTCAACTATTGGATCTAAGTCAAAGGAAGTTGAGAAAACAGTGAGAGGCTCGTTTGCATCGATAACTGAAAACATGGGACTGGTTGCCACATAATTAACCCGTGGCGAGGTAGATACCAATTCCGTATAAGGAACATTTAGGGGTGTCGAATTATTAGTAGTCAAATCAAGACTTGTGAATGAAAGCTGGTCAACAATCACAATGTTTCCATTGTGAGGGAAAGACATCACGTGAAAGAGTGTCAATACGACAACTTTCATTGCATAGACATAGTCTCGCCCAAGGAGTAAATTTAAATCTAAGGGGCCTCTAACTACCATCAGATCAATACAGACAGATTTACCTTCCAAGGTAATAGGAAACTTAGGAAGGATCCCTAAAGGTTCACTAATGGTTCTGTTAAAATTTGATAGATTCCTCATAACAGGTATATGCTGAGGGGAACCCAAAGCTTGCCAAGCAGTTGAGGATAAAATACTAACAGAAGCACCTTCATCTATATTTGTGCGATGCACATTCTTACCACAAGCCTTCACAATGATTTGGAAAGGGATGGAGGAAGGAAGACGAGGTTCTGTTAGTCTATTACAATCAAAGGAAAAGACCTAGGTACTTGGAGGGGGTTCTATAGAAACAGCTGAAATGCCCCCTGGCATAGAAGAATCTGATGTAACAAGAAGAACCTAAGAGGTATGAATTTCACTCTCTACAGGGAGAGTGGGATCAGCCGAATGTGAAATTGAGTCGACCACTTGATCAACTAATGGATCATCAACCTGAGTGATATGATTTTCACTCTTCGATGGAAGAGCGAGAATGACTGTACTTGGAATTAGATCAATCACTTCTTCAGTTGACGGTAGGTTGGGAGAAAGTTTACGGTAACCAGTTGGAAGTTTTTGTTGTGGAACAATATGGTTTTCCAAAAATTTTGAGGCTTCATCCATGTGAGGGAAAATGTGAGTTTGATGACTCCCTTTGCATAACCTACAAGGAAACCTAACTTTACCCTTTCTCCTAAGAACCTGACAATCACTGGTTGATGGATCAATGGTAAGTTGATATGATTTTTCTGACCATACTTCTAAAACCTTCGGAATACTAGGACAATTGATAAGGAAGTGGTCACCCTTACAAAGATTGCAAGGGTATTTGGGTTTACGATGCATGTTGGAGGTTTCCTCAACATTACTAACACTTACAATTATGGTTGGTTGGTTGACTTCTTTCTTATCTTGCTTCTTCTTCTTCTTCCCTTTCTTATTCTTCTTAGCCATTTGGTTACTAGCATCAAGGATTTTACCAAGCGAAGAGGAAGAAATGGAGGAATACATGTTGGGTGAAGAAGGTAAAGGGTCAACATGAGGTTGGTGATGTTGAGATGCTAAACTCTGTTGAGGTGAAGCATCCGGTTGAGGTGGAACAATTTGAGTATTCGAGGCCAACGAAGTTGAAGATAACCATACCAGTAAACTTATGGTAAATCTAGGTAATGAAAATGTAGCCATATAAGGAGGACCAACATTTCCAAAGCAAGGAAAATTACTAGGGTTCTCATTAAGAGGGGTTCCTTGGTTGGTAAAT
This sequence comes from Pinus albicaulis, assembly GCA_034641835.2. Lineage (NCBI taxonomy): Eukaryota > Viridiplantae > Streptophyta > Pinopsida > Pinales > Pinaceae > Pinus > Pinus albicaulis. The sequence goes on along the minus strand of CM076576.1, from coordinate 284,401,439 downwards.
TCTGAAGCTGTTGCCATTAGATTCAACTTTAGTGAATTTTATTAACAATTTAAAAATATCCACAATTCACAATTCACACCTAAGGTTTCTAAAAAGTAAAAACAAACAAATGAACATGCGCTAACAAATCTAGGAGTCAAACCACACACAAAAAAATTGTTTTCACAGCGAAATCAATAGTTGGTGATGAAATCCAACGTCGCAGAGATCAATGTGAAAAACTAGTGGTCGGAACAGTTCCCCTGAAAACCTGCTTAATGAAATAGTCCAGTGCAAGTATCTCCACTATGCCATCTCAAAGTGAAGTGCACCCTCTGGAAAGTCCAAGAGAGTCTAGTCAACATCTTCTCTAGGTACAGTGGGACCTTCCCTCCACTGTCACCTTGGGAAAAATACTAAAGATTATGGCCACTAAGGTCACTAACTGAGACAGTTATACCTGGGGGAATAGTCTATGATCTGATATACACGCAAGGGCAGAGTATCAAGCTCAATACCCTTGAAGGCTCCTTGACATAATCCAAGGTTTACCAACAAGTGACCCCAGGCTCCTCGACAATGGTCTATCCGAGGTTTACCATTTTTAATATGTGCACATCTGCTATCTTTCCCAATGAGATAGGTACAATTACCTCACTAGTTCTGGCATGATCTCATGCTTGTCTCTTTTAAGAAGAGCTTCCCAGAGAAAAATTGCAACAATTGGAATTTTTCCTACCGCAAGATGCTATTGTTTGTTTTAATTGCTTTGGAACGTCATCTACAACCTATTCCAAAGCACTAGCCTAAGCTAGATTGGTGGAAAGAGCCCTAGAAAATGTAAAAATTTCTAAATGAATTTTATTAAGCATTGTGTTATTTGAGCTGTTATTACTCAAAGGGTAAATGGATATGAAACCAATGGTGTTATGACCTGACCGAAAATAGAATGCAATCGAATATGATAATGTTATCTTTTCAATTCGATGAATCCTATCTAAAGTAAGGAGAGAGGTTCCATTCACTTCTAACAATGCAAATATTGATCAATAAGAGAAAATATAAAAAATTCTCTAATGCACTAATTTTATCAAGAAAAACTAATGCTAATCAATTCAAAACAATTTATATTTTATGTTTTAAAAACAAGCATAAAAAAATGTAAATTCAAATCAAAGAAACTGATCTAGATCTATGATTGATTTTTCCAGAATGTAAACTATGCAGTTGTAATCTATGCACAATTCACTTGAAAACTATGAAAATGTAATTTATGCACATTTTCCATTCATATTCTGAAAATGAGAATTCTGATTATGCAAATGTGATCTTATGCAAGAGAATTCTAAAACACAAGATGTAATCTAAGAACCAATCAAGTGTAAATAAAGAAAATTGGGTGAGATTTCAAAAGATCAAAAATAAAAACACTCAAAGACAATTAACACTCAGACACAATTTAGCAAAAACAAAAGAAGAAAGGTGCAAAATTGTTAAGAGACTGAGACAAACCTCGAAGTAATGACCAAAGGAAATCAAATTAAGAATTTCTCAAAACAGAGACTCAAAACACCCAATTAACTTAACGGAGACTGGGGCAAAATTTGGTAAAACAGAATTCACACATAAGATTTGACAGTCAAGACAAATTGGGGTAAACACAAAGAATCTGGTAATTTGGCTCCAGAAAAGAGAATTCTTAATTTAAAAAAAAAATTCCTCAAGTCTGCAGGTTTTAATAAATAATAATGCGGTACCGCACTATTATCACAGTAAAACTACGAAGGCTACCACACTGTTTTTATATAAAAATTGTGGAGGCTAGGAAAAATACATAAAGAATAAAAATTCATATTTACTTTTCAGAGATTCTGATAAGGGATCTACCCAACCCGGTTTTAGACTAATTAAAAGAAGAAAACTCTTTCAAAAGTCAAACTGAAAATCAAAAAAGGAAAAATAAGTTCATTATCCCCAGTGGGGTCACCATTTTTTTATGCAGATAAATTCTTCTTGCGGACAAGAACGATCTCCCTAGTATCTTAAGGATATCTAGAAACAAACATCCAAATGCAAACCATTTTCTCTAGATTATTTGTGATTCAAAATTTTTAATTAACAAAGTACGAGGACATGCCCCTACCTAAAGTCTAACGCTTGCTGTAATGTTTATATCCAATCGCTCCAAAAGAGGTCACTTCAACATATGCGACTTGCAATCAAAGACAAAAAAAAGGATTAAAAGCACCTACAAGATATAATAATTCAGAAATCACTAATCTATTTCAGTGATCAAGAAATCCAAGAATTAAATTACTCAAATACATATATGAACAATTTAATGAGAGAATATAATCCATTTGTATTATCTTGTATAATAAGAAGTAACCTTACAACCTTTTCGCCTTGATGTTATAAAGGTTCTTCCAGGGTCCTGAACAACCATTTTCCCTTGGTTTCACAAGCCTTCTCTTCTCTGAACTAGCATGAAACTATGGATATGAGTATGTGATCATTCTCATACCAATGATGCTAAGTATAGAGAGTATAATTTCTTCAGCAATTCTCCTAAAAAACTACTAAGTTCTAAGTACCCTTGAGACTAAAACATGAGTTCAATTTATAGGAAAATGGAGGTGGTTTCAGTTCCATAAAGAGGGGAATAAATTCCTTTCATGAAGGGATTTGAGCTCCAAATACCAATGGATAAACTCCATTAATGAAGGGATAAATCTCGACCTGATAACGCTTCTAAAAGCCTCTAGTTGGGAGAATATTCGGCCAGCTGGGCTTCTAAAACTTACTTTTTCCTTTATTTTACCTTTTACGGAGGTCCGCAGGTTTAATAAGAAAAATGTGCGAGATGTGCCGCAGGTTATAGAGAAAAAACCTATGGGTCCGCAGGCAAGGACTAGGAAAAGTGCGGAGTTAGGATTTTTAGGGTTTTAATGAGCTTTTCTCCAATTCCAATAATTGGTTTAGGAACTTTGGGGTTTTTGACTTCTAAGGAAGCATAATATAGGTGATGATGAACCCATATAGATAGTTAAATGTCATGGTGAAAAAATAACGTGTAATAGTTCCTTAGCCCAGGGGATTCACGCGAACACTTGTTTGCATGAATGGAGAAGTGGTGTGACCGGACTACAGAAGAATGGGTTCACCTGTTTATTCATGCATTGGGACCAATTTCCACTGCATGGTAATTGGATGCAGAGCTACATCAGCGCACCAGCCACTGGGAAAATCTAAAAGATGAACTCATGGGAACATTCAAATTGACAGGGGGCTTGGAGGCGCTTGATAAAGCTCTGTAGGATATAGAAACCTTTGTATTTGGTGAAGCCAACCCTTAAACATCCTTTTGGGCACCAACATGGGAAAAACAGGTGCAGGATATTGCCAACTACCGCAATATAACCATCGCAGAGTGCGATGAGGATCCACGCAATGTATATATCCCAGAGTCGGAGGGAGAGCGCGTAGTGGTAGGACCCCCACTACAAAATGTGGACGTCATAAAGCCTCTGAAGCTGTGCAAAGTCAAAATTGGCACAAACGAGCATCCTAAGTTGGCTAAAATAGGGGACTACTGGGATGAAGACACCGTAATAAAAGTTGCTGAATTGCTCACAGAATGTCAAGACTTATTCCCATCAAAGTTTTGGAGCTCAAGGGGATCATAAGGGACCTAGGGGTTATGCGCATCACGTTAAAACCGGATGCACGCCCTGTAAAGCAGCGTCCTTATTGGATGAAACCTAAGTATAAGCGAAAGTTTAGGGAAGAAATCGATAAAATGCTCGCCGCAGGTATAATCGAAGCGATCGAGCAGCCAGATTGGGTAAGTCCGATGGTCGTAGCTTTCACAAATATGGTGGAGCCTGATATCTTGGAGGAACGTTTAGCATAGCTTGTGGCTTTGGAGGAAGACCATTTCATTGCTAACTTTCATCGGCAGGTTCGGAAGGCATGGGATAAGGCATCACATGACCGAAATATTCGCCAAAAGTCCTTTGCGGAGGGTGACTTAGTGCTACTTTATGATAGCCAGTTTTTGAAACACCCAGGGAAGTTTCGATAGCACTGGCTTAGGCACTATACAGTTAAAGAAATCTTGGATGGCATAGCCATTTGGTTAGCTACCCTACGCAGTGATATGCTACTCGGATACATCAATGGCAGTCGGCTCAAACCATATCGGATCAAATGACTATATGGGCAGAGTAGCTGTATGAAGTGGGGTATACCCACCAAGGAAGGAAAGCCCAGTAGGTACCATGCTACGCGCAGAAGGAAACCATAGGATTGGAAGCCCGGAGGGGTGCGTCGGGGTCGCATAAATAAACTAAGAACGCTACAGCAAGTGTGTTGGCTGCACGAGCATATGCTGAGCGTACAGGAGATGTGTTGGGAGCATAGGAGGTACGCTAAAAGTACAGGGGTGTGCTGGTAGCATAGTTGTGTGTTGAGCACACTAGGGGTGAGAAAACTAGCCATTGGAATAGTCAAATCGAGTAAAAAGAAAATGTTACCATTGGAAGGAGTGGGAAACTAGCATTTAATGAGGTCAATTTTGGGAGATTTTTTACAATTCACATGATGGTAAGTTCTGGATAAGATTTAATTGACCATTGGTCGCTCGCAAGGATTATAAAAGGAGCAGGATAGATCAGACAAGGGTTTCGTATCGCTTGAATATCTTATACTTGGCATGTATGTCCTTCACGAATTTGTGTTGTAAGAATTTCTATGCCTATAACATCCCTTTCATGTCTGAGCAACCTACTCCCTCTGACAGTAGCCACCCGGGGTTGGGATTCATTTTTCACGCCATAATGACGACGACTAATCCTGCTGAACCCTAGGAACCAGTGACCTCAGCGGAACAAGGAACCGAGGAAGTGGGGGAGATTGAGTCCAAGGCCGAAGAGGTTCTCTCCACCCTAAGCCCAACCACGAGGAAAGGAAAGGAAATAGCATAGGGCTCAGGGAAACCCTCGAAACCTGCAAAATGGGCTGGAGGGAAGCCCCATACTTCCCCAAGAAACGTAAAATCCCTACGAGCGACACCCAAGGCACGTGTTGCTCAGGAAGAGGCCTAGACCGCTGAATCGATCAACTGGTTACCTCCCTTCCTTTAGCCGTGCAGGCCCTTGAAACGCACGTCAAAGAACCTCAATGGCCTGATCACCTACCTATATATGCCACTAACCTCGGGAGAGGTCCCCATCATTGGCGAACCTTTTGGAATGCTACATCAGATGAAATTTGATGATCACGACTTAGCCAATTTGGAGGCATTCCCTGAGTTGGCACCTGAGTTATACCTTGACACAATTGAAGAAGACAATGGGATCAAGATTTTCTCGAAGTGCTGGGTGTGTGGATTGGTTGGGCCCTGGCTCCTGAACCAGCTAAGGATGCCACACTTCAGTCACTACAACATCACGGATCGGCTGGCACGATAGTTGCTCACCCTGATTCATGATGGCTTCCTGTGGATCCAATATAGAATCACCATCGATGTTGTGCTTGTTCATCGAATTACTGGTATTCCCATGAATGGACTGGAGCGCATTGGCAAGAAGTATGAGGGGGAGACTGCTAAATACGTGGGCAAAAGCTACCATGTGGAGCGGAATACTCGAGGCTTCATAATAAAATCCATCAGCGACCAAGGTACGCAGTTGGGTACCATGTTGTTGGTGTGCAAGATGATAAGAAAATTCCAGGTCGCCTCTGTACCTACATACGTAATTTCGTTAGCAGGCCAATGTGGGAAAGGGGTATGCTTCAACTGGGCCCAGTACTTGTGTGATGAGTTTCTGGCTAATGTTTGAGAATACTAGGAGTAGGGATGAGCCTTTCGTTATTTTTGGTTACTGCTTCTCATAATGTTGGTCACCTAGAAAGCCCCTGTGGAATCAGTCCTCCCTGAGCTCACCCAAGACATGTGCGAAGGGGCTCATTATGCGAAATTATGGGACTCCAAGGATGCACAGCGCATCGAGGACAACCAAGTCTTCTGGGTCCTCTTCCAGAGCAGCTTGGCAGCAACCATCAATTCTCGACTGTGCTTGTCACCCGCAGTATATGACAGATACAAGAGCATAGCATCCTTCCAAGTAAATATGCACAATGTCCAAATTCAAGGTCTCAAGGATTCTGCGTGGACTTCGCTCCCTTATATGGTTGCAAATGAAGAAATTGACAATTAAATTGCGCTATGGCCTCCTCACTGGAAGCTTGGCTTCACAACAGGTGCGAAGAGCACCGAAGGCACAAGCACAATGCAAGTAATCCTGCTGGTCATTGCCAAGGATACCAGGGGACCGAGCAAGGGCATGGGGAAGGGTGCTGGAGCTACATCATAGAAGGGTTCGTAGCCAGGTAAAAGTATAAGAAAGGGAATGGACGCATCAACACAAAAGGACTCACAACAGAAATAGCCCACTGGGAAGGACGTAGAAACAGAGAAGCAGATAGATTCACCGCCAGACTTGGGTATAGGAGGATCGGATGTGGGAGGAACTGCCTCCCCTCGAGGTATGAAGCAAACAAGAGGGTCTATCAAAGGGCCATGAAAGAAGTAGCTCTCTTAGTGGATGGAATAGGATGAGACAGTCACACTGACCAAAGGGGACCTCGAGCAAATTGCTGACGCAGTCACTTTGGCCACAAAAGACAGATGGTTAACCTTAGAAGAGCAACAGAAGGCTGCGATCAGCACACTCCAGGCTAAGTTCTACACTCTACAGTTGAAGATAGATGTGATTCATGTTAGAGTCAGTCTTTACATCCCTCCGTCAGAGATCATTTCTCTTATTGCATTTAATTTTTAGGTGTCTCATTCCGCTCATTCATCTGCATTTCGTTAGGGGCATGCCATCATCTGATGGAAGGGCTTTGTTCTCTCATTCTCCCTCATGTTTGTACCTGCTGGGTTGGTCGAATCAAATAATGCCCGCAGGCCATGAGGATGTCTTCAATAAGTTTTCATTTCAAGATTTCCATCATCAATAATGCTCAAGGATGTTTCTTCTTCAAAACTCTATTTTGAGGAAGAAATCGTCAAAATTTGTTGTTTGTAATAAATATGTAATTTTTAACGTTTTTCAAATTCTACACATCTTCAGAGGCAGCCCTGGTCCTCCTTTGCTGAAACATGCCATCATCCCTGTAAAAATCAACCAAGAAACCATCATTTCAAGCCAAAAAAAAATCAAAGAGGAAACTTGAAAAAACAGAGTTGTATTAAAAGTGAAAAAGTGCCAATCCAGGACATTACAAAGTGGGATTTTGAGAAACAAAAATCAAATCCATCACTATTTGAGATATTTTCATTGTTTGAATAGCCATTTGCATCCAAGAGATCGATTGAAAGTCGAATTTTAGTGTTGAGAGGGCGAAACTGTGATTTTGAAGCCAAGACTGTGTTTAGAGTGCGCACGACGCCTTGGGTAAGAGCGCGGCGCACATAGGCTGCGCGACGCACTGGGCCTCCTGCCACAGTGATTTTCTCCACGGGGCATGGTGCATCCATGGGGCGCGGCGCACTGGGCTTGTGCGTGGCGCACAGAGCCTCCAAGACAAAAATTCATCACAGCTTTAATAAAAACCAAAACAATTTCATTTCTTCTGCTCCAAGTAAGTTTCAAAATTCTTAACCATCGATTTTAGGTCGTGTTTGGTGTTGTTTGAAAGTGAAGCATAAGAATTTAAATGCCAAAATGATAAACCCTCTCAAAATGTCAAGATTCTCTTAGGGTTTGTATTCGAAATTTAAAGTGTGGTTGTTGGTGCCAATTTGTAAACTCCATTCCCACTTGTATTTCCTTTCCTCCTTGCTGTCACACTACTATCACAGTCCTTCTCCTATTCCCCTCTGTCCCAAACTACTTATATCCTTTATTCCCATGTTTTCATCCTCAAACCCTACCACATTCAACCACTTTCCTTCCTTCATATCATTTATAAATTCCCAATTCCCAATATATTCAAGGACTGTCTTTACATCCTTGATTTCACTTAGCTTAAATATATCTTGTCATTTCATTTATCCCTATCTCTAAAAACTACATTTCCTATCACCATCTCCCACTCCCATATCACTTATAAAATCCCTAAATCCTGAAGTCCCCCAAGCAGTCAAGTGACTGTCCTTCCACTCAAATTGCACTTGACAAACTCCCACTTTTCCCACTGATCATACTTACCACAGTCTCTCATTTCATTCTTGGTACATATTTGGTATTGAAAGACAAACTCTTGTTTTCACCACATATATATCAGCATACATTTCTTATACACATTGCAAAGCACCATGTCAGAGACAGATTCATCATATGAGTAAGAATATGAGCTGGACAGTGACTCAACCACAGAGCTAAATGTACTGAGGAGGTCTCATAAAATTGGCAGGCACGTCAGAGAAGAGCCCACTTCCTTGACTCAATTGCAGGCCTGCCCGCTTGCAATGGCATGCTTTCAGCAACATTCATGTTTTCATTATTGTGAGATGATTGCTCAGATTCAGCATCATCAGGAGTTGGTTCGCTTATTTGTCCTACATTTGCGTGATGGTCATGTAAACCTTGCTGGAGTGAACTTCACCTTAACACCAGAAACCATTTCTCAGGCGACCGGGATACCAAACATAGGTGAAGAGTGGAACAAGAGACAACAGCTGGATAGAGCATATTATGAACCTTACATCAGGCCTGGTTATATGAGGCAGATCAGCAGGGTGTTTCCTTTCAGATTGTTGAAGGAGTCCTATGCGCCATTAATGAAACTCATCATCAGATACTTCAGCTGTGAGGGCCAGTTCTCATGCATTTATGCATAGCACATCAGACTGTTGATGCATTTCACGAGAGTGAGAATGATGAGAATTCCATACTTCATGTGCCGAAACATAGAGCGGATGACTACTCTTGTACAAAAGAAGACTCCAGATCAGCAGCATAACAACTTTTATCATTATGCGCTCATCAAGATGATTGTGGTACATCAGCTTGGCTTGCAGGGCATTGCATGGGAGGAGTTCATTTCCTGTGACTTCTTTACAGCCCCTCAGCCACCTTCAGAGATTGTTCATGATGAGGGTGAGCCTTTACATCAGTTTGAGGTTCCTGAGACAGAACCTATTAGTGTTCCAGTGTGTGTTGCCTATCAGAGAGGTACCAGAGCCTTATTTGCAGCAGCACGACGAGTACTATCTCCACCCGGGGTGGAAGGGGTCTCGTTACCTTCATCAGCAGTGCAAGTACTATCTCCACATGGCGCAGAAGGGGTCTCACCTTCTACATCAGCACAGGTACAGGACATAGGCAAGAAGCCTATGCAGGATGAGGGCCCCTCAGGAGGCCATGATACTGATTTTATATTGATCGATGTTGATTCGAGCTCTCCCAGCTCAAAGTTGAAAGAAACCATCCAGGAGCAGAAAGCTGAGATCGACACATTGATCGAGAAATTGCAGAGAGCTCAGTGGGTTATAAATTACTTGGAGCAGCGGAATAAACAACTGGAGGATCAGCAGACACTCATGGAGTTGCAGAAAATCCGTGGAGACTGGGAATTGGCCCAAAAAAGACCAGGTGACATGACACCGTTTGAGCGGGAGACTTGCCTTATGAGAGTCAAAATTCATCTTGAGAAACTGTTGGTGAAGGCCAATAGGGACAAAGACATGCTTAGACATATGAAGAACCACTACTGGGCTCGCACACATGTTTGCAAACTGAAAATGAAGATCCTGAAAGCGAGGCTGAGAAGGGCACTAAGGAGGCGCAAAAGGCCTGATCCACTTCAAATCTTGGTCGAAGCTTCTTTCGCTGAGCATGAAACTTGATGGGGGACCTTCACTCCAAATTTCAGCAAGTTTGGGGAAATTTTTTTCATTTTTGAAATTTTGGTCGCAAAACAGAGTTTTCCGCCCGACGCGTCGCGCCACTTGGTGCACGCTTACGTTTGAGAGATCTTCTGGAGGAAAACTTGATATTTTTGGGTTTTTTATGATAAATTATGCATGCTTAAGAATGGCTGAAATATTTCATCAAGTTCTGGATGGTCTTAAGGGTCAAAAACACTCCAAAAATGGCCTTTCTGCCACCTTTTGCACCAGCAGGAACCAGTCTTGGGAGATTGCCATTTTGGAGGGGAAAATGAGCTCCAAATTGAAAAATTCCACTCGGGTTGGATAGTAGACAGACAGGGATTTCCAACGAGCTATCATAATATCAATTTGGAATTCGGGAAGTGCCTCAAAAACAGGCTCAAAGTGGCGCGGCGCGTAGAGAAATTTGGCCCCATTTTCACTTTTCAGCTCAGAAATTCGCCCAGTTTGACTAGTTTCATTTTTTGATGTAACTATTGATCTATCTTGATGTAAATTGATGACTATGATGTAATTTTGGCTCATATTTACTTTTTATATAGGATTCATTCACTAAAAAGTGAAAATTAAATGAATGGATCAGTTTCCTAACATATAGAGGCAAGTTGTTTGATTGCCTAGATTTCAGTTCCTTGTTTAGAATTGGTTGAAACAACTCCTAGAAGGATGAGCTCGACCCCTAGAGGCATGGGAAGGGGTTAGGATGGTCTATATTATGTATTTTCTAAGTCATTTTCAGGGTTGGATACTTGGGAATAGTTTGACACCTCATTGTACATACACTTCTGCATTTTTGGCAAAGGAAAGACCAGGGTTTTGCAGCACTTTTGGGATCCTTGTGGCTGAGTTTTGATGATGTTTTTCTCCATGTATCTGTAAGTTTCATTAATTTTTATGTATGCCATTTCCCTTCTCTTTGCTTCTGAATTAAACAAATGAGTAAATAAGGTAGAATTCATTAGTTTGCTGGTGCTCTGCCTTAAAATTTTGTTTAGTTTTATATGTTTTCGTCAGTTTGAAGAGGGTCCTTGCACCCTCTTGCCCTCTTCAGCTCCTCAGCAGTATTTTCCATCCATTCATTGAATCTAAGACATCAAAGTCATTGCCTTCCCTGCCCCAACTTGAACTCTGCAAGAATTTGGCCTCATCCCCAAGCCCAAAATTGCCTTTCCCTTTTTCAACAAAAAAAAAACCTTAAAAAATCATTTCAAACTCCTTGATTAATATACCTAGCCTAAAATTAGCACTAATTTCAGTCATCTCAAGGCCTATTGATACATTTTTCCTGAGATTGACCCGGAGAGAGCCCTCTCCTGTTCTGGTAGGGCTAGCTACCAGACTGAGCGTGGTTTGGTGTTACCCTGAATCCCGCCTTCCTTCAGCCTAAGGTGGATTTGGGCTATAACATAGTGGCGACCATACTGGGGAAAAAATGTTTTTCTTGTTGGTGTTATTTTTTCATAAGCTACAGACGGAGCCTTAAGTTACGCCAGGTAGCTTTCGAAACGCTTTTTCTTTGCATTAGCGGAAGTAGATAAATGCTGCTTCAGTCAATCTCCGGTTTAGCTTGTGAATGTGACACTTGACTTGTGAATTACCCCAGTATATTACATCATTATGGACTTTTGGGTGATTGAGTCTAGAATTTGATAGGCTGAAATAGATCGGTTTTGTCCTTTGATTTTTGAATAAATCAACACACTGGCTTCCAGAAGACATGCTAGAGCTAATCCCGATCCTGATCTGCCTCCAGTGTATGAGAATCCCAATATGATTTCAAGAATCCTCCGTCGAGAAAGTCCCATGATCCCTTTGTTTAAATCTCATTCATGCCCTACTGTATTTGAATTCCTTGAAGATATTGAGTTTGATGATCAATTTGAGTTGTCGTTGTTTGAAACTAAGTCTGAAAGTGCTACTGGTTATACTGTCATAAATCCTGAGTTTATCAAGTATCTTGAGATTGAACAAGCTAATAGGTCCATTGATAGTTACATCTTGAACATTCAAAACTCTATTGTGGCAACGAATATTCCTGAGTTTATCGAATCTGCATCTGAAACTCTTGGTCCATCAGTAGTTACTTCTGATTCACAAGTTCACGCTGAGCCTTCTTTCATTCCTACCATTCCCGTGCAACCATCTATATCTAATCAGCAATCTGAAGTAGTTCCTCCTCCATCTCCACCACATACACCTCGTACATCTACTGCTCCTACTCCACCCGTTTCTCCAAGACAGATCATAAATCCACCAAGAGCAATGGCTGCTAGATTCACACCTCTTGTCTTGCCCCAGAACTTAGATCCCATGCTCGCTGATTATCAAAGTAAAATCCATTTGTTTGATGGTACTCCTCAAAGTGTGCCCGCTCAGCAGCATATTGATAGAATGATAGACTTCTTTGATCTCCATGAAATTGATGAAGAGAATGTCACCATGAGATTGTTTGTGAAAACTTTTGGAGGTGAGGTATGCAAGTGGTTTAGATCTTTGCAGCCCAGAAGTATTAATACAATAGACGAGCTTCAGAGACAGTTTCTAGATCAGTGGGAAATGAAGAAAGATCCACTTCAAATCACTTTTGAATATACCAAGATCAAACGTAATGTTGGTGAGTCTGTCCAAGACTATATTATCAGATTATTGTGGTTTATAATGCAATTCTTGATGATTTGAGGCCATCTAAGAAGTCAGCTTTGTTAAAATTCCTGGATGGTTTTGATCCGGAGATGGCCTATTCATTACGAGAAAAAGATCTGCCCACCTTAGAAGATATGCAGAAAATTGCGGTGAGTGTTGACGCAAATTTGAATGACAAGAGAGCTAGATTGAAAGTAGAGAAGAAAGTTGTAATAAAGGCAGAAGCTTCTACATCTACATCAGATCAGCTAGTTTTCAAGGTGGAAAGAATGATTGAAAAGCTCACACTTGATAAGCCCGAACCGCAGATCTGAAATCCCAACTTCCGTGGTTAGCAGCAACCCCATTTCAGGATCAAACAACGAGAGCAGCGAGCACAAGAACCAGCAGTCCAACAGCAAGTAAAGACACCTCTTTAGTAGAATTTTGTTGGTCAGGATTTATATGATGAAGATGATGTAGCAGGGGAGGAAAATAACTTCTTTACTCTTGATGATTTTCCCATTTATATCACTGAAGATGAGGAGTATGCAGAAAGTTCAACGGTATAAAGAGATGAGGATTTTATCTTGGCCAATGATGCAGCTCTTGAGGAAGAGTCGGATGAGTATCAGAGAGGTTAAATGAATGCCTTGTCAGCCCAGTAGAAGCAATATTCTCTTAGAAATAGAGATGTGCCTATCAACCCAATCCAAAAGAGAAAGGAAGTTTCAACACCTAAAAACGATTCACCTGTTGCACAAAAGAAAGAAAAAGAGATAGTTGATCCCGCTGCCACCAAGTCATCATCAGCAGAAAAATCAAATCAGCCAATTACATCGAGGGAGAAGGCTGAAAATAAAGATGTTCCAGCCAAAGAGATCGAAAAGACTTCAGCCTTTAGTTTGGAAAATGAGATTTCTAAATTAAAGGTATCCATTCCCTTGACTGAACTAATGAAGAACAACAGTTATAGAGGTCAAGTTTCCAAAATTTTGAATTTCGATCCCATGTCTGATATGGTGAATATTGAAGATGATCAACCTGAACTTATATTTGGACCAGCTTTAGATGGTGAGTCTCCAGATAGAAAAGTACCTCCTTTTTATATCAGTCTTCGATTGCATGAGTTTGTATTGCATAATGCCATGTTCGATTCCGGTGCTTCCCATAATCTTATGCCGAAGGAAATCATGGAGAAGTTGGGTTTATACATAACTAGGAAGTACCATGATCTTTATTCATTTGATTCTAGCAGAGTGAGATGTATTGGGCTCATTAAAGACTTGGTTGTTAGTTTGGATCAGATTCCCACAAAGAATGTTTTGATGGACGTAGTTGTGGCAGACATTCCTCCCAGGTTTGGTATGTTGCTTTCCAGATCTTGGGGAGCAAAATTGAAAGGGACTTTACAATTAGATTTCTCTTATGGAATGATTCCCGTGTTTGGTAAAATGAGAAATTTGTACCGGGAACAAAAAATTAAGTATATGATTACAACCAAGGAGAAACCGGTCAATCATCCGATTAATTATGTACATACAGATTTAGAGTCTTTTGTTTTGTTTGCCGATAGTTTCAATGATGTAGATAGTCAGTTAGTTCAAGTAGAAGATATTCCAGAGATTACCGATAATTTCAGAGAAGTTTTGCAGAAATAAAGGCAAAAACTGGAAAGCACAGTTGAGCAATCAGCTAAAGATAGTGGACAACAAGCAAAAAAAAATAGAGCTAGCACAATTTCAGCACTTAGAAGATGATGAAGAGGGTCTATGGACGATGGATTTCGATGGTGCAGTGGGAAATGATGGTGCTGGAATTGGTATTTGGGTACGCAGTCCTTTTTCCGCTCCAAACAAGGTACCGAGCAATGTACATGTATGTTCTTACAAATTAGCTTTTGACTGTTCGAACAATGAGGCTGAGTACGAAGCTCTGATTGCTAGCCTAAAAATTCTTAGAAAGCTGAATGCTAAGAGAATTGAATTCTATGGCGACTCTGAATTGGTGATTAAGCAAGTAAAGGGTGAATACCAAATGAAGCATCCCCAAATGCGGGCTTACCGGAATGCTGTTCTGGATATTTTGAAGCAGTTTTCAGATTATACTTTGACTTGTATTCCTCGCATTCAAAATGGAATTGCAGATGCACTTGCTAAGGCAGCAAGTAATTTGAAGATCCCAATGAATTCAAGTAATAAGTTTGAAATCCATGTGAAGCACCGTCCTACCGTCCCGGATAATCAAAGATGTTGGCAAGTTTTCCAAGATGATGATGAGATTAATGATTTTCTGCAAAACAAAGGTAAGTTCAAAGATACCTCAATTGATGTAGAATATGATGATGGTGAAGCTGACGTGCAAGTAAATCAAATGGAAGTGTTGCAGCTAAAAGATAACGTTATTCCTAAAGGTTTGATACCTTTAGAAGAGCTCTTCGATCAGGATGATGTGGCCAAGAAACCAACCTTACGGCCGACTGAAAAAGGAGTTGAAGATGTAAATATTGGAACATCTGAAGACCCCAAGATGGTGAAGTTATCCAAATCATTGCCACCAGAGGTAAAATAAAAATATGTGAGTTTGTTGTCTTCTTTTGTTGATGCTTTCGCTTGGGACTATTCAGATTTAAAGACGTATGATACCAATATAATTAAGCACACTATCCCAATCAAGCCTAATCAGAAGCCTTTCAGACAGAAGCTAAGAAGAATCAACCCGAAGTTGCTGCCATCAATTGAGAAGGAGGTAAACAGGTTGTACAAAGCAGGAATCATTGTCCCCATCAGATTTTCTGATTGGATTTCCAATTTGGTGCCAGTGCGGGAAAAGACAGGTGAGATTCGGTTGTGAATTGATTTCCGAAATCTGAACAAGGTGTCATTGTAGGACAATTTTCCATTGCCAAAAATGGATCATATACTGTAGTGAGTAGTTGGATCATCTTGCATGTCACTACTCGATGGTTATTCTGGATATAACCAAATTTTGGTCCATGAGGACGATCGAGACAAAACCGCATTCACCACTCCGTGGGGAACTTTCCACTATGCCAAGATGCCATTCGGTTTGAAGAATGCTGGTGCAACTTTTCAGCGGGTGATGGACATGGATTTTGCGAATGAGAAAGATGTTTTCCTTGTTATATACCTTGATGATTTGACAGTCTTTTCCAATTCAGATGAAGAGCATATGTATCACTCGAAAGTTGTTTTTCAAAAGTGCAGAAAATATGGTGTCTCGCTTAATCCTAAAAAGAGCTTGTTTTCCATGGATGAGGGCAGATTACTTGGTCACATTATTTCAAAAGATGGCATTCATATTGATCCAGCACGTGTTGAAGCAAGTGTTGAAGCAATTTAGCAAATTGACCCTCCCAGGAACAAGAAGGAGATTCAGTCTTTTAATGGTAAGATGAACTTTTTATGCCACTTTGTCCCTAACCTTGCTGAACATCTAAGAGAGATAAAAAATATGCTGAAAAAGGACAGCCAAGTGAAGTGGACCAAAGAGGCAGTAAAGTCCTTTAATTTAGTTAAGTTGGCACTATCTTCAGCTCCAGTGTTAATCAGCCCGGATTACACCCAAGATTTTATTTTGTTTTCCTTTGCTTTGGAGCATACCATGGCAGCTGTGTTAATGCAGAAAAGAGATGGGCATGAGAAGCCAATAGATTTTTTCAGTTGAACTATAAGAGACATAGCCTTGAAGTACAACATCATTGAGAAGCAAGCTCTGGCACTTGTGAAAGCATTAAAGGATTTCCGGGTATACATTTTGCATTCTCATATTTTGGCTTATGTTCCTAACGCTGCCGTGAAAGATGTTTTAGTACAAACTGATCTGGAAGGAAGACGAGGAAAGTGGATTGCAGCTTTGCTGGAGTATGATGTGGAGATAAGGCCCACGAAGCTTATCAAGGGATAGGGGCTGGCGAAGCTTATGTCTGAATCAAATTTGTATGCATTAGACATAAATCTGATTGCTGCTATGTCTGACGAGGATGAGGAGAATTCGCCACTTCATGTATCGGAAATTTTTGTTGCTTCTCCATAGTATTCAGATATCGTGTATGTTCTTCAAAATTTGTCACCACCGCCCGGCATGACTAGAAACAAAGGTAGAACTCTAAAACTGAAGGCTGCAAAATTTTGTATTTTAAATTCTTCACTTTATTGGAAAGATCTGGGTGGTGTTTTGTTGAATTTTTTGGTGGAAGAAGAAGCGAAGAAGGTAATGGAGGATTTCCATAAAGGAGAATGTGGGGGTCACCTTTTTTGGAAAACAACAGCCAATAAGATTTTGAGAGCGGGATACTATTGGCCGACATTGTTTGCTGATGTGTATAAGACAGTCAAAGGCTGCCATGAGTGCTAGATTTTCGAAGGAAGACAAAAATTACAGCCTTTGCCGCTTAAACCTATTGAGGTAAGCGCCCCTTTTCAGCAGTGGGGTTTGGATTTCATTGGGGAGATCCATCCTCCTTCTTCAGGACAACATATATGGATCCTAACAGTGATTGATTACTTCACGAAATGGATCGAATCAGTTCCCACCAGGCAAGCTACCGATTCGATAATCATTTATTTCCTTGAGAACAACATTTTGTCTCGTTTTGGTTGCCCGAATAAATTGATCACTGATAATGTAGTAGCTTTTAAATCAAGAAAGATGATTGAGTTTTGTGCCAAGTATAAAATCATTTTGGGACATTCAACCGCCTATCATCTGCAAGGCAACGGATTGGCAGAATCTTCCAATAAATCTTTAGTCAACATCATTAAAAAGTTTCTGGACATAAACAAGAAGAGTTGGCATAAGAAGCTGGTCAATGCGCTATGGGCTGATTGGGTGAGTCAAAAGAAATCCATTGGTATGTCCCCCTTTGAGTTAGTT
The DNA here is from genome assembly GCA_034641835.2 of Pinus albicaulis. Classification (NCBI taxonomy): domain Eukaryota; kingdom Viridiplantae; phylum Streptophyta; class Pinopsida; order Pinales; family Pinaceae; genus Pinus; species Pinus albicaulis. The sequence continues at coordinate 284,384,038 of CM076576.1, read as the reverse complement.
TATGGAGTGGATACAGTGTTTCCTACCTCTCTTGTTGTTCTGGTGGTTAAGCTTCTTCAGGAAGCTGGTAGTGAAGAAAGCCATATGCAGAGAATGATAAATCAGATGATTCATTTGCAGCAAACGAGAGATGAGGTTTTCCATAACACATTTAAGTTGCAGGAGAGAATCAAGAAAATCTATGACAGGAAAGCGAAGGTGGATAAATTCCAATTGGAGGAAGTGGTGCTGAAGTGGGATGCTAGGAATGAGGACAAAGGTAAACACGGTAACTTTGAAAATCTCTGGAAAGGTCTCTTTAATATTGCAGCATATTGAGGTCAGAACGCCTTTCTTTTGAAGGAGATTAACGATGAAGATTGTCCAGGAGGGCCGGTCAATGGTCGGCTGCTCAAGCGGTACCATTTCTAAGATGTTTTCTGCTGATCACATTGTCATTGTACATATCATTTATTTCAATTTCATCGCAAGTGTGTACTGTGGTATTTTCTTCAGTTTGGGGCCCGAAGTGAAGGCTATAATTCTGAAGAAGGATTTTAGTTTTGGTTTGAGTCTGTCTAGTTGGTTTGGTTTAGTCATTTCAGTTTAAAAATTTGAGTCAGTTTGAGTCAAAGTTTCAGTTAATAAATCAGTCAACAGTCTTGAGTTGATTTGTCAAAATAATGGACTCCATAGCCCAATAGACGAAGGCTCTTTCTACTCACCCAATGTTCTGTAGTTCTTGGCACCTCCCAGGAGCCACCATCCCCATTGGAGCTAATGTTAGAGTCGGTCTTTACATCCCTCCGTCAGAGATCATTTCTCTTATTGCATTTCATTTTTAGGTGTCTCATTCCGCTCATTCATCTGCATTCCGTTAGGGGCATGCCATCATCTGACGGAAGGGCTTTGTTCTCTCATTATCCCTCATGTTTGTACCTACTGGGTTGGTCGAATCAAATAATGCCCGCAGGCCATGAGGATGTCTTCAATAATTTTTCGTTTCAAGATTTCCATCATCAATAATGCTCAAGGATGTTTCTTCTTCAAAACTCTGTTTTGAGGAAGAAATTGTCAAAATTTGTTGTTTGTAATAAATATGTAATTTTTAAGGTTTTTCAAATTCTACACATCTTCAGAGGCAGCCCTGGTCCTCCTTTGTTGAAACATGCCATCATCCCTACAAAGATCAACCAAGAAACCATCATTTCAAGCCAAAAAAAAATCAAAGAGGAAACTTGAAAAAACAGAGTTGTATTAAAAGTGAAAAAGTGCCAAGCCAAGACATTACAAAGTGGGTTTTTGAGAAACAAAAATCAAATCCATCACTATTTGAGATATTTTCATTGTTTGAATAGCCATTTGCATCCAAGAGATCGATTGAAAGTCGAAGTTTAGTGGTGAGAGGGCGAAACTGTGATTTTGAAGCCAAGACTGTGTTTAGAGTGCGCGCGGCGCATTGGGTAAGAGCACGACGCACATAGGTTGCGCGACGCACTGGGCCTCCTACCACAGTGCTTTTCTCCGACTGGCGTGACGCATCCACGGGGTGCAGCGCACAGAACCTCCAAGACAAAAATTCATCACAGCTTCAATAAAAACCAAAACAATTTCATTTCTTCTGCTCCAAGTAAGTTTCAAAATTCTTGCCCATCGATTTTAGATCGTGTTTGGTGTGTTTTGAAAGTGAAGCATAAGAATATAAATGCAAAAATGATAAACCCTCTCAAAATGTCAAGATGCTCTTAGGGTTTTTATTCGAAATTTAAAGTGTGGTTGTTGGTGCCAATTTGTAAACTCCATTCCCACTTGTGTTTCCTTTCCTCCTTGCTGTGACACTACTATCACAGTCCTTCTCCTATTCCCCTCTGTCCCAAACTACTTATACCCTTTATTCCCATGTTTTCAGCCTCAAACCCTACCACTTTCTACCACTTTCCTTCCTTCATATCATTTATAAATTCCCAATTCCCAATATATTCAAGGACTGTCTTTACATCCTTGATTTCACTTAGATTAAATATATCTTGTCATTTCATTTATCCCTATCTCTAAAAACTACATTTCCTATCACCATCTCCCACTCCCATATCACTTATAAAATCCCCAAATCCCGAAGTCCCCCAAGCAGTCAAGTGACTGTCCTCACACTCAAATTTCACTTGACAGTCCATTATACCCACTATAATATTTCCTCACAGTCTCTCATTTCATACTTGGTACACATTTGGCATTGAAAATAAAGACACTAAGTCCAATTTCTCATTTTCAACACACCAAGCATACACCTTGCTTTCAGCACCATGACAGAGACAGATTCATCATATGAGCAAGAATATGAACAAGACAGTGAATCAACCACAGAGCTACATGTACCGAGAAGGCCTCTTAAAAGTGGTAAGAACGTCAGAGAAGAGCCCACTTCCTTGACTCAGTTGCAGGCCTGCCCGCTTGCAATGGCATGCTTTCAACAACATTCATGTTTTCAGTATTGTGAGATGATTGCTCAGATTCAGCATCACTAGAAGTTGGTTCGCTTATTTGTCCTAAATTTGCATGATGTTCATGTAAATCTTGCTGGATTGAACTTCACCTTAACACCAGAAACCATTTCTCAGGCGACCAGGATACCAAACATAGGTGAAGAGTGGAACAAGAGACAACAACTGGATAGAGCATATTATGAAACTTACATCAGGCCTGGTTATATGAGGCAGCTCAGTAGGGTGTTTCCTTTCAGATTATTGAAGGAGTCCTATGCGCCATTAATGAAACTCATCATCAGATACTTCAGCTGTGAGGGCCAGTTCTCACGCATTTATGCATACCACATCAGACTGTTGATGCATTTCATGAGAGTGATAATGATGAGCATTCCATACATCATGTGCCGAAACATAGAGCGGATGAATACTGTTGTACAGAAGAAGACTCCAGAGCAACATCATAATAACGTTTATCATTATGCGCTCATCAAGATGATTGTGGTACATCAGCTTGGATTGCAGGGCATTGCATGGGAGGAGTTCATTTCCCGTGACTTCTTTACAGCCCCTCAGCCACCTTCAGAGATTTTTCATGATGAGGGTGAGGCTTCACATTAGTTTGAGGTTCCTGAGACAGAGCCTATCAGTGTTCCAGTGTGTGTTACCTGTTAGCCCCCCTATGAAATTATTGGTAAGCAAGCTGGGGGCTAGAATTGTTCTGGAGCCTCTAAGGAATGCCTTTCCCCTATCAATTCATCCTCATTGGAGTCTCTCTGTGCTGTGCCTGAGGTGTACACCCTCTCTGCTGACCCCTTCCTCAAAAAAGGGCCTTTTATCCTTATACCCTGCAAACTTCCCCATTTCAACCTCTGTTTTCCTTTGTCAAAATCCCCTCCTTCCCTCATTATCCCTGTAAACCCTCCTTAAATCCTGTTTTTCCCCCTGCCTTGGCCGTCCCTACCCTTCATTTCCCTACCGTTCCTCCCTTTAGGCCTAAAAAATGCTTCAAAATACGGAAAAATCATATAACAAGGCCTAAGCCCTTTTCCCATTAGCTCCCTGCTCCCGTGCCTCCCATGGAACCAGATGCCGTGACCATCCCTTAATCCACCGGGCGCTCAAATCCTTTTAAACCCTTTTACGCACCAGAAAATCATTCAAACCTTCGAAAATGTGCGGGTATTGGTTTTAATATATTGTGTTTAGTCAGCAGATCCCGACCGCCCGTTAAAGGGCCGATCCAACGACGCTGAACACTCCCAAAGATGTGGTCCCCGCCTGCTCACGTCATCCTCGAAACCACGCAGTAAATTCCGCACCGTCCATCTGCAGTGGGCGGTTTTTCACAAAAGCCAGCGATCCCACTTATTAACTGACACGTGTCCCCAGTACGAGAATGAAACCACTCATCGCCCGCGCGTTATTGTTCGGTCGATGGAGGCCCAGCGGAATTTATATGGACCGTCAGATCTTTAAGCCCTTATCTAACGGCGCTCATCCCTCGAACCTGCGCGGTGTTTAACCTGCTGTCCCCCGCCCCCGTGGCCCACTGTACGTCGTTCTCCGCCGTCGATCGTCGCCCGATCGACGGTCCGGATCTCTCTGTTCATTGTTGACCACTCCGTTGTCCCCAGGCCTCCACGTCGTTCATCCACCTTGTTCGTCCCGCCACGTCGGCCCCACATGCATCCTTGTACAGTCTCTCATTCCACTGCATAAAAGCGTCCGAGTTTCGTGTTTTTTAATGTTTTCCATATGGTTTCACTCTCCGAATCATTAACCCTCTGCCAGAGCTCGGTTCACCATTTCGTCGCGTTTCCGTTCCAGGTCTTCGTCCGCACGGCTATTCTATCCATTCACATTGTGTCCCCTCCACCTCCGTCATGTTTTTCCTCACAGTTTGTTGTTTTGCAGGGTTTCCAAAAGTTGAAGACTGCCATGGTTCTACATGGCAAGCTGCGCAGGCGCATTTAAATCCGAGAGCGGTACAGTTAAAATTGTCAAAGAAGGCTGCTGACAGGAGTTGCATTAAAGAAAAGTAGATTTACAAACCCTGAAGATCTCTCATCGCTATTAAAATCCGAGCTACCCTGTCAGAAGCAAACGAAGCGGCAAAGTGTATCAGTACAGAGCAGAAAGAAGAATGGAGCTGGTTTATGAAGATCTTTAGCTTTAGTTTAAAGAGGCAGAGCAATAGATCACAGACCCCGAGGATCGATTCAAAGGATCCTAAGCGCAGACAAAAGTAATATCAGGGTTTCGTCAGCAGAATGTTTTCTTCTTTGTCAAGGTACAGGGCACCCATACAACTTTATTACACGCCATGCCCCCGAAGAAGTTTTCCCACCAGGCTACGGCTCAAAGACAGTCAGGTATTTATGAGGCAAGCCTTCTTTACAGTTTATTTCATTTCTGTTCAAATCACCTGGAGTACAACGAGCTAAAATGTCAAAGATCAAATCTAGAGCAGGTCATTCTCTTACTAGGAAGGTGACAGAGACTAAATATACAACATGTCAAGAAGAATGGTTTTCGGGCCTGCATTCATTGTTGTGATTAATGATACACTTAGAATTCACCTACCTCCTCAGTCGAGCTTCTGAGTCTCTTCTGCTATAAAACTCAAAGAGAAATATTGTAAAGGTTGTTGATGAGAAATCAGTGGAACGCAAGTGTTTTCCTCTTGAGACAAGTTCTCTGTGTATATTGTAAGACAGGCTTAGATTTGATGTATTCAGACTGAATGTTCAAGCTATGGGCTATGATGTACTTGATTGGTGTTGTTTTTAATATGACAAGCATGTTTCTTTGGATCCTGATCTAAAGCAGTTGGTGATGTTTTCCTTTCTCTGTATTTGTGATTGACTTGCTTTCATTTCATTATGTTTCTTCAGGCTCGCATCAGAAGTTTGGCATAAGATTTACCCTTGATAGGTACCTTATGTTGCTGCTCTCCCAGCCTTTATGTTTTCTGCTTATATGTGTATCTGAATGTTGATTTCAATTGATTTAACCAGTGTAGTGGATGACATTTCCTGCTCTCTGATGTATGAATTAATGAAGTCTATGTTTAGATGTTCTTGGTAGGGTTTAGCTGGAAGGCTTGGGAACATTGGGTATTAGTGTTAGCCCTGTCTGCTAGGATCTCTGCGCGACCAGCTAGCCTTTCTAAGTTCCCTGGTAATTACCTCTAATTCTGTCCAAGCAGGCCTGGAGTTGAATGACCTCTGGTCTGATCTATAGACAAATTTGGAATGTTTCCCCTCCTTTTATTTTCAGCCCTTAATGTTCCATCCCATTTTCTACCCTATAAGATCTGAATGCTCTAGATGACTAGCCCAACTGAAAGCTTGCACATTAAACACAAATAAATCCTTTCTTGACTCCATAGCCCAATGGCTTTGATGTTCTCTGAGTTATCTATCTCTGCCTAAGCTTCTTTCTTGCTCACCCTTGTCCCATAGTGGCCCTTCTTCTCTGATTTCCTCCAACCAAACACAAAAAATCAAACAAACAACCTCGAGCCTATAACTAGCCTAAAATATTATACTTTAAGCCTCAAAGACTCATCCTTTGGATTCATAGAGAGATCCCTCTCTGGACCTAGGGGGGCTAGATCCTAAGGTCTGAAAGCGGTTCTATGTTGTCTCATCTTTTGGTCTTTGTCAACCTGGCCAAAACATGGGAACCCCAACATAATGGTGACTCCACTGGGGATCTGAGTACATTTCGTCTTAAACACTCTTAAATCTCAGAAACTTAGAACTCTGGCTAGGTTGACATTAAGTCGCCCCTTTCTTGAATCAGCCTCCATTAGTGAATATCCATCATACTCTTAAACAGAGCCTGGAAAGGGCCAGGTAGCCTCCAGATCTCATCCTCTTTCCAGGGGTGACATATCTGGTAAATGCCATCCCAGTCAATCTCTGGTTGGAGCTTGTTGCTTTAGAGGAGATTCCTGAAAGGTGATAGTGCCTGAGCACTGTGGTGGACAGTGTACGCTAGAATCATCTTAATCCCTCCACCTGGTGACTCCATTGTTCCTAAACGTTAAAGGACTCCACTGGTGATCAGTAGGCCTGCTGATTATCTTGGTTTCACATCAGACTCCACTGGGAGACCAGTCCCGAAACATAATGAAGACTCCATAGGGAGGCCAGTTCCCAAGACAACGTTGACCACAAAGTAGAAGTAACAAGTAGGGTTAAGCTGCTTGGCTAAAAATAACACTCTGGCTCACAGAATCATTCATACAAGAGCTTTCCCTGATCCAAACCCACCTGAAATAGTTGAAAATCTAGAGGGAATCCTCAGAAGAGCTCCTACACTCAACAGACCAACTATTTCCAGTCACATTCATAGAGCTAATTCTGCACCAGAAGACCTTGCAGCTCTATTTGACCCTTTCTTCGACCTAAGCCTTTCAAACATGTTACCTAGAACTAGGTCATTCAGTGTTTCAGACCAGCCAGACACTAGGGACAGTGAAACCCCTCCTTCCACACCTCCCAACCTTCATTTCCTTCAAAACTTGGGGCTCTCTCACCCTAGATCTGCTCAGCAAGCTCCTGCTGGTCCTACCATCCCTGTCATCCAAATACCAGCTGCTCAATCTAACCCTGTACCTCATCAGAATATTAACATGGCAGCCTGGTATGCACCTTTAGTTTTACCTCAGCCTATGTTACCCCTACCGAATGATTATCAATCAAAAATCCCGCACTTCACTACAAAAGAATCCATCACGGCTCAGCAACATGTAGATAAGATGGAGGATTCTTTTGATTATATGGAAATTGACGATGAAACAATCAAAATGAGAATCTTTGCCCAGAGCTTAGGGTGTGAGGTAAAGAAATGGTTTAAAAATCTGCCTCCTGGCAGCATTCAAGATCTCCCTGCATTATATCAGACCTTTATAAACAAATGGGAGGTTAGAGAAAACCCTCGCCAGCTCCTAGCAGAATACATGTCCCTTAAGAGGAACGTAGGAGAGTGCATCCACGATTACACCACAAGATTCAACAACATTTATAATGCTCTCCCTCCGCAAATGAAACCTCCACAAGGTATGGCCTTAGCAAAATACCCTGATGGATTTGATGTTGACATGGCATATGAGCTTAGAGATAAAGAATACACCACTTTGGAAGACATGCAGAAAGGAGCCATAACCATAGAAGAAAATTTAATGGAAAAAAGGGCAATATTAAAAGCTGAAAAAAGGGTAATGTATAGGGATGACAACATAGCTTCCACATCTGATCCAAAATACGACAGACTGTCCAAAAATGTGGAAGAACTACAAAAAATGATAAAGAGAATGGCTGTCCAAAACAATAACCAGAGTAGAAACCAGAACCAAAACATTAGAAGGAATAATGCTGCCCCCAACAGACAAAGAGAGTCAGATCAACAAATTATTCCCCCATTTCAAGAAAATTTTTTAGATGAGGATGAGGGAATCATTGAAGAGTCTAAGGGGAACACCATAAATATGTTTGAAGCAGAAGACTCAGTCCTTAACTGTGATTCAGAAGAAGACCAACCCTCACCTTCATATGGGAATGAGGAATGGTTGGAAACTGAAGATTACAGACTAGGATTTGAGAATGCCATGCTACAAGTCAGGGAACAATATGAACTTAGGAGCAGGAAAAGCCAAGATACTCCCAAAACCAAAACTCCTGAGATAACCACCAAGAAAAGACCTGATAAAATTTCCAAAGCAGCCTCTGTAAATAACAAAACAACAACTGAAAGTTCTGATAAATATAATGAGAAGGACAACCAATACAATGAAAAACAAAGCCAACCAACCAGCGGTGCTAGCATTTCGGTTAGTAATCTTGATGAAACTGTTCATACACATGTACATAGTGGGAGTCAGTAAGCTGACTCTGCCACCAAAACAGTGGCAAATAAAACAGAATTGAACATTACAAAGGTCCAGTCCACTTTCAATCTAGAGAGTGAGATTGCAAAGATCAAAATCTCTGTACCATTGTCTGAGCTGGCCACTTAGGATGTATATAAAGGCCGAATTTTGAAAGCATTAAATCTGGGAGAAATAAATGATTATGTGAACTTGAATGATGATCAACCAACCCTACTCTTTGGTCCTAAAATTGAGGGAAAATTTCAAGAAGGGGTAGTTCCACCTTTTTACATCAGTCTTAACATTCATGACAAGATCTTGCACAATGCAATGCATGACTCTGGAGCGTCACACAACCTAATGCCTAAGGTAGTTATGAAAAGGCTAGGTCTAGAAATCACCAGGCCTTACAAAGACTTATATTCATTCGACTCCAGCAGAGTAAAATGCCTAGGCCTCATCAAAGACTTATGTGTGAGTTTAACCCAGATTCCTGCCAAATGTATGGTCATGGATGTTGTGGTGGCGGATGTACCACCAAAGTATGGCATGCTGTTGTCAAGATCATGGGGGGCCAAACTACAAGGAACAATGCAGATGGATGGCTCATATGCCACTATCCCTATATTTGGCCAACTTAGAAGACTATATAGAGAATCCTAGATGAAATTTTTAGTCAGTAGACCCGAAAAACCTGAAAATTCACCATTATACTCTATGCATACAGATCTAGACTCTTTCATTCTCTACAATGACCAATCCTCAGAAGAGCCAGGAAAAGACGATGGAAATACAAACATACAGCCCATGGATTTCAACATAATGGCTACTCTAGAAGAATACGAAGGAGACCATGGGCAAAGTACAAAAAAAATAACTCTGAATGAAACAAACAGAACGAGGGCAGCAAGCCAACCACCTCCCTGACCTCCATGCCCATAATGAACTACGAAACAACCCCTCTTCTAGTACAAACCCTACAACACAATAAAAAACGACGAATTCAGCTGTAGGGGAGGGGATGAAAACGAATTAAACAAAGAACCCCTGTGGGAAATGAACTTTGATGGGTCCTGTACTAGGCAGAGTGCTGGAGCAGGAGTGTGGCTGCGTAACACTGAAAATGATTACGCAGAAAGTCACGCTGTCAATCTGCATTTCAAATGCACGAACAATATTGCAGAATATGAGGCTCTCGTCCTAGGCTTAAATTTGTTGAAAAAGTTAGGAGCCCATAGGATAGCCGTGAGAGGAGACTCAGAGTTAGTAATCAAACAGTTGAATGGCGAGTATTTAGCAAAACATCCCAGACTAAGGGCATATAGGAATGACACTCTAGATCTGCTGAAAACATTTGTTGAATATGAATTAGTGTTTGTTCTCAGGGGTCAAAATGCAATAGCAAATGGACTGGCATGTCTAGCTAGTTCGTATCCTAAGGCCCCAGTTGACCAACAAGTTATAATCCAAACCAAATTCAGGCCCACAGTGCCAGACAATGAAAAATATTGGCAGGTCTTTGAAGGAGACAAACAGATCGAAGATTTCCTGGTAGGCAGAAATGAGTTTGAATTTTCTGATTCGGACTCAATTCCTGATCACAACTGCCCAATAAAAGATCCCCCGGATGGACCAGAAGCACCCTGTAACATAGAAATAAATTCTTTTTCTGAACAAACTGGAAACTTCAACGAAAACAGTGAAAACGCAGGAAGTGAAGAGGTCGAAGTGCTGCAGGCCAAAGATAAGAACATACCCAGAGGCCTAGCACCCTTGGAGGACCTTTTTGACTTTGATGACGTAGCAAAAAAGCCCACAATCGAACATTCTGAATCAGATATAGAAGAATGCAACATCGGCACTGAAGACAGACCCAAAAAGGTAAAATTGGCTAAGTCAATACCCGCAAACATGAAGAAGAAATACATTGACTTGTTTAAGGAATTCATTGATGTGTTTGCATGGAGCTATGAAGACTTAAAGGAATATGACACCAACATTATACAACATAAGATACCCCTGAAGGAAAATCAGAAGCCTTTCAGACAAAAACTTCGAAGAATCAATCCAAAACAGTTGCCTGCAGTAGAGAAAGAGATCAGGAAGATGTATGAAGCAGGCATTATAGTCCCTGTGAGGTTTTCTGATTGGGTGTCAAACCTAGTAGCTGTAAGAAAGAAAACAGGTGAGATTAGACTATGCATAGACTTCAGAAACCTCAATAGAGCCTCCCTAAAAGAAAATTATCCTTTGCCTAGAATGGAACATATCCTACAGAAGGTAGTGGGATCTAAGAGAATTTCCCTGCTTGATGGTTTTTCAGGATACAATCAAGTTCTGGTACTCCCAGAAGATCAACTCAAAACATCCTTTACCACTCCATGGGGCACCTTCATGTATGTGAAAATGCCCTTTGGATTAATGAATGCTGGAGCTACCTTCCAGAAAGCAATGGATATAACATTCTCAGATGAGATTGGACATTTCATAGTTATCTACTTGGATGACTTAACTGTTTTTTCTAAAACAGAAGAGGAACACTTAAAACATCTGAGAAATTTTTTTGAAAAATGTAGAAGGTATGGTCTGTCCTAAATCCTAAGAAAACTGTTTTCGGGTTGCAAGAAGGTAAACTTCTTGGGCACATTATATCTGAGAAAGGGATCAGAATAGACCCCCAGAGAGTTGAGGGAATACTTAAAATTACACATCCAAGAAACATCAAGGAGCTACAGTCCTTCATTGGGAAGATCAATTTCCTCAGAAGATTTATCCCCAACCTTGCTGAGCATCTTAGGAAATTGACTGAAATGCTGAAGAAAGATGCTGGAGTTAAGTGGACTGTTGAAGCCAAGAAATCTTTTGAGTCAGTAAAACTTGCACTCACTCAGGCCCCTGTCCTTATCAGCCCTGACTTCTCAAAGGATTTTCTGATTTTTTCGTTTGCTTCCCAACACACAATAGCTGCAGTTTTGCTGAAGAATTCAGAAGGTAATGAACAACCTATAGCCTTCTTCAGTAAAGCCTTAAGAGATGCACCCTTAAAGTACAACATCATGGAAAAGCAAGCCTATGATCTAATCAAGGCCTTAAAAGACTTTAGGGTGTACATTCTGCATTCTCACACCGTCGCCTATGTGCCAAACACCGTGATCAAAGATATCTTGTCCCAAGACCCATATGGGAAAAGGGGCAAATGGATCGCTGCCATCTTAGAATATGACCTCGAAATAAAACCCACCAAGCTAATTAAAGGTCAAGGCCTGGCCCAATTAATGGTTGAATCTAATCTGCAGGCCTTGGACATTAACATGATGAATGCCTTAGGTGAGCAAGAAGGATTGCCCCATCCAACTGTCGAGGAACAGTTTCAGAAATCTCCTTGGTATACTGATATCCTTTATGTGCTCATTAACCTCAATGCACCTCCAGAACTGCCCAAAACAAAGGCCAGATTCGTAAAACTCAAAGCCAGAAATTACTGCATTATGAATGAGAGTCTATATTGGAAAAATCCGAATGGCCTTTTACTGAAATGTCTGTCCGAAACTGAAGCTGAAAAAATCAAACAAGAATTTCATGCTGGGGAATGTGGGGGCCACCTGAGTTGGAAAACCACTGCAAATAAGATACTCAGGGCTGGTTACTATTGGCCTACACTCTTTAGTGATGTCCATAAAACGATTCTTTCCTGCCATAAATGCCAAATCTTTGAGGGCAAAAGAAAGCTCCTTCCCCTCCCTCTGCAACCGATCACCATAGAAGGTCCCTTCATGCAATGGGGCCTATACTTTATAGGAGAGATTCATCCTACCTCATCTGGCCAGCATAAATGGATTTTGACAGCCACTGATTACTTCACTAAATGGATAGAAGCTATACCTACTAGGAATGCTACTGATTCTATCATCATTAGATTCCTAGAAGACTTCATCCTATCTCGGTTTGGTTGTCCAAGGAAAATAATCACTGACAATGCTGCTGCTTTCGGATCCAAAAGAATGATTGATTTCTGTCACAGGTACGAAATAGCACTTGGACATTCAACTGCCTATTACCCCCAGGGTAATGGTCTAGCTGAATCATCTAACAAAAGCCTGGTTACAATCATTAAGAAGCTGCTGGAAGAAAACAAAAGGTCATGGCATAAAAAGTTGATACATGTGTTGTGGGCAGATAGGCTCACTACAAAGAAATCTATTGGCATGTCACCCTTTCAGCTGGTCTACGGGACTGAAGCAGTATTTCCTACAAGTCTTGGAGTTCCGGTAATCAAGCTTGTTCAGGAGATCCAATCAGAGGAAGACAGCATGATAAGGAGAATCAATGCAACCATCCATTTGCAACAAACAAGGGAGCAGGTTTATGGCAGAGCTGTCAGAGTATAGGAAGCTATAAAGAGACAGTTCGACAAGAGAACCAAAGCTTCAGACTTCAAGGTTGGGGACAGAGTTCTAAGATGGGATTCAAGGAGAGAAGACAAAGGAAAACATGGCAAATTTGACAGCTTGTGGCAAGGTCCATATATAATCCAGGCCACTGTAGGGCCTAATGCGTTTTTCTTACAGGAACCTGCTGGTAGAGAGCTGTTTGGGGGTCCTGTCAATGGCAGGATGCTAAAACACTATTTCTGCTAGTTTTTCATTTCCAGTTTCGTATCCATTGTACATATCATTACAGCTTTATTTTCTGTTTTCAAAAAAGAGAAAAATGTTCCTAAAAAGAATGAAAAGGAGGTTCAGACATGTCCAAAACATGAACCTCTGGGCGAAAGATTAGCTCGAACCTGATCAAAACCTGAGCCAAAAGGGAAATAGAATAACTGGTCCTAACAAGCTCAAAATCTGGACCAACAGAAAAAGAAGGATCAGCTCTAATATGCCCAAAACCAGAACTGAAATCAAAGGAAAGAAGTGACTCTAATATGCTCAAAACCTGAGTCACAAGGAAAAGAGGAGGATATTTCACAATTGCATAACCCCATGCCTTCACAGTTTTGTTTTCTATAAGTTTCAGCCCAGCAAGTCAGACAGTCTAATCCTGGCTTGGCTGTGTTTAAATTTCCTGTCTTAGAATGTAGGTGGAGAAACCTATTGGACAGTTTAATCCCAACAGGTAGTAGATTAGGTAGAGAAATAGATGAGGTAAACAGTCTAATCTGGCCTCATGGAGCATAAGGGTAGAAATACAATAGGTTTGTTTTCTGTTTTGCAGAATAAAAGGTAAAGGGTCTGCTAGCTCAAGTGCACCCAAGGGAAATTTGTAGGACTGTAGTTTGGGTAGGTAGATTGGTTGGGAAATCTTTTTGCTGATGCTTCCATCATATTGTGGCAACTGAAATCGAAGAAGCAAGATGGCTCATGACAACCGGCACCTGGCCTACTTCAAAGATCATATCTGGTTTCTTGACTCCTCCAAGGAGAAGCCATCCCCATGTGCAGCCACTGTTAGCCCCCCTATGAAATTCTTGGCAAGCAAGCTGGGGGCTAGAATTGTTCTGGAGCCTCCAAGGAATGCCTTTCCCCTGTAAATTCATCCTCCTTGGAGTCTCTTTGTGCTGTGCCTGAGGTGTACACCCTCTCTGCTGACCCCTTCCTCAAAAAAGGGCCTTTTATCCTTATACCCTGCAAACTTCCCCATTTCAACCTCTGTTTTCCTTTGTCAAAATCCCCTCCTTCCCTCATTATCCCTGTAAACCCTCCTTAAAATCTTGTTTTTGCCCCTGCCTTGGCCGTCCCTACCCTTCATTTCCCTACCGTTCCTCCCTTTAGGCCTAAAAAATGCTTCAAAATATGGAAAAATCATATAACAAGGCCTAAGCCCTTTTCCCATTAGCTCCCTGCTCCCGTGCCTCCCATGGAACCAGATGCCATGACCATCCCTTAACCCACCGGGTGCTCAAATCCTTTTAAACCCTTTTACGTGCCAGAAAATCATTCAAACCTTCGAAAATGCGTGGGTAATGGTTTTAATATATTGTGTTTAGTCAGCAGATCCCGACCGCCCGTTAAAGGGCCGATCCAACGACGCTGAACGCTCCCAAAGCTGTGGTCCCCGCCTGCTCACGTCATCCTAAAAACCACGCAGTAAATTCCGCACCGCCCATTTGCAGCGGGCGGTTTTTCGCAAAAGCCAGCGATCCCACTTATTAACTGACACGTGTCCCCAGTACGAGAATGAAACCACTCATCGCCCGCGCGTTATTGTTCGGTCGATGGAGGCCCAACGGAATTTATATGGACCGTCAGATATTTAAGCCCTTATCCAACGGCACTCATCCCTCGAACCTGCGCGGTGTTTAACCTGATGTCCCCCGCCCCCGTGGCCCACTGTACGTCGTTCTCCACCGTTGATCATCGCCCGATCGATGGTCCGGATCTCTCTGTTCATTGTTGACCACTCCGTTGTCCCCAGGCCTCCACGTCCTTCATCCACCTTGTTCGTCCCGCCACGTCGGCCCCACATGCATCCCCATACAGTCTCTCATTCCACTGCATAAAAGCGTCCGAGGTTCGTGTTTTTTAATGTTTTCCATATGGTTTCACTCTCCGAATCATTAACCCTCTGCCAGAGCTTGGTTCACCATTTCGTCGCGTTTTCGTCCCAGGTCTTCGTCCGCACGGCTATTCTATCCATTCACATTGTGTCCCCTCCACCTCCGTCAACCGCCGTCATGTTTTTCCTCATAGTTTTTTGTTTTGCAGGGTTTCCAAAAGTTGAAGACCGCCATGGTTCTACATGGCAAGCTGCGCAGGCGCATTTAAATCCGAGAGCGGTACAATTAAAATTGTCAAAGAAGGCTGCTGACAGGAGTTGCATTAAAGAAAAGTAGATTTCCAAACCCTGAAGATCTCTCATCGCTATTAAAATCTGAGCTACCCTGTTAGAAGCAAATGAAGCGGCAAAGTGTATCAATACAGAGCAGAAAGAAGATTGGAGCTGGTTTATGAAGATCTTTAGCTTTAATCCGAGTTTAAAGAGGCAGAGCAATAGATCACAGACCCCGAGGATCGATTCAAAGGATCCTAAGCGCAGACAAAAGTAATATCAGGGTTTCGTCAGTAGAATGTTTTCTTCTTTGTCAAAGTACAGGGCACCCATACAACTTTATTACACACCATGCCCCCGAAGAAGTTTTCCCACCAGGCTACAGCTCAAAGACAGTCAGGCATTTATGAGGCAGGCCTTCTTTACAGATTATTTCATTTTTGTTCAAATCACCTGGAGTACAACAAGCTAAAATGTCAAAGATCAAATTCGGAGCAGATCATTCTCTTACTAGGAAGGTGGCGGAGATTAAATATACAGCATGTCAAGCAGAATGGGTTTCGGGCCTGCATTCATTGTTGTGATTAATGATACATTTAGAATTCACCTACCTCCTCAGTCGAGCTTTTGAATATCTTCTGCTATAAAAATCAGAGAGAAATATTGTAAAGGGTTGATGAGAAATCAGTGGAACGCAAGTGTTGTCCTCTTGAGACAAGTTCTCTATGTATATTGTGAGATAGGCTTAGATTTGATGTATTTAGACTGAATGTTCAAGCTATGGGCTATGATGTACCTGATTGGTGTTGTTTTTAATATGATGAGCATGTTTCTTTGGATCCTGATCTAAAGCAGCTGGTGATGTTTTCCATTCTCTGTATTTGTGATTGACTTGCTCTCATTTCATTATGTTTCTTCAGGCTCGCATCAGAAGTTTGGCATAAGATTTACCCTTGATAGGTACCTTATGTTGCTGCTCTCCCAGCCTTTATGTTTTCTACTTATATGTGTATCTGAATGTTGATTTCAATTGATTTAACTAGTGTAGTGGATGACATTGCCTGCTCTCTGATGTATGAATTAATGAAGTCTATGTTTAGATGTTCTTGGTAGGGTTTAGCTGGAAGGCTTGGGAACATTGGGGATTAGTGTTAGCCCTGTCCGCTAGGATCTCTGCGCGACCAGCTAGCCTTTCTAAGTTCCCTGGTAATTACCTCTAATTCTGTCCAAGCAGGCCTGGAGTTGAATGACCTCTGGTCTGATCTATAGACAAAGTTGGAATGTTTCCCCTCCTTTTATTTTCAGCCCTTAATGTTCCATCCCATTTTCTACCCTATAAGATCCGAATGCTCTAGATGACTAGCCCAACTGAAAGCTTGCACATTAAACACAAATAAATCCTTTCTTGACTACATAGCCCAATGGATTTGATGTTCTCTGAGTTATCTATCTCTGCCTAAGCTTCTTTCTTGCTCACCCTTGTCCCATAGTGGCCCTTCTTCTCTGATTTCCTCCAACCAAACACAAACAATCAAACAAACAACCTCGAGCCTATAACTAGCCTAAACTCTTATACTTTAAGCCTCAAAGATTCATCCTTTGGCTTCATAGAGAGATCCCTCTCTGGACTTAGGGGGGCTAGATCCTAAGGTTTGAAAGCGGTTCTATGTTGTCTCATCTTTTGGTCTTTGTCAACCTAGCCAAAACATGGGAACCCCAACATTACCTATCATAGAGGTACCAGAGCCTTATTTGCAGCAGCACGACGAGTACTATCTCCACCCGGGGTGGAAGGGATGTCGTTACCTTCGTCAGCAGCGCGAGTACTATATCCACATGGCACAGAAGGGGTCTTGCCTTCTACATCAGCACAGGTATAGGACAAAAGCAGGAAGCCTATGCAGGATGAGGGCCCCTCAGGAGGCCAAGATACTGATTTTATATTGATCGAAGTTGATTCGAGCTCTCCCAGCTCAAAGCTGAAAGAAACCATCCAAGAGCAGAAAGCTAAGATCGACACATTGACCGAGAAATTGTAGAGAGCTCAGTAGGTTATAAATTACTTGGAGCAGCGGAATAAAAAACTGGAGGATCAGCAGACACTCATGGAGTTGCAGAAAACTCGTGAAGACCGGGAATTGGCTCGAAAAAGACCAGGTGACATGACACCGTTTGAGCGGGAGACTTGCCTTACGAGAGTCAACATTCATCTTAAGAAACTGTTGGTGAAGGCCAATAGGGAAAAATACATGCTCAGACATATGAAGAACCACTACTGGGCTCACACACATGTTTGCAAAGCGAAAATGAAGATCCTGGAAGCGAGGCTGAGAAGGGCACTAAGGAGGATCCACTTCAAATATTGGCCGAAGCTTCTTTGGTTGAGCATGAAACTTGATGGGGGATCTTCACTCCAAATTTCAGCAAGTTTGGGGAAATGTTTTTCATTTTTGAAATTTTGGTCGCAAAACAGAGTTTTCCGCCCGACGTGTCGCGCCACTTGGTGCGTGCTTACGTTTGAGAGATATTCCCGAGGAAAACTTGATATTTTTTGGTTTTTTATGATAAATTATGCATGCTCAGGAATGGCTGAAATATTTCATCAAGTTCTGGATGGTCTTAAGGGTAAAAAACACTCCAAAAATGGCCTTTCTGCCACCTTTTGCACCAGCAGGAACCAGTCTTGGGAGATTTCCGTTTTGGAGGGGCAAATGAGCTCCAAATTGAAAAATTCCACTTGGGTTGGATAGTAGACAGATAGGGCTTTCCAACGAGCTATCATAATATCAATTTGGAATTCAGGAAGTGCCTCAAAAACAGGCTCAAAGTGGCGCGGCGCATAGAGAAATTTGGCCCCATTTTCACTTTTCAGCTCAGAAATTCGCTCAGTTTGACTAGTTTCACTTTTTGATGTAACTATTGATCTATATTGATGTAACTTGATGAATATGATGTAATTTTGGCTCATATTTACTTGTTCTATAGGATTCATTCACTAAAAAGTGAAAATTAAATGAATGGATCAGTTTCCTAGCATATAGAGGCAAGTTGTTTGATTGCCTAGATTTCAGTTCCTTGTTTAGAATTGGTTGAAACAGCTCCTAGAAGGATGAGCTCGACCCCTAGAGGTATGGGAAGGGGTTAGGATGGTCTATATTATGTATTTTCTAAGTCATTTTCAGGGTTGGATACTTGGGAATAGTTTGACACCTCATTGTACATACACTTCTGCATTTTTGGCAAAGGAAAGACCAGGGTTTTACAGCACTTGTTGGGATCCTTGTGGCTCTGAGTTTTGATGATGTTTTTCTCCATGTATCTGTAAGTTTCATTAATGTTTATGTATTCCATTTCCCTTCTCTTTTCTTCTGAATTAAACAAATGAGTAACTAAGGTAGAATTCATTAGTTTGCTGGTGCTCTGCCTTAAACTTTTGTTTAGTTTTATATGTTTTCGTCAGTTTGAAGAGGATCCTTGCACCCTCTTGCCCTCTTCAGCTCCTCAACAGTCTTTTCCATCCATTCATTGAATCTAAGATATCAAAGTCATTGCCTTCCCTGCCCCAAATTGAACTCTACAAGAATTTGGCCTCATCCCCAAGCCCAAAATTGCTTTTCCCTTTTTCAACAAAAAAAAAAAACCTTAAAAAATCATTTCAAACTCCTTGATTAATATACCTAGCCTAAAATTAGCACTCATTTCAGTCATCTCAAGGCCTATTGATACATTTTTCCTGAGATTTAACCAGAGAGAGCCCTCTCCTATTCTGGTAGGGCTAGCTACCAGACTGAGCGTGGTTTGGTGTTACCCTGAATCCCGCCTTCCTTCAGCCTAAGGTGGATTTGGGCTATAACACTTCAGACCAGTATGATTCAAGTGAAAGCACCCTCGGCAACCAATAGTGACGCACTAGTTACAACGAAAAGTAGCCTCTGTTCCCATCCTGGCACAACCCTTGTGATCAGTCCACTCGAACAGGAAATGAAAATCCAGGCCTATATAGAGGCACAACTGGACTTAGCTAGGCTTCCACATAAGGCCTTGCAGGTTCTCAACACCTCCTTGTTTCAGGAAATTCAGCATTGTGACCTGCAAGTTCACCAACAGCTCTGTGTAGTTGAGCAGACCATCGGGCAAAAGAACGTTGAAGTGTCACAAGCACAGGCTACCTGTACCCTCACTGCGCAACAAACGGAGGTAGAACACTTAATTCACCAACTCTGCGCAAATTTTACAAATTGAAGGGTTGGTCACAGCATTGAAGGCCTCCAGGACGAAAGTTCAGGTGGTCAAAACACAGATGGAGTAGTAGATCGCGAATTTGCAGGCTAAGTTGCAACCGAAACATCTCCGGAGATACGGGCCCAATGAGATGCACTGGTTACTGCGTCTACAAACATCATTACAGGGTAGATCACTCAGGGTTCCCAATTAATAGAAAAAACCATGCAGCGATGGACCAAAGTCCAGCGTGACTTGATCTTGCGATAAATAAACGAGGACCTACGGCAGAACGAAGAAGTGTTCGAGAAGTTAGAAGCCACCTTGCCCACTTTAGTTCCTACACAGCACTTGGCACGACAGCGAACTAGAAACACCTTCCAAAATGATATTGATGAACTCTGGCATAAGAAGAAGGTTTTCGGTGATTGCCTGAAGCCTTGGGCTGCCGAAGCCCTCAAGTTCTTGCAAGATGTTGATGTTGCTGTTAAGAAGCTAAACCAGACTCTAGAGAGCGTCACTGCTGCGATGGAAGGCCCAAATTTGCAGAAGTTGGTAGATATTGTGCAAAATGCTGCTGCTTAGATTGAAGGTGTGCTTCCCCCATCGACCGAAGCAATCTGACTGCTGCAGGCACAGGTGGAGACCCCACCATCACAGTTACTCAGGATGAGTCACAAGATTGTGTTGGGGGACTGTTGGAGCAGGGTTTCCTAAATCTGCGAATTTTGTCCATTTTTGTATATTTTTGGTATTATTTAGTCTAACGCAGGGGTTTTGGGGTGGGTTAAAGCCCTGAATGCATTTTAATGGGTCAAGGTAGACCAAGGGTCTGCAAACCACGGGTTGCGGACCATTGGATGCGTAGGCTAAATCTATATAAACAGATGAACCTTTTTTAGTCTTATGGTAGGAAGGAATTGATATTGATGCTAAGCACGGATTTTTAGATCTGTTATCGATTTGTTGGGTAAGGAATCCTACTAGTTGTGTGTGTGGAGATCCTCAGTCATACTGTGTGCGGACCCTGCTGGCTATGTGCGCAGGTGGTATTTTGGGATTGTAAGTGGAATTTGGTATTAATATATATGCGAAGTACTGTTGGATATCTGAGGCTATCTGGATCTGTTTTGTTATAATTGATACGAACCTGGGCTATATGATTAAGTTGTGAAAGTATCTTTTTAATAGTTACGAACTGTGAAAGTATATATGTTTCTGGTATATGTATCTGTGATCTATTAATTACTGCGATTATAGTGTTCTGTGCTGATGAATTGGTATTACACATGTGGATGCAAAGATATTTACTAGATTTGTGCATGATAATAGCTCTATTATATTACATAAGCCTGCGAATAGATCTATTTATTACGAAATTGATAGGTTGGGAACGCAGACCTGCTTGACTTACCTACTCTCTCTTAGGGTGCAGAAACCTGGTTCCAACACCCTCCCATACTGCTTCGGGTGAGACTTTGGCCTGTGTAAGCAGGTCACTACCAAAAGGGCCAATAGTATAGGCGAACTTGCGCCAGGACCCCTCGAGCCAACAATGATGATGTTTATTGGCCATGGATATGACAAGAGTAGTAAGGACCTAGGTAACTAACCAATGATCAAATTTTTATTTGAAAACCTATTGAAACTATAAAAATTTTCCCTAGGATCCTATCAACAATATGAAAGAGAATAAGTTGATCATTGGTGACTAACAGAACTGATAGACACTAAAATATTAGTAAGAAATCCTCTTTCACATTTAAGGGTTTTTGGTTGTGATGCATATGTACATGATCCAAAGGAGAAAAGAACCAAGTTAGATAGTAAATATGAAAGGTACATCTTTATTGGGTATATAGATGGTTTAAAAGGTTATAAGATTTGGAACCCGAAAATAAGGAAGGTTGTGTATAGCTAAGATGTGGTGTCTAGAGAGGTGAAAGATGTTATTAAACATGAATTCCTACCAAAGGAACCTGAGAAGATAAAGTTTTAGCTAAAGGAGGAAGGATTAGAATCGATAGCAGAACAAGATTCATAAGAGGAAGAGCCACAAACTTCAACTTTGAGAAGATCAGTTCAAGAAAGAAGGAAACCATAAAGGTATAGTCCATCTGCTTTATGTTCAAATTTTTCTTTATCTATAACTATTGATGATCCCAGAACTGGGAGGGAGGCAGTGGATTCAAAGGATGGGAAACTTTGGAAAGAGACCATGGTTGATGAAATGACATCCTTGCACAAAAATGAGACTTGGGATCTGGTGGAGTTGTTGGCTGGAAAGAAACCCATTAGTAAAAAATGGGTGTTTAGAAGAAGATGAATGTATAAGTCAAGGTGGAGAAAAATAAACCACGACCGGTAGCAAAATGTTATTCCCAAGTGTGAGGAATTGATTTTGGTGAAATTTTTTCTCCTGTTACCAAGTTAACTTCTATTAGATTACTTTTATCTGTTGCTGCTGCTTTTGATTTTGACGTAGAACAGATAGATGTGAAGATAACATTTCTTCAGTGGGATCTGGAAGAAGAGATATACATGAAGCAACCTAAAGGTTTTGCAGTGAAGGGTCAAAAAGAACTCGTATGCAGATTAAATTTTTTTTTTCATGAGTTTAAATAGTCACCAAGGATGCAGTATCAGAATTTTGATACATATATATGAGAACTTGGCTTCACCAGAAGAAAAGCGGATCACTGTATGTATTTAATATTAATTGATGACTTTGTTATTTATTTGGTCTTGTATGTGGATGATATGTTGCTGGTTGGAAATGACAAAGAAATTATCCATTATTTGAAGACCCAATTGTCCAAATTCTACATGAAGGATCTTGGTGCTACAAACTATATTTTGGGAATGGAAATTAAATGAGATCGAACAAAGAGGAAGATCTGGTTAAACCAATGGAAGTATGCTGAGACAATATTGAAACAATTTAATATGTAGGATAGTAAACCAGTGAAGGTTCCTATTCATATAGGTGTAATGTTATCTATTGAAAAATGTCCCAAGACACAAGAAGAGGAAGATGACACGTATCATGTTCCATATGCAAGTGCAGTAGGTAGCATGATCAATGGTCTGTAATAGACTAGACATTTCACATGTAGTGGGAGTATTGAGTAGGTTTATGTCAAAACCATGAAAGGAACATTAGATAACAATGAAGCAGGTTTTTAGATATTTGTGTGGCACTAGTGATTATGGTCTGTGCTACCAACAAAGACTAGGATTGGATAGATTTTTGGACATCCATGGCTTTGTTGATGAAAACTAGGCTGGAGATCTAGATCAGAGAAGATATACAAGTGGGTATGTGTTTAACCTATTTTGAGGATCAATTAGTTGGATGAGAAAAATAAATCTCTAGTGGCTCTTTCAAATACATAAGAATAATACATGAAAACCACTATTGTCTTGAGGGTTCCTAACCCAGGTTCAAAGTGTTCTATGCAACCAATAAAACCTTCCAAATATTGGCCCTTTCGGTAGTGATATGCTTGTGCAGACCAAAGTCTCACCTGAAGCAATATGGGGGGGTGTTAGAACTAGTTTTTCGCACCTTTAGAGAATGTATGATGTGGACCTTATGTTGGAAACACTGAGGGGGGGGTGAATCAATATTTCTTATCAATTAATACTTTTAAATATTTTTAGAGCATTAGTTAATCTGCAATTATTCTTGATGTTTATCCAGTAACAAAAGTAAAAAATAGAACACAACAAGAACATGAATTTTAGGTGGAAAACCCCCTTCAGGTCAAAAGTCACCGAACGCTTTTCTAATAAATTCTTTAACCTTAATCCCCAACTGAAATGAAAGGTACAAATTCATAGAATTCTATAAAAAAATTCTTCTCCAACTCCCACTGGAAGGACACCCCAATGCCCCGGTTTCTTCAAAAGTCAATTGAATGGATGTCCCGACATCATAGACCGACCTACCACCATGAAGTGTTCATAGGCTCCAAGCTATACGTGACTTCATGCACCAACCTAGCACCTCCATGCCACCCTATAAATTAGAATAGTACAAGAGTGTGTACTCCCATGCCAGGGACATTGATCCATGATACAATAAGATTCATAATGATTTTCTTGAACTATACCAATCAGCCAATCACACTATGAACTGCAACCAAAGCATAACATTATCCAAAAATGACACTTATACCTCCTTTTATCACTCAAAAAAAAGTGAAACATCATTTGACATAGTCTTAGAGGTTCATTTGTCAAAGGTATGGTCATAGAGTTCATTTTTCATTAGTGGGTAAAGGAAAAAATTGAATTTTTCATATTAACCTATCCTAAGGTCCAAACCCACCCCCATTCAAGTCACATCATGTCCCATCAGTCATCATTTGTTGACATATTTCATTTTCCAAGTTTTTGAATTCAGAAAGGTCACTTTAGCCAAGATTTTTTTTTTCTTTTTTTTGTAGTGAATTACACAATAAAAAGGCAGTTTTCGCTACAAAACTGCTAATACTTTCGTAGTGAAACTGCCTGGAAATTAACTAAATACGCTACGAAAAGAGGTTTTTTTTGTTTTTCTTTTCAAATTTGGTGCAAGGTGTCAGTCAATGCTTAGAAGTGTTAGCATGGATATCATTCGAGTCAGTTAGGGTTAAATCAAGGTACAATGGTCATGGCTGAGGTCGTTATTACTGTTTTTAGCATGTATGATTCATGATTAAGTCATGGGCTGTCATTGAAACTTTAAAACAGTACCCAATTGAGTCATTTGTCATTATTTGCTTCATCTTTGCATGCTATTGAGGTCTAGAGATCTGTTTCACCAAGCCAAGCTAGTTGCTGGCATTTTCAAAAGTTGCAAGTGTCACTGATCAAGCGAGGAAGAGAAGGTATAAAATAGTCATGGCTGTAAATAAGAAGACCAAGAAAGGTGGCCACTACCTCAGATATGAGCCATCAAACATGAATTTGATTAATGAAGACCCAAATACCTTAGAAGTTTTCAAAGAACAAGGTGTTTGTAGTTTTTCCAAAGATTTCAAGGGTGTCATGTGCAGGTTTCTAAGGATTTTTCTATCAGTTTCAATGGGACAGCTTCAAAGGTGGGAATGTTGAACCTCAATATAACACCACAGACCATTGCAGCAACAACAATAATCCCTAGAGGAGGAGAAAAATGGTTCAAAGGCTTCAAGTTCACCATGCAAAACTGTAAGGAATTTATCAAGCCAAAGCATAGTGAGATTGATCTCACAAATGCCATCTCAAGGAGCTACATGAAGACAACTTCTCAAAGTTGTTGCTAATCATTCAGAAGTACTACACTTGTGAAGGGAGGTATCATATGGTTTATTCTTACCACCTAGGGCTTTTGCTACATTTTGTTGGTAAGAGGTATCTTGATTTACCTTTTTATTTATATAGAAGTTTAGCTAAAATTTCAGACAAATTTCAAGCTAAATTTGAAGGAAATGAAACCTCACTCTTTCATCATGGTTTAATCAAGTTGCTGGTATTCGAAGAATTAAAGAGATTAGGCAGAGACTGGTCATCTTTTCTATTCATTAGTGGTTTTGAAATAGATGCCATCACTCCTAAAATAACTCCTAAACCTAGAGATATCCCATCACCTTCAGTGGAAAAGCAAATTGAGCCAGTGATTATGGAGACAGAGCCATTGTAGAAAGTTGACACACCCAAAGTTACACTTGCAAAACCAAAGCCAATAGTGAGAAAACATGGTAGCAAGAGGGTTACAAGAAGCCAAACATCGACTAAGGGTAACTTAGAAGACATTCTGCATGCTATTGATATTGAAGAAACTCCCATAGTCCAAGCTAAAGATATAGATGAGGAAGGAAAGATGCTCAAGAAATAAAAAACAACTAAGAAGTTAGAGTTTGAAAGTGAAGATGCAAGATTCATGTTTCAGGCTAGGAAACTAATGACAAGACATGCCAGAAAGGTCTTGAAAAGTAGTAAATAAGCTCAGAAGGTCACTAAAACTGTCTAGCCACCACCAAGCATCATTGACCTCTCATCACCTACAAAAGAAGATCTGATCATCAAGAAAAAGAAGGGCAATGAGAAAATCATTGAAAAAACAAAGATTGAAGTCCTTAAGGAGCAGTTGAAGTTAGAAAATGATGAAATATCAGTTTTAAAGAAAGAGGCAAGAAAACACAAGGTTCAGAAAGTACAATTTGAAAAAATGAAAGAGATTTGGGAGGATCAAGTCACATGTGTCTCTAAGACTGTAGACAACACAAAAAAATTGATCAAATGGACTAAGCCATTGAGAGGAGAGGCGAAACATATCAAAAAAATGAACCAACACCTATAGTATAAGAATAGAACAATGAAGGACCAACTCAAAGACCTTCAAGAGAAATTAGAATTGATTCATGAAGAGTTGGAGAAAAAATGCTTAAAGATGACTGTGGTTGAGGAGCCCATAGCTCAACTGATCATTAATGAAGAGGAAACAACAAAGAGGTCTTAAGTTGAGATTGATTATCTTTTAGAAGGTTCATGGCTTGCTGAAGACCAAGCTTTTGCAGCTGGAGGTAATTTTTTTGGGATAGTGTTGAAATTTGGAAATTCTACAATTTTACACAGTTTCGTAGTGTTTCCTAGGCTTAAAGCCAGGAAAACGCTATGAAATTTTTTGTAGCAGCTTATTTGCTTCCAAAATCACTTTTTGAAGTTTTTAAGGAGGGATTTTAATGGTGGTGAGGTGTCATGTCTTGGTTGACACCATGGAAAAACAAAAGAGAAAAATTTATTGGTGAAAAAGCTAATTTTTGGATGCTACTAAATCTCACTACGAAACTGTCTTGTTTTCGTAGCGAGCTGTTTTTTAAGGTTTCCGAGCAACTTAATGACAACTTTGGACACCTGGACTCCTCCAACATGTCAAGGGGCCTTAATAGAAAATATTTATGACTTGAAAGAAGTGCTGTGAAGACAGGTCATCAGCTAAAGCTCTCGTTGAAGATAAAGGTCATGCATTCCTGAAAAATAGGGTTTTGTTCCACATGTCTACGAGGGATTTTAATATGAAAAGTGGTGATGAACTATGTCATAGCCTATTCGAGCATGTGATGCTTATTTGTAACTGATATGTAACTATTTCACAAAGATAAGGTAGAATATGTGGTAAATAAGAGTTAGACTCCTATTAGGATAGGTCTTCTTTAAGGTATAACTGTCAATTTCTTGTTAGAAGACACGTTTTTCCGTTATGTGATGTGTTATAGGAAGAATTAGATGAATCTAGCCTTCAGGTAGATCATCCTTGCTGTAAGAATGTCTATTTAAAGGAAAATCATCGAAGTAGTAAAGGGTTGGCGATTTTTTCCACCAAACTGTTGCTTTATGTATTTTGACTTATATCAGTAATACAAAGGACTTTGTTCTTGACAGACCTGAGATTATCATGGGGTTTTTAATGTTTTTTCCATTTGCAATATATTTCATCCCTATTACTCAGAAGTCATATGTTTATGCTATAACTTCCTTTAGTGATGGAATGACTGTGTTTCTCTATGTTTTATGTGTGGTTTGTCTTTGTTAAAGACCCTTATCTGCCTCAGCTTCCATGTCAAGAAACCTTGCCGCTAAAAATATTGATTGTTGACTCCATAAGCCCAATGATCTCAAGCCTATTTTCTTTCAACCTACAATCATAAAACAAGATAAAAATTCTATAGAGTTAGCCATCTATATTTATCATTAACCAATATCATAAATTTGTTGTGAGAGAGCCCTCTTAGGCTGAAGAGGCTAAGCTTTAGTCAAAAGATGGTTTGAAATAGTTACATAGAGTTGTCTGATCAACAGCCAACCAAGTACAATTTTGTGATAACACCTCCCAACAATGCCTCTCCAACTCTAGGCAGATTTATTCTTTTACAATAATGACTCTTTTACAATTTTACAATGATTATTTTTACAATACTCATTTTTTACACAACCTGATACTTGACTTGACACAAATTCTTTGAACGCTAACAACTGCTGAGGTATTGTTGTTCTTGATTCAAGTAATGGTACTTCGGCATTGTATTGTCCTGCTAGTAAGTGTCTGAGTTGTCCTATTGTTTCCTCCTTCCTGCACATGCATTAATTAACAAGACCCAAACCAATAAACAAACAAAATACTTACACTGTTATGCAAACCATATGTCAGATAAATATTCAAAATTCAAATGTAAATATGTTCAACATTTATGAAAAAAACCCAATCAAACATACATACAAAATACTTACAAAGTCTTGCAAAAAAAAATGTCAAAGATAATATTCAAATTAAGATTCAAACACTAATCATACATAACTTGTTGTAGCAGACTTTCCCTTGATTGTTGATGTGTGGTCCTTACTACAGTGATCCTTGAATGCATATTTTTTCATGCCAAGTAGAAGATAAATATTGAATATGTTGTTTATGTGTAATTGTGGATCTCCAAGGTCTAAAATTGCGCCCTATGGTAGCCCTCTGAGTCTTGTTTCCAACCCCAAAGGTCTGATCAATATTGGATTCTTCAAGTAATAGTTATGCCCAATCTGCTACGATGACCTGATTATAGACTGGTTCAATAGAGTGAACTTGTACGAAGTACCATGTGTCACTGTTTCAGCCTTCAGTCCTAAAAATGATACCCAAAAAATTACAAAAGGATATGATAATTCCACCATGACCTATTTTAAGTAGCGAAATCCTTCCATCAGGAGGATATGAGGGTCAAAATTTATATAAATTCTTAGGTTGAGAGGGTCTTCGTTAAGTTAACATTAGAGGGATTTTAGGAGTTTAAAAAATTATTAATTATTGACTATTCAATGACCAAAACCAATGATTAGTGTCATGGCACAACCCCATGGGGTCTTAGCCCACTAACTGGGGTTACTAACTTCACACACGAATATCTCTCAAACCATGAAGAATTATGTGGTGTGCCATATATCAACAAAAACATATCGACAAGTAGAAACCATCCAAAATATTCTTAACTCGGAATAGAGTAAGTTGTCAAGTCAAAATTCTCATGCAAGATCGAGGTAACACATCAAGGACAAACAATGACCAACAATCTCCCCTTTTTGCATTGATGGAAACACAAGTACTCTCCTTGTGATCATGACACCTATTCCTACAACATTATCTCCCCCTTTGTCATCAATGGAAAAGGGTAGCTCACCCTTACAAACGTCACCCCGCTGACATGTAAACACCTTAATTCCCCTTTTTTTACTTAGTTAGATAAGAAAAAGAGTCTAATGAGAACATAGGAGAATCCCAAGCTTTCGGAAAAGTTAGTCAAATGCTTCACGAGGTAATGGTTTGGTAAAGATGTTAACAATTTGTTCCTTTGTTCCAACATATTCAAGCTTGATATTATTTTAGGTGACCTGCACTCTAACGAAATGATATTTGATCAGAGTTTTCTTTGTTTTGGAATATCAATTTGTTGTTGATCAATGGTTGTCATTGATGTCAACCCAAGCAGCACCAGGGTCTACCTCGATATTGCATGGGAATTTTGACTTGACAACTTAATCTATTCTGATTCAAGGATATTTTGGATTGTTTCTACTTGTCGATATGTTTCCATTGATATATGGAACACCACGTAATTATTCACGGTTTGAGAGATATTCATGTTTGAAATTAGTAACCCCAGTTAGTGGGATAAACCTCATGGGGTTGTGGCATGACGCTAATCATTGGTTGTGGTCAATGAATAGTTAATAATTAACAATTTTTTAAACTCATAAAGTCCCTTCAACTTTCACTTATTGAAGACCCTCTCAACCTAATTTTTATATAAATTGTGAACCTCATATCCTCCTTATGCAAGGATTTTTCTACTTAAAACAGGTCATTGTGGAATTATCGCTATAATTTTTTTCTGTGAAGCTTCAGATGTTGAAAAAAAACCCATTTGATCTGAAAACCCATTGATGTGCCTGATCAAATTTTAGAAATTGGTTCGCTATATTTTCAGAGCTTTGATCTGAGGAAGTTAGGGTTTTTGCAGGCTCCCAAATTTCATGTTAAACATGTGACCTTGGGAAAAAGGTCATAAATTTCTCTCTGAGCATTAGATTCAAATTTCATAAAAAGTGACAAAAAGAGGATAGACTATAGTTTGTTGGGTATCGTTTTCAGGACCAAAGGTTAAATAGTGACACGTGGCACTTCGTACAAGTTCGATCTACTGAACCAATATATAGTCAGGTTATCATAGGAGATTGGGCATAAATATTTCTTGAAGAATCCAATATTGAGAAGACCTATAGGGTTGGAAAGAGGACTCAAAGGGCTACCACAGGGCGAAATTTCAGACCATGGGATCTGAAATTACATAGATACAGTAGATTCAATATAGTGTTTCTAGAAGGCATGAAAAAATATGCATTCAAGGATCACTTTAGTAAGGACAACACATCAATAGTTAAGGAAAAGTCTGCTACAACAAGGTATGTATGATTAGTGTTCGAATTTTAATTTGAATATCATCTCTGACATGTGTTTTTGCAGGAAAATGTAAGTATTTTGTATGATTGTTTGATTGGGTTTTGTTCATAAATGTTGAATGTATTTACATTTGAATTTTGAATATTTCTCTGACATATGGTTTGGAGGAAAATGTAAGTATTTTGTTTGTAGGACAGTGTAAGTATTCAGCAGTTCAATTTCTTGACTTCATGCAAAACTTAAGATACATGATTATACTAGGTTATTGAAAGTATTTTGAAATATGCATTTTAATTCATTTGCTAGGTTTCAATGCATGAAGACTATCTTTTCGTAATGGAATTAATCAACAAAGTTTAATATTATATTTTTATTGAGTAAATGATATAATATTCCCTAATTTCAATGATATTTTTTATTTAAATAAATATTTATAATAGAAAGAGTACTAAAATTTAACTAAACTTAAATAATAAATTATGATATTTATTTTTTTTCTTAAATATTTTCAATATTTTGCACTTTCAATTCCAAACACTAGAGCACTAAAATGTTCAAATATAACTCTCTAACATCTCTCTGAATTATGTTAAAAACATTATTATTTTACTTTACTTATCATTTATTAATTTATAATTTTTTGATATTTTTCTAATATAAATGATCAAGAACTCCACTCTAATGTGGATGGTGAAGATAATGATGAATCCCACTGTGATGTGACACATGTGGATGATGACTGCAAAGTGAGATGTAAATAGGTGATTATAGCCGCTACTAATAAATTTGGTGAAGTTGAAATTGTTAATGAGCACATGCATACTTAGATATCCAACCACAAGGTCGATGAAAATTATGTTGACGGCATGTATGGTTTATTTTTTGAAACATTGATTGATCACGACAATATGGAGAGTGTCATGTTGGATGAATAATTGAAGGTTAAAGTTGCCACTATAACAACAATTTATGAAGAAGTTAGAACTACTCAAGAAGTAGTGTGTGATCTAGCAACATCTGAAGATCAAGAAGAGGATAAAGTGATTTAAATTTTTTTAATGAGAATATCCACTGAGTGTATAATAGTGGAAAATAGTCTCAATGAAGTTGAAGAGGCAAAGAAGGAAGAGGAAGAGGAGAGTACTTTCACTATAAAGCATAATGAAGATATTTTTAACATTTTTTTTTAATATAAGTGTGTTCAAAATAGCATGGGAGTGGAATTTGAAAACATATTTTTTGATAAGTTTGATGTATATTTGAAGCTCATTTAAGAATGGATTGAGAAGCAAATTGAACAAATTGATGATAGTTTTAAAACATCAATTGGAATAAAATAATTAAATGAAATGGTGAATGAGAAATAGGAGAGTGATTATGATTTTACATGTAAGCCTAATGATGATTTTGAGTGTGAAGATTACAAGGAAAAAGGAAAAGTACGTGATGATGAAAGTGAAGTGATATACATGGAAATTTGCGGAGAAGAAGAAGCAAATTTTGAAAATATTTCAATTTTGGAGTTTGAAGAAATTAAATTTTACTATGAGCTAATGTTATGGTAACAGTCAAGACATTCTGTAATGATAAATTGAATTTTGGTTATAAGCTTGATGAGAGTGATCATAAATCTCAACAACGCACAAGTAAGTAGATTATGTGCTCAGAATGGCCTCAAGAAGCTTGAGGTAATTTTCAGAATGTTAACAAAAAAATTCAAGAACAAACTACAACAAAATAAGGTGAACAAGAATGGAGCTTAGCAAAAGAAAGTGCAGAAAAAAATGAAGCAATTTCAAGGGTATAAAATTTGAGAGAAATGATAAAGAAAATCCAATATTGTAAAATTTTTGAGTCATTGTAACCCTAGTTGAGACTTAGAGTAAATGTTCAAGTTATGATTGAGTCAGTTTTTATTATAAGCC
Organism: Pinus albicaulis; assembly: GCA_034641835.2. NCBI lineage: Eukaryota > Viridiplantae > Streptophyta > Pinopsida > Pinales > Pinaceae > Pinus > Pinus albicaulis. The sequence continues at coordinate 284,352,313 of CM076576.1, read as the reverse complement.
TAGAAACATAGTTGAGTCATGTTGAGTCATGTTTGAGTTATTTTGAGTCATACAATCGTAATTAATGGGGAGCACTAGAAATAGTAAATTACTCCCACATTTAGTGCAATCTATATTAAGAGTGTTAGTTAATTTGAGTTAGTGTGAGTTAGTTCGAGTTTAGTCTATATTTGGAAAATTTAATTTAGTGTGAGTTTGCATGAATAACTTAGTGAGAGTTAATTCAAGTATAGTTGGAGTTTTCAAGACTCCATAGTTGGTAAATTAGGCCCTTATATACTGGTGACTGGTTTGTGAGAGGTTTATGAATAGAAGTTGTTATTTTGTATGTATGATGTTTTTTCCTCCTTTGCAATTCCATGAGAGCGATCACATTTTTGCGAGTACACCCTCATATTGGTCATCATCGTCAATTTTGTTATTGATAGTCCCTTGCATGTCTGCTTGTAAAACAAATGGTACTTTCAAAGCTACATAGGTTTTTGATCTTATATCGATAAGAGGTAGTCGATCACATTAATAAGATGAGTTAACCTATTCATTTTCCTTTGAAGTACGTGTAAGAAATAATTTCTCACTACATTTTAAACATGCATTGGTTATAATAGCCATAGTCTAACTAGGCCACAATTTTTCTTAGAAAATAATGGAAATGCAACACAATTTTGAGAAAATTTGGCAATTTGGAAATCTCGATTACAGTTGTCAAGTTTCAGGATTTTGGGTATGCCAAGGGTTCTTGATGGTACTAAATACATTTCCACCATAAAAGAAAAAGATTCAAACACTTCAAAGATTATATTTCTTGAAAATTTTGTAGCGAGATTCTAGTGAATTTTTCACAGTCCAGGAAAAATTGTAGCATAGTTGGACAACACCATTATAATAATAGTTATTGAAAGATTCTTAGTTGATGTGCAATAACTTCTTAGTGTATTTGTTGATGAATTCAACATTAAATTGGAAGGAAATATATTGTTATAATATAATGAAATATGTTTGTTTCTTTACAATGAAACCACATATGTAAATTCATAAAATGTGCTCACAGTTCAAGATATAGGAGTTGTGAAAATTAAGTACCCTATGGAGCAAAGTGAGAGGCACGTTCCCTACAACATCCATGAGAAAGGGCTAGTGTCTGGCATCATATGCGTAATTATCGACTTTGAAAACCAATGTCCGGCATCATATGCGTAATTATAGACTCTGGAAACCAGGTTGTGGCTGCGAGGACTTCCCCGTGTGTACGAGATCCGACGCTATGTGGACAGCGTTCCCACCACGCAAGTCTGCAGATTCTTGATGTGATCATATAACCTAGCGACAATGAAGTTGATTATTTCTAAAACGATTTTCCTCTGTAACTGATTAATAATAAAAGTATTTAATCCTAAGGTAGAAAATATTTCATTCATCTAACATCAAAATCAATGGTGCACAAAGGTACACGTGGCAGTTTGGGAGAGTTTTTTTCAAAGATGGATGCTTTACAGCGTAAATATTTTTATATATGTTATTTTAATACAATTTTAAAACACGTTTTTAATTCAATTGAAAAGTAGAAGTGAATAACTACCTTTCAGATAAATCTCAACTCCCTATGCTCACTATTACTAAAAATATTTCATAAGTATTCCATAAAAGTGAAATCCATACAATTCACCTATTAATTATTGATAATTAAATTAAATTTTTTGAAACACTATCATAGATCTATTTACCTAGTTATAGGCGGTTTTGGAGAAGAAATTCTTAAAGACAAACTTTATTTATAATTGAAGGATCACAAGAATTTTGTAGAAGGTTATAGTTTCACATCATTTAAGGTAAATTTTACCATGGAACTCTTCCCCAAAAGGTTTTGACTTATTTAAAGACAAACCTAGATCCCTCTAACTTAGGGTCTACCGAACCCCTAAAGGATGGTAGAGCTAGAGTTAAATGGTTCTAGGTTGGTTTAATTAATAAACTCCTAACTTGACCAAGTAAAGTTACCTTCAGTAGCCAACAAAAAATAATTAAAAAAATATAATAACATAAAATTTGTATTTTAACATAAGGTTATTTTTATTTTTATTTCAAATTTACATTAAGTACCCAACAAAAATTAATTAAAAATTTATAATTTATAATTTTTATTTTAACGTAGGGTTATTTTTAATTTATTTTGACCTTGTCAAAATGATGAGAGGACAAGACATTACAACATCTTTTGCATAATGAGTGGGAGAAAGCATCTCACTAAACAACATATTAAAAAAAAAAAAAAAGATATAACTTTAACCCACTAAAAAGATAAGTTGACATCATCCCATTATTAAATACTTTTACCTTCTGGAATTATCTATCTGACTAAACCATTATATTAAAATAATAATAATAATAATAATAATAATAATAATTATTATTATTATTAGTAGACATTGAGCAAATAATAATAAATAAATATGAGAAAAACAAATTTAAAAAATAAAAAGGAAGAGGGCTTTTGCATGAGGTGATGTAGTATCTATGAGAAGAACATAAAAGGGGATAATGGGGAAAATTATTGCATATGTTTCCTCTAATAGTATGGAAGAGATGTTGTAATATAAAAATAAACATTTTGATTTTGTCGAATAAAATAAAAAAGAGAATTTAATAATTTAAGGTCGCTTATTTTTGGGCTCTATATTTTGACAGCCCCTGGTATTTGCTATGATGAAACCTATTTAAAAAAATGAGGCAATCCATTATCGAATCCAAGAGGAAGCCTAGAGGAAACTTAGAAGAAAGGTAAAGTAAAAGATCTAGATTTAAGAGGGTTCTGGGCTATTTTGTTAGATTTAACTTTGCATACATTGAATATAAAAATAAATGCTAATACTTAGCTAAATATAAACATATTAAGTTATTGCCAGAATTTTGTGTATGCACTTTAATCTCTTTTATATGTTCCTTTACATTTTATGTATGCACTTTAAGCTATTTGATAAGTTCCTTTACATAAATTTTTTTTTGAAAGGCTTTAGTACACAAAAATTACCTTTTCTTAATGGAGTTGAGATCCTCAAGCCTAAATATTATATTTTTATTGATTAAGCTGCATAATTTGCAACTTCTCAAGTTTCATACTTGCTTGAAGCTTTAAGAAACGGGGTGGGGAATTTGAATTTAGTATCTAATGTTACATAATACTTTATTTTTCAACTTAATAGATAATAGATATTTTTCATACTCACTTGAAGCTTTAGATGAATGGAAAATTTGAACTTAGTATCTAATGTTATATAATACTATATTTTCAACCTAATAGATGATAGAGAAAAGGTCACTAAAATTGGGCCAATCTTAAATAACAATTTATTTTATGTAATTTTTTTAGCCAATCAAAACAAACTTTAATTGCATTGCAAGGCATTTTTATCTTAATCTTGATTGCAGATTTGGAAAATATCTCAAAATCAAAATAACAATCGCAATTATTTGAGATCACTGCTATCTTTTATATTCTTAGATATTTCTCAAATTTGCAGTAGCAAGTTTAAATATTCAAAATTTACAATTTGTTACTGCATTGAACCTTTCAAATTTATTCCAAATTTATTTTTAACAACAGCAGTATGTAACCATTGCTTTTCAAAATTATGCAGAGCAATGATGTAACCATTGTGGCGCAGTTTTTCCATATTGTTGTGTTCCTCTGAACTATTGTTGTGTTCCTCTGTATGCGTTCGCTAAATTGCCTCTGACAAACCATAAATGGGGAACGAACTTATCAATAGAACCAGAGAAAATTAGTGACAATCGCAGTAAGTTGGGGGTAAATGAATATAATGAACTTTCTTGGTAAATTGGAGGTAAATGAATATAATGAATTTTCTCGGCAAATTAGTAAATGAAATATAATGAATTTAACAAGAGTATTATGTACACCATGTCTCTCAAAATTACACAGAGCAATGATGTAAGCATTGTGGTGCCTTACAAATTACACCATGCAGTTTTACCATATTGTTTTGTGTTCCCCTGCACTATTAGCACGCGGTGGAAAAAGTAGTTGTATGCGTTCGCTAAATGGGGAACGAACTTAGTTAGTAGAACAAGAGAAAATTAGTGAGAATTAGTTAAATGAATATGGAAGCTCTTTTTCCTAGAATGTTTATAATGAACATTCTCGGCAAAAGAAGATTGAGTATTTCTTTACAAACAATTTATTACAATTTTCACTTATCATGGTTTGCAGTGGATAACTTTTTCTCTTGTACTTCTGAACTAAGTTCTTCATCAGGGAATTTAGTCAAGGCAAACGACAGTTTTTTTTTACCTGTGTGCTCATCTTATATACAAAATAATATGTTGTGATTAATCAGAAAGATAATTTTAAAATGAATCCATACAAAATCACGAAAATCTAAAATCTAACAAAATTACATAAATAATCTAAAATCTAACAAAATTACATAAATATATTGTAAAAAAAAGGATCATGGCTCTGTAATTTTGGAAGGCATGGTATACATACAACAACTTTTAAAGGTAGAGGCACATTGCAGTAGCAATTTGAAAATTATTGTGAAGTTTGTTATTTGATAATTGTTTCCGAGTAACAGGCACTATGAGAGAAAGATGGAAGGCTTCTGCAGCGGAGAACCCAAAGGCTCAGGACCGTCGAGAGACTCAACCCTCACACAGGAGGGATTTTCATTGCTCCGGTTATGATGCTGGGAAGAACTGTAATTCTCTACAAATATAACAATGGTGGTCTCGTCTGGCCTGATGGAGAATGAGCAATGGATTTTTAATTGTTACGAAGGTTTTAATTGGACAACGCCACTCTTGTCTGCTCTTCCCATGTTCTTATTTTGAGAAGGTATGAGGCAGTATTCTTATTCTTCATTTAATTCAATCACTATTCCATTCTGATCTTTTCTGTTTTCAGGCCTTCTATAATGGCGTGAATTACGAGATTGAACCTACTTCTTAATGGCGTGGATCAAGGGCACCTAACTCTCACAAAATCATTATGAAAATCAAATTTACTCCAGTGCACCACAACAAACAAATTTTTATCCCATGATTGTTTACTGCCTCTAGGTATCTCATTTTTATTTTAGAAATTTTTACTTAAACCCATACTTAACCTAGTTCTGATCGTTTGTTTTCGTTCCATGTGCAGATAAGCATGGCCACTATAGCTTTCCCATCTCCACCAACATCATCCTATCACCATCCTCGCACACATCATCCCCATCACCATCATAGCCGCCATCACCATCCTCAAAATGGTGGCCATCTCCATTCCATAATCATCATAACTCAACCTCTTACATGATCGCCTTCAATGGCCGAGGAGGATGAGAATCTTAGGAAGCAGCATTTGAATCTTCAGACATGTAATCATTAGTTTTTAAACACTGAATCATGTAATCATTCGTTTTTAATACTAAATCATGTAATTATGAGTTTCAATAAGTAAGTTATTAGTTGTTGGATTCACTATCTTCATCACAACACTTTACTTTCATCACGGATTAAGTAATTTTTCATCACAACACTCTACTTTCATCACGGATTAAGTAATTATCAGTTTCTCTATCCTCAGTCATGTAATCATCCTTCTCCATATCTCTATCTCTCCACACACTACTTTCATCGCTTCACTTACTTTTCTCATCAAAGGCCATAACACACTTGATGATGTTATGCATTCTAAACCCTTTGCACTTGGCTACGAATATGTATGAAAGCCAAAGTGAAAGTGATGATAATAGTGAGTGGAGTAATGAAAGTAGTGTGCGGGGAGATGAAGATACGGAGGTACATGATTAAAGATTGAGGATTAGGAAAATGATAATTACTTAATGAATGATGAAAGTAGTTAGTGTGGTGATGAAGATAACTAATCAAACAACTCAAAACCTAGTGAGAAAGATTAGTACATGATTGATGATTCAAAAACTAATGATTACATTTTTGAATATTTAGATCCTCCTCGATTTTTCCAAGGGTGGGAGGTGAGGAGGAGGATGTTGGAGTTGATCATAGTTATGAAAATTTTGGAGGTTATGGAGATGGTCAACATTTTGACAGTGGTGATTGAGGCTATGATGGTGATGGGGATGATGTCCATGGTGAAGGTGGTGATTGAGGCAATGATGGTGATGGGGATGATGTCCATGGTGAAGGCTCTGAGGATGGCTATGATGGTGATGGGGACGATGTCTATGGTGATGGCTCTCAGGATGATGTCTATGGGGAAGGGGATGATGTCTATGGGGATGGTGCCAACTTTTCTAGTATAAGTGTATTTGTGTGAAATTGTTAAACCATTTTATGTGAAATTGTTAAACCATTTTATGTGGGTGCAATTGAAATTTTTTTTTTGGGCGTACATGTTTAGATGTAATGTGAGAAATGTAATGCCCAGTATAGGGTACATGTGTAGATGTAATGTAAACGAATATCACTTTTCTCCCGAAATATATAAATTTAACACAAATCAAGTGTCAATGTATTTGTGAGGAAGAGGAAGCATCTATGTGACAGTGCCAAGAATGAAGTAATATTTGTGAGAAGAGTGAAGTAATATTTGTGAGAAAGGATTTCGGGAGCTCTGTGAAGTGAAAAATAATATTTATGGGAAAGGATTTCATAGTACGAACTAAGATAGATTTTTAGGTTTGATTTCGTTTGCCCCTTCATTTTATTTTTTTTCTACCCTTTTGCTTTTACCTTTTCATCTACTTCGCCTTCATGGATGCGATCATGTGTAATGAATGACTCTTAATACAAAATTAGAATGATTTAAGTTCTTCCTTGCTTGCCTAACTCTATTTCAAGAATCTATTTCTAAATGTGTAAAAAACCAGCCTAGATCCATACTCTTAACACATAATTAGAATTATTTAATTTCTTCCTTGCTTGCCTGACTCTATTTCAAGAATCTATTTTTAAATGTGTAAAAAACTAGCCTAGATCCATCTTAACTCCTGATCTATCGAGCGGAAAGGGATCAAACCTTTCGAGGTGAAAACCTTTCCTCAAGTTTTGAACTCAAAAAAGAGGTTTTCACTTCTAGATATTTGATCCCTCTGGAGTGAGGTGCAAACCATTCCTCAAGTTTTGAACTCAAAAAAGAGGTTTGCACCTCTAGAGATTTGATCCATCTGGGCGCTTGATAGATGCGGAGTTAAGATGGATCTAGTCTGGTAGATAGTTAAACCATGCCCTAATAATAAAAGATTTTGTTTGTTTTTGGATTAGAATGTGGTTTCATAGCATAAGATATGGTGTTAAAAATAGTGCTCATAGATAGATCCACCAATGTCACGACATTTCATAATTAGAATCATAATAACTAATCAAGGAGGTGAATATATAAATCTACATAAAGGAGTAACAATCTTATTTAGTGACTTTGTTGACAATTGTCCCACATTTTGAGAATAAAACATTCCAAGGGAGACTTACTTTTATGTAGTTAGGGTCCAACTCAAATACATAACAAATGCAATGTGGCGATAAAAATGTAGTAGGACTACATCCAATGAAAAGGAAAGTATATTTATATGGGGTAGTTTGGAAAATATTCATAAAGGTATAAATATTAATTAATATCATTCTAAATTGACTATTTTATGGAATTAATCTTCTAGCTACTCTAGCTAGGGTTAAAATATGAGCTTAGTTTTTTTATCCTCCTGTATTCTACATAGTTCACTAGGTGACTATGTATCTTCTACAAGCAGCTAAAGATAGCATTCTTGGTGATCAGGAGCTCAAGTCCAAGTTAAAAAAAATGCTCAAAATTGGAACTGCTCAGAATTGGTTGCAACCTGAACGATTGGATAGGCCTCGTCGCTTTGATTCTGGTGCCATGAACAACACTCAAATCCAACGTCGTATGTGAAAGCTATGCAGGTTTGAATTCTTCAGTATCCTTAAAAAATTCCAGTTGACCAAAGTTGACTTTTGACTTTGGAAATAATAAAAAAAGAATATTCCAAAGAATATTTCGAGAATATTCCTTGGAATATTCCCCAGAATATTCTTCGAAATATTCCGTGTGGGTGTATCAGATGTTGACATATGGCACATTTTGATTGGAGGATTGGTTGACTTTTGTTTTTCGGGAAAATGAAAAACTGCCACGTGGTAAGCTCGGAGGCCACCAAGTGGCCCAAGTCTGGTCTATTAAAACTTTTGGAGGCGGCAGGAATCAAACAACCAACCTCTCGCATAGAAATCGTTCGGCTTACCATTACACCAAACTGTTGTGACTTAACTGTAGTAGGGAGTGGGTTTGTATTAACGTTGAATGTTTTTACATATGGTGGAGTGGAGGGGCCAGCCCCTCCCCACAGGCCCGTGGTCCAGAACCAAGGGCTTAACCCTTCAACTGACGGCTAAAATAAACCTTTCGACGGTTGCGGTGGTGAACGAATATGTGACCACGTAAAACAGTTAAGGCCACAAAATGCCATGGTTGTTTTATCCCGGCAGTTTAAACGACAGTTCCGGTGGGTTCACCATGTGACTGCCCCATTTCAGACTAAATGCCACAATTTAACGTCGTGGCTAACGTCCATTCTGCCGACAGTTAGTGCGGACCATTCACATGTCAACAGTTAAAATTAAATGCAAGACTTAACCACCCGACTAAAAGTGAAGTGCGCCACCAAATCTGGTGGTATTTTCCATTTTTTCAAACTTAACTCCAGTTTCTCCACATTTAGTGGAGGTTTTCAAGGGGACATTCGGTAGAAGTTTGTTTTTGTCATAACTTCTTCAATATTGGACCAATTTGGATGAAATTTTGGTCAATTTTGGGTTTCTTCAACATTCTGGAGAGTTTGGGATAGGTTTCAGAGTTAACAGAGGTGTTATATAGTTCTCATAATTCTATTTCTCATGTTTTGATAAAGATGCCTTGATGATTTGTTGGTAAAAGTGTTCAGGATGCACAAACTAAGGGGGATCCTTAGTCATATGAAACGGATGTTTGGATGCATATTTTCAGGGGGAGCATTAGCGTTGCTGAGTATAATGCTTTGTTGGCATTATGATGGTTCTGAAATATGTTCTCTTTCTTGAGGATTTTCTAGGTGTTGGTCTTAAATGGTCATACTTGTATTTTGATGAAAAGGTCTTGTTGAGACCCATGATGTAAAATTGTAATATTCAGTCATGTAAGGACTTGTCAAATTTGTAAACCCACTTGGTTGGGTATCTGAGTCAAATTTTGTAAACCCACTTGGATGGGTAGCTGAGTTGAAATGTGTAAACCCACTTGGTTGGGTACTTGAGTCTCATATGTAAATCCACTTGGTTGGATGTTTGATGTAAGTATGGGTCTTTTGGTGATAGGAAGTTCATAGAGTCATGTACTTCATTGGAAAATATGTTTGAAGATTCAGCATGAACTTAGGGGGAGCTTGGCCACGTCAGTATATATCAGATCTACAGAATGCTTCTTCCACATGCGGAGAAAAGGGGGAGAGTATGTTGGTTTTGATCCACCCTTTTCCCTTGATGTCAAAGGGAGAGAGTGACATGGTGTTTGAATGATGTCAAAAATGGAGAGAGTGACATGGTGTTCTTAATGTACCTATCTGTTGTGGTAACCAAACACCATCATGGTTGCCATCAAGTCCAAAGGGGGAGATTGTTGGAAATATGATGCAGAGTGTTGTCCTTGATGGCAACCCACTAAATAAAGATGAAGACATGCGACTATTGACATGTGTTGTCCTTGATGGCAAACCACCTGATGAAGTTATTCTTGACTTGATGGACTTGGTAAATGATGTAAATCTGATGTTTGTTGACAATATGATGCTGAGTGTTGTCCTTGAAAGGCAACCCACTTGATGAAGATGATGACAACTTACTTGATGAATTTGTGCTTGATAGAATATGTTCTTGATGAAGGAAATCTGATGTATCTACAGTGAGTACAGAAGGCAATGAAGAAAGGATTTCAGCATGTGCTATATTCTATGATGAAAAAGAGTATGTCTCTAGGTATACGCGGATTGGCCTCGGGGAAGTCGCGTATGCACGCGGAAAAGAACGTGCCAAGTCGCGTATGGGCTAAAGCGCTCAAAAAGTGCAAAACCGAGGGTAACCACCATGGTATTGACCCATGGTATTGGGTAATGATCCGCCTAATTGACCCCGTCCGAGAATACCATCGGATGTAATGTAGTTTTGGCTCATGGTATTGAAAAAGGGTAGCTTTATATATAAGAGAAAAATTCATCGTACAAATCTTGTGGGTGTGGGTACGAGATATAAAACCCGAATAAATAACTATGTATGAAGTATACGTATGGAAAAGGGTAAAGGCTTGATGATGGATCCGAATCACCAGTGCATAATGAAAGAAAATGATGAAGAAGGATCTAGATACGAAATATATTTTTATCTACTAGATACATTTGTGGAGTGATTGAATACGTGATGGGCGAACATCGTACGAAGTAAAGGTTAAATACGCGGGGCGAATATCTGATGCGAAGAAGTGTCGACTACGCAATAATTGAAGATCTGTACGCTGCTTCGCCGCGGGGAAGCGTGTGTGTACGCGACACGACGCGGGGAAAAGCGCGTGTGCGCAATGAAGTGCGCCGAAGTATCATGACGGTTTGTGTGGACGGAAGCGCGTGTATACGCGACATCAGTGAAATGAAAGCGCGTATGCAAACTAGGGTTTGCTGAAGCAAAGGGTATGAAATATCTGATCTGTTCTGCTGTGTTTCTGCTATCTGATCTGTGTTGATAAGTATCTGTTGGTGATGTATGTTTGTGCTTAAAAGTATGGAAAGGGTCCAGTCTGAAAATATGATGAAATGTGGCCTGCAAGTGTTTTTCTATTGAATTTGTTGGATCCAGTGTGAAAATTGATGAAACGTGGTCCAAGGTGGTGTTGAGGGTTGTAGCCTTCAGTCAGGGGGTTGTAGCTCCCTTCCAGGTGGTGATAGCGAGCGAGAGGTTGTGGATGGATTGAACGAAAGTGCAGTGAAAACGAAATGGGGGGGTGGTAGCTCCCCTTTCGGGAGAAAGGTGATAGCGAGTAAGAGGGTTGGAGCTCCCCTTCCGAGAGAGGGCAGTAGCGAGCACGGTGGGTGCACACGTCTTTAGTGAAGGTACGCACAACACATATGTTGTAAGATGTTTTCTCTATAATAAAATATTGAAGAAATTTGAGCAAGCTGCCGGCCAGTGGTTTTCTCCCGACTTGGGTTTCCACCTAAAAATCCTGGTGTTCATGTGTGATGCTTTGTGTGATGGTTTATTCTGTTCTTACTGCACATGTTTACTGTTTATTGAACATTTGATGAATGAATAATGGAATGATATAAGCAAAGAACTAATGACATAATTAGATCTCTGTGTATACGCGAGCTGTATGAAGGATATCCGCGTATATACGCGAGTTTACTAAAGGAAAGTAGCGTATGGATTTTAGAGAGTGAAAAAGTAAAAGTTTTGAATATGCTGTAAATACTGATTCACCCACCCCCCCTTTCAGTATTTTTCCCAACAATTGGTATCAGAGGAGGTTCTTCTGCAGAAGCTTGATCGCTTGAAGAAGATCCGTCGTAATGGGAAGTCAAGAAGGAGTGATGTCTATAAAGCCACCTCTATTCAATGGAAGCAATCTGATATTCTGGAAGGTACGAACAAAAGCGTATCTACAAAGTCTTGGTGCAGATGTATGGGCAATCGTGGAAGAAGGTTATCAATACCCAGCAAGTATTCCTACTGATGCAACAGAAAGGAAGAAGTATGAAATCAATGCCAAAGCAGTAAATGTCCTGTTAGGAAGCATGTCTGAATCAGAATTTGCTAAAGTGATGCAGCTACATTCAGCAAAAGAAATATGGGACAAAATCATTCTAAGCTATGAAGGAGACACAAAGGTAAAAAGTGCAAAACTCCAAACTCTTAGAATTGAATATGAAAATTTGAAGATGCATAGTAATGAAAGTGTTGCCAGTTTCTTTCTTCGTCTAGATGATATTGTAAATCGGATGAGAAATTTGGGTGAAACCATGGCTGATACTACTCTGGTAGAAAAGGTCTTAAGATCTTTGACTTCAAAATTTGACTCCAAAGTTTCAGCTATTGAAGAAAGGCAAGATCTGCAATCGCTTACTATTGTTCAATTACATGGTACTCTGACTGCTTTTGAAATGAGACAAGGAGGTCCTTCTCAAGTAAGAGAAGCTGCTTTTAAGGCATCTACAAAAGGAAAGGAAAAGGAAGTTGTCAAAGAATCCAACTATATATCCGATGAAGAAGGAGCGAATTTCGTGAGAAAGCTCCAACTAGGTACTGGAAGATTCAAAGGTAAGCTTCCCTTCAAATGTTTTGAGTGTGGAAAAGTTGGTCATTATGCTGCTAAATGTCCTTATAGAGAAAATCATGGTAAAGGGAAACAATTTGAAAAGAGAAAAAGTTATTATGCAAAAGAAGATGATGATGAAGTGTCCAGTGAAGATGAAGAAGATTCTGACCAAGATCTGAAAGTGCTCATGGCTAAGAAGCAAAAGAAGAAGGCTACTCGAAACAAGAAGATACCTCAGAAATCATGTATAGCAAAAATTGAAGAAGATGAACTAGGTATTAATCGTTGTTCTTGTCTCTTACTTAACTGCATGTGCAAAGATTATGATAGTGAAAGTGACAGTATGGATCCAGAAGTTTCTGACGAAGCTCTACAAGTACTCATGGCAAAGAAGGAAAAAAAGAAGGCCACTTGTAATACTCTTCTTTGTGCAAACAATAGTGAAGATAGTAAAGTTGTGGAAGCTATCAAGATCAAAGTTGAAGAACAACAAAAGGAAATTGATACGAAAGATTCTGTTTACAAAGAGATGACCTCTCAAATGAAAGATCAAATAGAAATGTTGAATGGACAGGTGGACAAGTATCAAAGGTTTCATACTTATGCATCCAATCGAATTAAAGATCTAGAAGTAGATCTTGAAAAATCAAGCAAGAAGAATGAAGGACTTGAAGCTGCAATCATCTCTCTGCAGGCAGATCTAGAAACATCAAGTAAGAAAAATGAGGAACCTCTACAATCATTTGAAAAGGAAGGCCTTGAAGCAGAAATCATATCTCTCAAAGAAGATCTGGAAAAATCAAATAAGAAGAATGAAGAGCTAGAACAAACATGTGAAGAAAATGAAAATTGGTTGAAAGAAGAGATTCTAAATCTGAAGGATCAAGTAGAAGATGGAAGAAGGAAAGAAGAAAGCATGACTAAGCAATGTCAAGCCTTGGAGGTTGAGGTAAACATTCTCAAAGGTAAATTAGAAGAAAAGGTAAAACTTTTGAGGTTTCAAGATAGTACTAATATTTTGGACAATATTCTGAGTAATCAAAGGTCTCCTGATATCAAACTTGGTCTTGGTTTTCATGAAACTGTTAAAGGAGAATCTAGCTCACAAAGAAGTGCAAAAAATTCAGAGGATGTCAATGCAAAACCTGAAGTGTTGAAAGAAACAAAAGATCGACCAACAATCATGAATTCTCAAAGGAATTCATTCAAGAACGTTGAATGTTTTAAATGTCACAATTATGGGCATGTTGCAGCCAATTGCAGAAGCAAAACAATTCAGCCACAAACAAACAGATTCTACTCAGAAAGGTACTCTGGTAGCTTCAAGGGATATTGTTTTTCATGTAACAAGTATGGACATAAAGCTGCTGATTGCAATAGAAGGAAGAATAGAAAAGCTCATTATGATTCTTATACTTATTTCTCTGGCCACATGAGATGTTATGCCTGTAGCAAGTATGGACATGTAGAAAAAGAATGTAGGTTGAACAGATCTGAGAAAGTGGAAAACTCACAGCACACAATGAGCAAGTTCAAGCAAATTTGGAAAAGGAAGGAGGACCGGTCAGAAACGTAGGGAATATTGACCCTACTGCAGTCATCCACTTCTGAAGCTTACTTCTCTTAATGACTGCAGAAGTGATGTGAGATACATTATGGAGCTCAGTAATGTATCGTCACAGGGGGAGCAATGTATGATGTCTCTCATGGTTGATTTGATTATTCTGGTTATATGTATTTCTAACAGAACATCTGATATGAAGAAGACAGGTACAGGAAGGAAAAGTTCAGGGGGAGATAAAGGAATTTGAAAATTTCTATGTTTCACTTTCCATACGCGGGTTCTATTCACAAAAGTTGCGTATACACGCGAGTTCCAGCAGACACAGTCGTGTATGCATTAATGATAAGAAAATTCATATGATAGCTGAAGATCTGGAGCAGAGGTTCAGGGGGAACATCAGTCTGATTGTTAATAACTGTATTATTGACTCTGTATCAGCTTAATTTCTCAGTTCTAAATGATGATGACATGACACTTGATGTCTTATGTTGAAGATTATGGATGAGTTCTATTTGTTGAAGAGTATTCGTTGCTGAGATGAAAGTCTTAGTATTCAGAGATAAGGACAGATCATGCAGAGATGGTTGCTGATGACTTGCTGATAAAGGTATTCAGGATTCAGGTTGCACAAGTTAAACAATAACTCTGGTTTAGGGAGTAGCAGGTTGATAAAATTGCATTGTTTGGCAATATGATTGAAGTGGCGATTCTTTGGTCTTTAACAATGCTATTGCTCAAATGATGATGACTTGGTACATGGATTATTATGATGAGATTTTGAGCCACAATTCTTTGATAAGTATCTTTTGTGCTCACACATGGATAAGGTTAGATCGTTTGATTCAGAAATAAGAATAGATCATCGGAGTTGAGTTTACTATGGTTGAGATCTTTTGCCTACATATGTTACTTCATGTTAAATCTTGAAGATCATGGTGATATTGGACCACATGGATGATTGCTTGACACATATTTGAAGATGCTATTCTGGTATGATAATCTCTCTTGGAAAGAATGTATTGATGCTGCACAGAATATGAAGACTTGGTTACTAATGTGCTTATGCTACCACCATTGGATGGCGCTTGAAGACACAACTACACTGTTCTATCTATCTATATTCCAAGGAAACATTCAAATATCTCAGAAAGAAGCTGAACACTGTCTTTTTCACAAAGGATCAGTTTTGGTTAAAATATAGAAGATAGCATTGGATACGCAGGTTTCATGAAACACAGTCGCGTATATACGTGAGTTCCTGCACAGAAAACCGCGTATGTCTGATTGCTGACATTTTTCTGTTTGGAGTCAGCTCTCTTCAGCACAACTGCAGTGCTGTTTGGTATATCTGATACTGTTTGGTATCTCTGGTGGTGTTCCAGTTCTCATAATTCTTTTTCTAATTATTTGATGAAGATGCCTTGATGATTTGTTGGTGAAAGTGTTCAGGATGCACAAACTAAGGGGGAGCCTTAGTCATAAGAAAAGGATGCTTGGATGCACAGATTCAGGGGGAGCATTAGTGTTGCTAATTATAATGCTTTGTTGGCATTATGATGGTTCTGAAATATGTTCTCTTTCTTGAGGACTTTCTGGTGTTGGTCTTAAATGGTCATACTTGTATTTTGATGAAAAGGTCTTGTTGAGACCCATGATGTAAAATTGTAATATTCAGTCATGTAAGGACTTGTCAAATTTGAAAACCCACTTGGTTGGGTAGCTGAGTCAAATTTTGTAAACCCACTTGGATGGGTAGCTGAGTTGAAATGTGTAAACCCACTTGGTTGGGTACTTGAGTCTCATATGTAAATCCACTTGGTTGGATGTTTGATGTAAGTATGAGTCATTGGTGATAGGAAAGTCATAGAGTCATGTACTTCATTGAAAACATGTTTGAAGATTTAGCATGAACTCAGGGGGAGCTTGGCCACTTCAGCACATATCAGATCTGCAGAATGTTTCTTCCACATGAGAAGAAAAGGGGGAGTGTGTTGGTTTTTGATCCGCCCTTTGCCCTTGATGTCAAAGGGGGAGAGTGACATGGTGTTTGAATGAAGAGAAGATAATGATGTCAAATATTTGGGAGAGTGACATTGTGGGAGAGTGACATGGTATCTATCTGCTATGGTAACCAAACACCATCGTGGTTGCCATCAAGTCCAAAGGGGGAGATTGTTGGAAATATGATGCAGAGTGTTGTCCTTGATGGCAACCCACTGAATGAAGATGAAGACATGTGACTGTTGACATGTGTTGTCCTTGATGGCAAACTACCTGATGAAGTTATTCTTGACCTAATGAACTTGGTAAATGATGTAAATCTGATGTGATATGATGTTTGTTAGCAATATGGTGCTGAGTGTTGTCCTTAAATGGCAACCCATTTGATGAAGATGATGACAACTTACTTGATGAAGTTGTTGGCTTGTTCTAGAAGCTTACCAATTTAACTAAAATTTGATGTATCTACGGTGTGTAGACACGGAGAGCAATGAAGAAAGGTCGACGTACTAGATCTATGATGAAAAAGGAGAGTATGTCTCAAGGCATACGGATCTATCAAGGAAGTCGCGTGCTGCCCAAGGAAACAATTCAAGTCGGGTATGGTGGCAAGCGCTCTAAGTACTAGGCTTGAAATGCTCCACCTTGGTAATGACCATTATATGGTAGCAGATGAAGTCTAAATAAAATCCCAGAAATGTCGGATGTGTAGTTTTAGCTCATGGTATTGAAAAAGGGCTGGTAGTATTAAAAAAAGTAAACCTATATAAGAAGAAAGTCATTACTTTTAAATGTGATGTGGGTAGAAGATATAAAACTTGAAATGAATACTTTCTGTAAACCTGCCTTTCTGGAAAAGATAAAGCTTGATGATAGATCTGAATCTATGATGCACCAATGAAGAAAATGATGAAGAAGGGGATCTAGATCTGAAATGTATTTGTATCTACTAGATCTGTTTATGGAGTGATTAGATCTGTGATGAGGCGAACATCTGTCTGAAGTAAAGGGTTAAATCTGAACTGAATATCTGATCTGAAGAAGTATGCAGCTCTGTAATGTTTGAAGATCTATACGCTACTTCGCCGCAGAGGAAGCGCGTATATACGCGGCTTCGCTGAAGAGAAAGCGCGTATGCGCAAATAAATTTGTACTGAAGTATACGCTGGTTTATGTGGACGGAAGCGCGTATATACGCGACATCAGTAAAAGGAAAGCGCGTATGCAAACTAGGGTTTGCTGAAGTCTGTGGTAAGAAATGTCTGATCTGTTCTGCTGGTTTACTGATATCTGTCAGTGAGTTATATGTATTTGTTTCATGGTTGACTGTGCTTAAAAGTATGGAGTGGGTCCGATTACGAAAATATGATGAAGCGTGGCTGATGGTGTCAAAAGGATGCTTTGGATCCGGTGTGAAAATTGATGAAGCTTAGGTCCAGGTGGTGCGAGGGTTGCCCGGCTTGCCAGTCGGGGGTTGTAGCTCCCTTCCGAGGTGAGGGCGTAGCGAGAAGCGAAGTTCGTAAGCTCCCTTCCAGGTGAGGCTGGTAAACGAGAGCAGGGGGTCGTAGCTCCCTTTTAGGAGAGGCTGGTAAACGAGTCAGGGGGTTGGAGCTCCCTTCCAGGAGAGGCTGGTAAACGAGCGCAGGTGGGTGCCTCCGTGCTGGTAGAGTCTGCACAAGCACATATGTTGTAAGATGTTTTATCTATAATAAAATATTGAAGGCTGAGCAAATGCAGCGGTGGTTTTCTCCCGACTTGGGTTTCCACCTAAAAATCCTGGTGTTCATGTGTGATGCTTTGTGTGATGGTTTATTCTGTTCTTACTGCACATGTTTACTGTTTATTGAACATCTGATGAATGAATAATGGAATGATATAAGAAAAGAACTAATGACATAATTAGATCTTTGTGTATACACGAGTTGCATGAAAGATATCCGCGGGTATACGCTAGTTTACTGAAGGAAAGTAGCGTATGGGTTTTGAAGTAAAGAAAAGTAAAAAGTTTTGAATATGCTGTAAATACTGATTCACCCCCCCCTCTCAGTATTTTTCCCAACAATTGGTATCAGAGCAGGTTCTTCTGTAGAAGCTTGATCGCTTGAAGGAGATCCGTCGCAATGGGAAGTCAAGAAGGAGTAATGTCTATAAAGCCACCTCTATTCAATGGAAGCAATCTGATATTCTGGAAGGTACGAACAAAAGCATATCTGCAAAGTCTTGGTGCGGATGTATGGGCAATCGTGGAAGAAGGTTATCAATACCCGGCAAGTATTCCTACTGATGCAGCAGAAAGGAAGAAGTATGAAATCAATGCCAAAGCAGTGAATGTCTTATTAGGAAGCATGTCTGAATCAGAATTTGCTAAAGTGATGCAGCTACATTCAACAAAAGAAATATGGGACAAAATCATTCTGAGCTATGAAGGAGATACAAAGGTAAAAAGTGCAAAACTCCAAACTCTTAGAATCGAATATGAAAATTTGAAGATGCATAGTGATGAAAGTGTTGCCAGTTTCTTTCTTCGTCTAGATGATATTGTAAATCGGATGAGAAATTTGGGTGAAACCATAAGCGATACTACTCTGGTGGAAAAAGTCTTAAGATCCTTGACTTCAAAATTTGACTCTAAAGTTTCAGCTATTGAAGAAAGGCAAGATCTGCAAACTCTTACTATTGTTCAATTACATGGTACTCTGACTGCTTTTGAAATGAGACAAGGAGGTCCTTCTCAAATAAGAGAAGTTGAGTTATTATGCAAAAGAATATGATGATGAAGTGTCCAGTGAAGATGAAGAAGACTCTGACCAAGATCTGAAAGTGCTCATGGCTAAGAAGCAAAAGAAGAAGGCTACTCGAAACAAGAAGATACCTCAGAAATCATGTATAGCAAAAATTGAAGAAGATGAACCAGGTATTAATCGTTGTTCTTGTCTCTTACTTAACTGCATGTGCAAAGATTATGATAGTGAAAGTGACAGTATGGATCCAGAAGTTTCTGACGAAGCTCTACAAGTACTCATGGCAAAGAAGGAAAAGAAGAAGGCCACTTGTAATACTCTTCTTTGTGCAAACAATAGTGAAGATAGTAAAGTTGTGGAAGCTATCAAGATCAAAGTTGAATAACAACAAAAGGAAATTGATACGAAAGATTCTATTTACAAAGAGATGACCTCTCAAATGAAAGATCAAATAGAAATGTTGAATGGACAGGTGGACAAGTATCAAAGGTTTCATACTTATGCATCCAATCGAATTAAAGAACTAGAAGCAGAACTTGAAAAATCAAGCAAGAAGAATGAAGGACTTGAAGCTTCAATCATCTCTCTGCAGGCAGATCTAGAAGCATCAAGTAAGAAAAATGAGGAACCTCTACAATCATTTGAAAAGGAAGGCCTTGAAGCAGAAATCATATCTCTCAAAGAAGATCTGGAAAAAGCAAATAAGAAGAATGAAGAGCTGGAACAAACATGTGAAGAAAACGAAAATTGGCTGAAAGAAGAGATTCTAAATCTGAAGGATCAAGTAGAAGATGGAAGAAGGAAAGAAGAAAGCATGACTAAGCAATGTCAAGCCTTGGAGGTTGAGGTAAACATTCTCAAAGGTAAATTAGAAGAAAAGGTAAAAATTTTGAGGTTTCAAGATAGTACTAATATTTTGGACAATATTCTGAGTAATCAAAGGTCTCCTGCTATCAAACTTGGTCTTGGTTTTCATGAAACTGTTAAAGGAGAATCTAGCTCACAAAGAAGTGCAAAAAATTCAGAGGATGTCAATGCAAAACCTGAAGTGTTGAAAGAAACAAAAGATCGACCAACAATCATGAATTCTCAAAGGAATTCATTCAAGAACGTTGAATGTTTTAAATGTCATAATTATGGGCATGTTGCAGCAAATTGCAGAAGCAGAACAATTCAGCCACAAACAAACAGATTCTACTCAGAAAGGTACTCTAGTAGCTTCAAGGGATATTGTTTTTCATGTAACAAGTATGGACATAAAGAAGCTGATTGTAAAAGGAGGAAGATTAGAAATACTCATTATGATTCTTATGCTTATTTCTCTAGACACATGAGATGTTATTCTTGTAACAAGTATGGACATGTAGAAAAAGAATGCAGGTTGAACAGATATGAGAAATTGGATAACTTCCAGCACACAAATAGAAAGTTCAAACAAATATGGAAAAAGATGGAGGACCGATCAGAAACGTAGGGAATTCTGACCCTACTGCAGTCATCCGCTTCTGAAGCTGACTTTTCTTATTGACTGCAGGAATGATGTGGGATACATTATGAGATTTAGTAATGTATCGTCACAGGGGGAGCAATGTATGATGACTCTCATGGTTGATTTGATTCCTCTGGTTATGTTTACTTCTGATACCACATCTGATGTGGAAAAGACAGGTACAGGAGGTACAATCTCAGGAGAAGATGAAGGAAGATGAAAATTTTCTATGCTTCACTTTCCATACGCGGGTTATACTAACAAAAGTCGCGTATACACGCGAGTTCCAGCAGACACAGTCACGTATGCATTAATGATAAGAAAATTCATATGATAGCTGAAGATCTGGAGCAGAGGTTCAGGGGGAGCATCAGTCTGATTGTTAATAACTGTATTATTGACTCTGTATCAGCTTAATTTCTCAGTTCTAAATGATGATGATATGATACTTGATGTCTTATGTTGAAGATTATGGATGAGTTCTGTTTGTTGAAGAGTATTCGTTGCTGAGATGAAAGTCTTAGTATTCAGAGATAAGGACAGATCATGCAGAGATGGTTGCTGATGACTTGCTAATAAAGGTATTTAGGTTGCACAAGTTAAGCAATAGCACTGGTTTAGGGGGAGTAGCAGGTTGAAGATTGCATTGTTGGCAATATGATTGCTTATTCTTTGGTCTTTGTGATACTCATGCTCAAATGATGATGACTTGGTACATGGATTATTATGATGAGATTTTGAGCCCTGGTTGCTGATAAGTATCTTTTGTGCTCACACATGGATGAGTTAGATGTCGTTTGATTCAGAAATAAGAATAGATCATGCAGAGTTGGTTACTATGGTTGAGATCTTTTGCCTACATATGTTACTTCATGTTAAGTCTTGAAGATCATGGTGATATTGGACCACATGGATGATTGCTTGACACTTATTTGAAGATGCTGTTATGGTATGATAATCTCTCTTGGAAAGAATGTATTGATGCTGCACGGAATATGAAGACTTGGTTACTAATGTGCTTATGCTACCACCATTGGATGACGCTTGAAGACACAACTACTCTGTTCTATCTGTAGTCCAGGGAAGCAGTCAAATATCTCAGAAAGAAGCTGAACACTGTCTTTTCCTCACAGAGGATCAGATCTGGTCAAAATATATAAGATGGTAGTGGATACGCGGGTTTCCTGAAACATAGTCGCGTATATACGCGAGTTCCTACACAGAAAACCGTGTATGTATGATTACTGACAAATTTTTGCTTGGAGTCAGCTCTCTTCAGCACAACTGCAGTGTTGTTTGGTATCTCTGATACTGTTTGGTATATCTGGTGGTGTTCCAGTTCTCATAATTCTATTTCTCATGTTTTGATAAAGATGCCTTGATGATTTGTTGGTAAAAGTGTTCAGGATGCACAAACTAAGGGGGAGCCTTAGTCATATGAAACGGATGTTTGGATGCATATTTTCAGGGGGAGCATTAGCGTTGCTGAGTATAATGCTTTGTTGGCATTATGATGGTTCTGAAATATGTTCTCTTTCTTGAGGATTTTCTAGGTGTTGGTCTTAAATGGTCATACTTGTATTTTGATGAAAAGGTCTTGTTGAGACCCATGATGTAAAATTGCAATATTCAGTCATGTAAGGACTTGTCAAATTTGTAAACCCACTTGGTTGGGTAGCTGAGTCAAATTTTGTAAACCCACTTGGATGGGTAGCTGAGTTGAAATGTGTAAACCCACTTGGTTGGGTACTTGAGTCTCATATGTATATCCACTTGGTTTGATGTTTGATGTAAGTATAGGTCTTTTGGTGATAGGAAGTTCATAGAGTCATGTACTTCATTGAAAAATATGTTTGAAGATTCAGCATGAACTCAGGGGGAGCTTGGTCACTTCAGTATACATCAGATCTGCATAACGCTTCTTCTACATGAGGAGAAAGGGGTGAGTGTGTTGGTTTTGATCGTGGTTTGATCGCTCTTTCCCTTGATGTCAAAGGGGGGAGAGTGACATGGTGTTTGAATGCAGATAATGGTGTCAAAGAATTGGGAGAGTGACATGGTGTCGATGTACTTATCTGTTGTGGTAACCAGACACCATCGTGGTTGCCATCAAGTCCAAAGGGGGAGATTGTTGGAAATATGATGCAGAGTGTTGTCCTTGATGGCAACCCACTGAATGAAGATGAAGACATGTGACTGTTGACATGTGTTGTCCTTGATGGAAAACTACCTGATGAAGTTATTCTTGACCTAATGAACTTGGTAAATGACGTAAATCTGATGTGACATGATGTTTGTTGAACAATATGATGTAGAGAGTTGATCTTGAATGGCAACCCACCTGATGAAGATGATGGCAACCTACTTGATGAATTTGTTCTTGATAGAATATGTCTTGATGAACTAAATTTGATGTATCTACAGTATGTACAGAAGGCAATGAAGAAAGGAATTCAGCATGTGCTAGATCTATGATGAAAAGAGTATATCTCAAGGCATACGCGGATCTGTCTAAGGGAAGTCGCGTATGCACGCGGGAAACAACGTTCCAAGTCGCGTATGGGCAAAAGCGCTCAAAAATTGCAAAACCAGGGGTAACCACCATGGTATTGACCCATTGTATTGGGTAATGATTCGTCTAACTGACCCCGTCCAGGAATACCATCGGATGTAATGTAGTTTTGGCTCATGGTATTGAAAAAGGGGCTCATGGTATTGAAAAAGGGTAAACCTATATAAGGAGAAGAAATTCATTGTGCAAATCATGGGTGTGGGTGCAAGATGTCTGAGCTTGAATGAATACTTCTCTTTGAAGTAGATCTGAATGGAAAGGGTTACACTTGAAGATAAATCTGAATGTATGATGCACCAATGATGAAGAAGGGGATCTAGATCTGAAATGCACTTGTATCTACTAGATCTGCTTATGGAAGGCCTAGATCTGTGATGAAGCGAACATACATGCGAAGTAAAGGGTTAAATGTTTGGGTAGATATCGATGCAAGAAAAGTATGCGACTACGCAATGTTTGAAGATCTATACGCTACTTTGCATGAGAGGAAACGCGTATATACGCGGCTTATTGTGAAAGAGAAAGCACGTATGCGCGATGAAATTTATCTTGAAATGTCGTAGTTTATGTGGACGAACGCGTATATACGCGACTTGATGTGACGTATGCAAACTAGGGTTTGCTGAAGTCTGTGGTAAGAAATGTCCGATCTTTTCTCCTGGTTTACTGATATCTGTCAGTGAGTTATATGTATATGTTTCATGTTTTACTGTGCTTGAAAGTATGAAAAGGGTCCAGTCTGAAAATATGATGAAATGTGGCCTGCAAGTGTTGTTCTATTGAAGTTGTTGGATCCAGTGTGAAAATTGATGAAACGTGGTCCAAGGTGGTGCTGAGGGTTGTAGCCTTCAGTCAAGGGGTCGTAGCTCCCTTCCAGGTGAGGCTGGTAAACGAGATCGGGGGGGTCGTAGCTCCCTTCCAGGTGAGGCTGGTAAACGAGATCGGGGGGTCGTAGCTCCCTTCCAAGTGAGGCTGGTAAACGAGTCAGGGGGTTGGAGCTCCCTTCCAGGAGAGGCTGGTAAACGAGCGCAGGTGGGTGCCTGCGTGCTGGTCAAGTCTGCGCCAGCACATATGTTGTAAGATGTTTCTCTATAATAAAATATTGAAGGCTGAGCAACTGCAGCGGTGGTTTTCTCCCGATTTGGGTTTCCACCTAAAAATCCTGGTGTTCATGTGTGATGCTTTGTGTGATGGTTTATTCTGTTCTTACTGCACATGTTTACTGTTTATTGAACATTTGATGAATGAATAATGGAATGATATAAGCAAAGAACTAATGACATAATTAGATCTCTGTGTATACGCGAGCTGTATGAAGGATATCCGCGTATATACGCGAGTTTACTAAAGGAAAGTAGCGTATGGATTTTAGAGAGTGAAAAAGTAAAAGTTTTGAATATGCTGTAAATATTGATTCACCCCCCCCCTCTTAGTATTTTTCCCAACATAGGAGAGCTAGTGTTTCTCTCTGTATTGTTCTTGTGCAAAAGGATTTGTTTGAAAGACTGCATTAGAACACTTGCAAGTAGTGTTTAGCCATTTTTTGGCAGCATTTTTTGTAGGTTTTTTAGGCTTACTTGGCTGAAGTTTAAGAGATAAGAAGTAGCCATAATTTTTTTTTCAAGGAAAGGTGTTTAAACAGTGTAAAATATTGACTATTTTACTGTTTACAAACTTATTGTGGTTTGAGTTTGCTTCAGTTTTGGGGATAGTTGCTAATTAGATAAGTCTAGGAGAGAA
This sequence comes from Pinus albicaulis, assembly GCA_034641835.2. Classification (NCBI taxonomy): domain Eukaryota; kingdom Viridiplantae; phylum Streptophyta; class Pinopsida; order Pinales; family Pinaceae; genus Pinus; species Pinus albicaulis. The sequence goes on along the minus strand of CM076576.1, from coordinate 284,327,869 downwards.
AAAAAAAGGAATTAAGGGCTGAAGGCTTCTTTCTTGCCCCAAAGTACCTTAAGGTATCCATTGGAACACACACCCTCTTGGCGATTTTTGTTAAGAAGATTTTGGAGTATGTTTGTTGTTTGACTGCTTGAATAAGAGTATGGTTGTAAAGAAATTTGGTTAAAAAAGCGTTGTCATTTGTTTTGAAAAGCTTTGAGAACTTTTTTGAAGTTAATTTGTTCATTAACATCATAATGACAACTTCTACAAGTGAAGTTTCCTCCTTCACAAGATTCTTCAATGATGATATGAAGCATGACTTTATTAAATTGAAGGATATGGTATAGACTTTGTTTGAGGAGAAAAGAGAAAGTACTGAACTTCGTGAACAGTTATTTGCCATGAAGGAAGAGAAGGAAGAGATTCTTCAAAAAATTCATGATATGGAGGGGAAACTCCATCAAGCCCAAGAGGCTTTGACCAAGAAAATACATGAGGAAGAGGTAATCCATTCTAACTTGTCTTCAGTTTCCTCTTTAGAAAGGTGTGTTGGTTCTTTCGAAAAACATACAAAGGGAATAGGGTCCAAATTAGTGATTAAAATGGACTGTGAATGCAAGGGGTTAGGTAAGCATGCACAAGGAATAGTTTAACCTGTTCTTGTTGAGGAACAACCCAAGAATCTTGGTCTTGGTTATGTGCAGTTTAATGGCGAAGATTCAAAATCTTTGAAGGCATGTGATGCTAATTTAAAGAGAACCTTTATTCCAAGTTCTAAGATGCAAATATGTCAAATTTTCTTCAAAGATCATTTCCATTGCTTTAAGCCTTTGTTGCCGCAAGAAGAGGGTAGACATGCAGCTTATGGCATGCATGCACGTTCAGACAGTTTTCAAGACAACAATGGTGATGTTAGTCAGAAAATGAAAGCTGTAGCCTCTACTAGTTCATCTTCTCATGAAGGAAAAAAGGATGAACATTCGAAGCAGCACAAGAGGTATAAATCTTCTCATGATCAATTTGATTGTGTTTCTGCAAAGCATGATAATTTTACATGCTTAAATGGAAGAAAGTTTTGCTGTACATTTTGTGGTCAATTTAACCATTATGTTTCGAGATGCTAGATGAAGAAGAAAGTATACAGGAATCAGATGAAACAAAGACAACCTTCAAAGAAGGTGCATAAGTGTTGCACATGTTGCCAAAATAAGGGACATGATGTCTCCCATTGTTGGAATTTGCATCCAACTAGTCATCCAAAGCACATGCAGCAAGAGGACAGGAAGATTGGCACAAGTGGAACTATGGATTCCATTATCGATGTGAAAATGGAAAATTCACATGAAGAAGTGTCGCAGCAGCAAAATTCGCCATGGAGGTGGCTTGGAAAGAAGTGGATGGACTTCTCAACATAGTAAGAAATACTCCTTTGTACATGCACTTTTCGGTTGTATGCATGTATTTCTGTTGAAAAGTTTGATGCAAGATTTCACATAAATGTGGTTCAGTTGAAGGAATTTCTTTGTTGTTGCAAAATTTCGCCATGGAGGTGTAAAAGATGAGTATGATACTCACTTATATTGCAGCAATATCTTTTAGTTCAGCTCTTATAGTCACCCACATGTTTTTGGGATTATGTACTTGTTGGTACTTGAAAGGAAGGGTTGAAGGTATACATGTGCATGGAAGTTGTATGTGTAAATAACGAATTGTAAATAGGTTCATTGTACATTGATACATACATGTGTTTGTCAAGATGTATCATGTTGTTTATCGACTTGTGTCGATTGTGTCGCACATGTTTGTCTACTTGTGTCGATTCTGTTACACACTTTTTACATTGATTTTGTGTCAATTGTATAGCACATTTCATGTCGACTTGTTGTTGATGTCACATGTTGCACGACTTATGTTTGAGCCACCTTGGATCATGGATCAAGGAAGCGATGTTTAGATTCCTTCTACAAATTTCTCACAAAAATTTTCTGAGTGAGTGCAAGAAATATAGCTCTTGACAAGAGGATAAGCATCGAGGAAGGGAAGTGTGAATTTCTTTCTAGTTGTGGTTCAAAGTCATTATCCATGCAGGGCAAGTATTTTGAGGCTGAAGGGAAGAGGTTGCAATACTCTTAGTTGCTGTATAGATCAGTTTCAGTATTTTAGTGAGCTTTTGGGGTCCAAAAGCTTCTCATTTGGGAGGTGTGATCAGGAGCTCAGGTCCAAATTAAAAAAAATGCTCAAAATTGGAATTGCTCAAAATTGGTTTCAACCTAAACGATTGGATAGGCCTCGTCACTGCAATTCTGGCGCCGTGAACGACACTCAAATCTCACGTCGTATGTGAAAGTTATGTAGGTTTGAAGTGTTCAGTATCCTTCAAAAATCGAGTTGACCAAAGTTGACTTTTGACTTTGGAAATAATAAAAAAAGAATATTCCTTGGAATATTCCCTATAATATTCTTTGAAATATTCCCTACGGGCATATTAGATGTTGACATGTGGAACATTTTGATTGGAGGATTGGTTGACTTTTGGCTTTTGGGCCAATGAAAAACTACCATGTGGTAGGCCCAGAGTTCGCCACGTGGCCCAAGTCTGGTCTATTAAAATTTGTAGAGGTGGCAGGAATCAAACAGCCGACCTCCCGCATAGAAATTGCACGGCTTACCATTCCACCAAACTGTTGTGACTTAACTGTAATAGGGAGTGGGTTTGTATTAACGTTGAATGTTTTTACATATGGTGGAGCGGAGGGGCCATCCCGTCCCCATAGGCCCGTGGTCCAGAACCAAGGGCTTAACCCTTCAACCGACGACTACAAAAAACCTTTCGACGGTTGTGATGATGAACGAATATGTGACCATGTCAAACGGTTAAGGCCAAAAAATGTCGCGGTTGTTTTATCCTGGTGGTTTAAACGGCGGTTCCAGTGGGTTCACCATGTGACCGCCCCATTTTAGACTAAATGCCACAATTTAATGTCGTGGCTAACGTCCATTCCGCCGGCAGTTAGTGTGGACCATTCACTTGTCGACCCTTAAAATTAAATGCAAGACTTAACCACCTGGCTAAAATTGGAACGTGCCACCAAATCCAGCGGGATTTTCCATTTTGTCGAACTTAACTCCAGTTTCTCCACATTTAGTGGATGTTTTCAAGGGGACATTGGGTAGAAGTTTGTTTTTGTCATAACTTCTTCAATATTGTACCAATTTGGACAAAATTTTGTTCAATTTTGAGTTTCTTCAGCATTCTGGAGAGTTTGGGACAGGTTGCAGAGTGAAAAGAGACGTTCTACAACCATTTTTTCTTCAGGGAAGTTTGGAGAGCCACTAGGGCCATCAGGGAAATGGAGCTATTTTGGGCTATAATTCCCTGTTTGAGGTGAAACAAAAGCCATTTTTAGCTTATTTCTATCTTCTGAAGTCAATTTCACAGCTGGTTTTTCCTGTTTAAGCATATTTTTCTCTTTATAACCATTTTAAGCAACTTAATAGAGCAAGGACATGCCCATTGGGAGCCTTGAACCCGACAGATGTAGCCGAGGAGGGGTGAACTACCTCATCATGTTACTGTGTTATGTTATGGTGAAGTTTATCTATTGTGTATTGCTGATATGATATGTTAAACATTAAATTTAAATAACAAGACCTCACACATAAGACTCAGAAGCCTTACCAAAATTACTTTGTTTAACCTGAAACTCATGGAGAACATTTTGCACACTCAATTAAATGGAAATGGATACTTTGCACAACATTTACAAATAATTCCATTTTCTTATCACTTGGCCAATCAGCTATCTTTAGAAATCTCACTGCCTTCATTATCCTCAATAACAATATATTTCACCTCTACTTTCTCAAAATACCTTCTGGCTCTTAAAAAATTCATTTTGGGCTTGTTTCTTTCATTTTCTTTCATCCATGACCCATATTGCTCTCGGCTTCCCCAAAAAGTGTCATTTAGGGCCTCAAAATGACTCTGGAAGTTCAGGACCCGAAAAACTGCTAAAAAGAGTAAGTTGTGCTGAAACTTAAAAATGGAAAGAACTGATGGTGAGGGTTCAAATGGAATAGGTGGGTGGCCACCAATATCCACCTGGACCATTAGGGCCCCAAAACGGCTCCGAGAGTGCAGGACCCAAAAACCTGCTAAAAATAGTAACTTTTGCTGAAAGTGAAAGGTTGAAAGAATTGATGGTGTGGGTTCAAATGGAATCGGTGGGTGGCCACCGATATCCACCTGGATCATTCCTCTCTCCTTAGGAAGAAATGTTCCCCATTGCGTTAAGTTCCTCCATGAGAGGAAAATTCTGCTGAACTTGGTATTGTATTTTTCTAGGATGTCGCAGATCTGTTGGCAGACGTGCTGGATGTAGACGTGTCATTATTGGAAAGTCGTTGAAGGATCTGGGCAAAGTTATCCATCGTCACATTCCTATGTTTCTTGAGGGCCTCCTCGAGAAATATTTTGATAGGATTTCCTGCTCCCTCATCTTTCTTTCCTTCTTCCATGGGAGGTCATCGGGGTTTGCAAGGCTGATCTTGCAACTGTTCAACTAGATTGAGCCCGAACTCCTTATACCATGACCACATTGGGGACATGCAAAGAAAAATAGAGAAAGAGTAGAGCGCTCTGATACCACTGATCCAGATTTATGCAGGAATGCAATAGAATACATATATAACCATAAACACAAAGATGCAGTGGAAATAATGTTTCCTTTTATTGAAATCAAATGATTGAAATATGCTTACAAACATAATAGAAATAAACAGCTACGACGCTGGTAGTATTATCTCTAAGAAGAGATGTGGTGGTTACAGGCCTCTGAACTATGTTACAATGAGACATAATGGAAATGAATGAGCAAGGGCACTGGTAGTGTATCTCTTAGAAGAGATGTGACGGCTACAACCCCTCCACTGTCTTACAATACAAACATAATGGAAATGAACGAGCTAGAGCACTGGTAGCGTATATATGAGAAGGGATGTGATGGCTACAAGCCCCTGAACTGTGTTAAAATGAGACATAATGGAAAATAGTGGTGAGGGAACTGGTAGCATATCTCTGAGAGGAGATGTGACAGCTACAGGTCCCTCCACTATGTTACATACAAACATAATGGAAATGAACGAGCTAGGGCACTAGTAGCATATCTCTAAGAAGGGATGTGACCACGAAAAGCCCCTGAAATATGTTACAATGAGGCTCGAAGGCCTATTTATAGTTTAGAAACAATGGAAAACTCAAAACATCCAAAAACCTAACACTAGGAGATGAAGCACCAAAACTGTGGGTCCCCTTTGGGTAAACTGGAATTTCAACTTCCCGAGGACGTAAATTTGGCAATCGATCTCCGTTTGACACGCTAAATACCTAGTTAGAAAGCTCTATCCAAGGAATAAAACTTTTGAGTGAGCAACATCAATCCACAACTAATGTTGCTTTGGATTTTCCCAAAAAACGTCGTTTAGGGCCTCAAAACGGCTCCGGAAGTTGAGGACCTCAAAAATTGCTAAAAATAGTAAGTTGTGTTGAAACTTAAAAATGGAAAGAAATGATGGTGGGGATTCAAATGGAATAGGTGGGTGGCCACCAATATCCATGTGGACCATTAGGGCCCCAAAACGGCTCCGAAAGTGCAGGACCCGAAAACCTGCTAAAAATAGTAAGTTGTGTTGAATGTGAAAGGCTGAAAGAATTGATGGTGTGGATCCAAATGGAATCGATGGGTGGGCACTGATATCCACCTAGATCACCCAACTTCATGGAATTCACCAGAGTAGACTACTGGTTAATAATAAGTGGATGGAATGAAGGTTTAATTACGAGATCAGGCAAAAGACTCGACTTGGATTTCACGAGATCTAATCAAAGAATCGAATTGAATAGGAATGTGTTTCATTTTTTAATGAGGTAGAAACAGTAAAAAAACTATCCTCATGACCTAATTCATTTTTTAATGAGGTTGACATGGTAAATTAACTATCCTTAGAAGAGCTTGTTTCATTTTTTAAGGAGCTTGACACAAGAAAAGGAACTATGCTCTGAAGAGCTTGTTTCATCTTTTAAGGAGCTTGAGACAAGAAAATGAACTATGATCTGATGAAATGATCATGTTGAATAAGAATTCATGGCTTCCAAGAGTTTCTAATTCGACAGGAGAATAACAATCTGGAAACTAGGACCCAATGCCCCCAGTACATTGTGCACTACCTCACTGGCTGAATCATCAGCGGACACGGACATGGAACAGGTGGCCACATAATTGAACTGTGGCCGCAGGGAAGATATCACCACTAGGTAAGGACCAAGAAAGGATGATGGGAGAACACATGGCACATCAGGACCAAATAATGAAAGCTGATCAATGGTCATGATCTGACCTTCGTGTGGAAAACCAATCACATGAAAGAGGGACGAGACAAGAGCACCCATGGAATAAGCATAGTCTCACCCTAGGAGTAAATTAAAATCCAAGGGGCCTTGGACCACCATTACCTCTATATATATGATTTTCCCTCCCAAAGTAATAGGCAACTTCAGAAGGATCCCTAACGGTCGACTTGTTCCTCTGTTAAAAGCCAACAGATTCTGAGTAAGAGGCACAAGATGTGGAGAACCCAAAGCTTTCCATATAGTTGAGGGAAGAATACTAAATGAGGTGCCTTCATCTATAATCATTCCTGGAACGACCATATTGTAGGCCTATACAATGATATTAAATGGCACGTAAGAAGGAAGATGGTATCTCATGAATCGACTCCAATCAAAATAAGCGACCAAACTACATGGAGGGGGTGCCATAAGAGTAGGAGGATTATCCCCTTACATTACAAGAGCGGAAAAACGATCCTACTGGGCTTTGGGAACAAGAGAAGGAGGATCGATTTCTGGAACTGTGGCAACATGAGTCAGAGGATCACCCTCTTGGATCATGGAAATAGGGGGATCACCTTCCAATCCTGGGGAATTAGAGGAAACAAAAAGAACCTGACTAGGATGAGACCCACTCTCAACAGAAAAGACCCAATGAAATGTAGATGGAATCAAGTCAACCTTTTTTTCAACCAATGATTAGTCGGGAATGGACTTGAGAGACTGAATTTCAAAGGGTGTGGAATAGATCGGAGATTAATCCCAATCAATGACTTGATCAACCATCAAGGGACTCGAAGAAAAATTCCAGTAACCGATGGGAAGAGAGGACTCAGAAGTTGAAAGGGTATCCAATACCTTAGAAGCTTCATTCATATAAGGACAGAGGTGAATGGGATGGTTCCCTTCACGCAACCTACAGGGAAATTTGATATTACCCTGTTGCTTACGTGTCTCATTATATTTAGTTGAAGGCTCATCATCAGCATGATGTCCAGAGGTTGATGATCAAGGACGAATTGGGCCAACGTACCACACTTCTAGCACCTTAGGAATACCAGGGAAATCATGAAGAAAGTGGTCACCCTCACATAGCTTGAAAGGAATTTCAGTCGGTGAGATGGAGTGGGAGGTTTCTCGATAGTAGCTGCATGGGTAGCAATAGTTGTTGCTTTACCCCCTAACTTATTTTCTTTCTTCTTCTTCTTCTTAGCCACCTGGTTACTAGAATCTAGACTTTCATGAGGAGAAGAGGAAGAATGAGGTGAAGAAATAGGAGAAGAAGGCAAGGGTTCACCCTTAGGATCAACATGGGGTTGACATGGTTTAGGTAGAGGAGAACTTGGTTGAGAAACTGTTTGGATGTTCGAAAACACAGGGGTCGAAAATAACCAAACTAGCAGACCAATCGTTAATCCCGGGAGGCACAACGTTGCGATATACGGGGCACCAACATTTCCAAAAGAAGGAAGAGGGCCAGGACTCCCATCAGATGGGGATCCTTGACTGGTAAACTCAAGAAAAATTTCCTTTGACCTCACCCTAAGAATCACCAAGGAATATAATTTTAACCGGGAATATTTCGTGGGAAGTTAACTTTAATACATTGAAACAAAACTCTTCCTTTTCATATTTTAAGAGTCGAGAAAAGGACAAAAGATGACTCTAGTCACTTTTAGTTTGGACGAGCTCGAAAGGACAAGTGCTCGATGATCTTTTAAATTTTATAGAGTCACGAAAAGATCAAAATGACTACTCAGAAAATCTAAGAAAGAGGGTGCACCAAGCTTCCGTGAACTGGAATATACACCTTGGTGATAAAATGAAAGAGAAACGACCAAGGACTTAACGTACGTGCAAGTAGTCTCCCTGAATGTTGTGTTTGGTGTATCACGGTTACAGGGCGACAAACCCAACTTCCTATGGATAAAGGATTGAAACCTATAGGGGTCCCCCTTTATATACGCGATGGTATAGGGAGCACAAGTCCGTACTAGCATTGTCTAATGCAAGATGCGAGTGACAACTACTAGGTTTTAATGACGCGAGAACATTTCACTAGCCTAGACCTCTAAGTGTGAGCGTTAAGTTTCAATGTTTCCTTAGATTGATTGAATAAATTTTAACGGTTTATCTTGAAATTATGTTTCAATTCCAAGGCCCTACTGTTGTCATCAAAGGACTTCTATATGCAGCTATATGAGAAAAGAAATCTTTAAATTTGATGAATGTTATCTAGTTAAGGGAAGAGTCTCAAACAAAGGTGCAACAAAAAATAATACTGCAAACGAAAATTTTCCCAAACTAGATGACTTTCACTATCCAAAAGTAATCTAAAACATTCAAAGAGACGATTTATGTAATGTAATCTATGCAAAATTATATTTTTGAAAACTATGAAATTGTAATCTATGCACAATTTCCTTTTTCTTTTGAATGAATAAGAATGCACTCAATGCATGTTTCGATGAAATGAGAATCTACTTAATGCATGATTTTAATGAAAGAGAATGCACTCAAAGTGACTTTTAGTTTTCAATCATTAAACAATGTAATCTAAGTTCAATGATAAATTTCAAACATGACTTTTCAATGCAACTTGATCTAATGCATTTTAACGAAAAGGAATCTTTGAGACAAAATGTAAATGAATGAAAAATTTTCTTAATGCAAAAAGGATGCAACAAATATTAAGAATACAATCTCATTTTGAACACTTTGTAACGAAATTCCTGAAAAGGCTACAAGACATATGAGTTCAAGCACAAAGAGGACTTCCAAAGCGTGGGCTCAAAAAAAGGCATTCATTCCATTTTACATCAAGAAATCATATAAAGAAGACTTTTCAGCTGAACAATGAGCAATGTAATCTATGCTCAGAAGTGAACAAGCAGACCAAATGAACTTGGATAGACACTTGAGACTTGATCATTCAATCAACAAAAATGAAAAACGAAATCAACTAGAGATGGCTTACCAAGAAAGGAGACTGACTCAATCTGCAGGGTGATGTCCTACGAAGCATGCAACCATGCAATCAATGCACAATCCTAGAAAAACCTAGGATGTAGGATGCACGTCCCAACATAAAGGAAAAAAAAGAAAAAAAAACCAAAGACCAGGCCAATGAGCCAATCAAACCAAATTGAGTTAAGGGGAGAAAATGTAAATCATGTAGAGAAAAGGATTGGAAGGGCAAGACAAACTCGTGAAATTATAACTGAAAAATATCGCCAATCGGTGCAACTGTTAGACAAATAAAAGTGCCAATTCCTGAAAAAGAAAAAAACAAAGAATTTATCCTAACCAAGAACACACTCACCACTTCAAGAAAAAACTAATAGATTGTAATTGATGAAAAACATAGGAAAAAATAGGGAAATGGTTGTTTTACTAAACTTGTTGAATGACTAAGACATCAAAGAGTGACAAACTCAAAGGAGACTCCCCAGCGGAGTCGCCATTTTTTTGTCCAGGTAAATACCCTCTATGGACAGACGCGATCCCTCTAGCCCTAGGGTGGGTATAGCAACTACAGGAACATACTAACATCTACCTTCCTAGATTGTAAATGAAATTTAGAGCAAGGAAAATGACCTACCTTGTTCTGATGCTATGTTTTCATCTTCTGTCTAAGCTTATTGATCTGTCATTCTTCTGAAGCTCAATACACGTTGCTACCAACGTTCAATTATTTGTATAGACAGTCAAGACACAATGACAAGTATAATCATGACAAACATAAAAAAATTACAACCTATCTAAATGATCAAGGAATGTTATAAATCTCATTATAAATGTAAACGAGAGTGGAAGATAAACATCAGTTGCATTTTATTATGATAAAGACAAGGGGAGTTTACAACTAGGCCTTGATGTTGAGGCTCTCCTTTGGCAGGTCCGTATCCCAGCACATTTGCAACACCCTCATAAACAAAGGTCCAAGATCTTACAATGTTCCTAACACAAAAAAATAATCACACTCTGATCTATTGTCCCGAAGATATAATTGCTTCTTCTCTCTATGATTGTTTCTTCTAACCAGCTAACTCTCTCTAACTCCTACCAAGAATGTAGAAGTGAAAGAGGTCTCCTTATATAACAATCGAGGAGGAGGATATGGGCCCTCTAATAATGGGAAAAGAGATTATCCTTGGAGTAGTTCCTATTTTATGGCAACAAGAAGCCCAAATTGGAATTCCACGGCTATATCCTAAAAACAAACTTCCAGATCCTTGCTTCACGAAGCTTCTAGTCACGGAAGCTTTGCTTCTATTTAAAAAACTTTCCAAAAGACGATCGGCGCGGGTCAAAAATTAATACAGAGCACCGATCAGCACGGGCTTAGTGGAAATCTCTGCTATTGGCATGGGTTAGACACTGAGAGAAAGTGTCGACCTTGAAAATCAGGTTTTTCTAGGGATCTTCCAGAAAAGTTGTAAATGGAGATGATTTGGCAGAAAAAGTGTGGTTCAGTGGTATGCATTCCACCCTTGGAAAGTACACAAGGGTCACTGTATGTGTCCTCTAGGATCAGGGAATAGGGAGTATAGGGACAGTGATACATTGATGTGTAATAGCCTGAAAGGTGAATTAACTAGCTGTAAACATTCATTCAAAACAGATGAATAAACACCATGATAAAAAAAAAATGAAACATTTACTGAGAGACATACTGAAAATTGCTAACATAAGAACCTTTTATGCAAAAATCCATGTACTTATACTTGAAATATTTCATTGAAATCTATCAAAATTGATATACAATGGCCAAGGAGTCCTTAAAGTCCAACCCTTAATCCTTCTTTTACATATTTTTTATAGAAAAATTATACAATCTTCAAATCCATAATTTGTAGAAAATATTAAAGTATACATACATCTAATATTTAATCTAAATATAATTAGATAACTAAAAAAATAGGTTTCTTGTCCTCATCTTTGAACCTGGACATATAGTCCTACAACTGATGAAAGAGAGCATATAGAATTGATTCAGATATTTGGGAGATAAACATGGAAATGCTCAAAATTAGGAATTTTCAGCTAATACTCTGGAGGGGAATCTGAAACAGATGCTCAAAATCAGGTAACAACTGATAAAGTATTTTTTGATAAATATATTTGACATCCATACTGCTCAAAATAGCCCAACTATGGAGGAACAAAATATTCTAGAAATATCACATTAACGCTGACAAAACAGGGTGCTTAAAAAATAGATTTTTAGGCATTTCCATTTAATTTGGCAGCGTTGCTTCAGCTCACTTACTTCAACATTGTTGCTTCCTCAGCTAAAAATTTATATTGCTAGGATCATTTTGATCTACTTTCTTATTTTTCTTGATTTAAAAGTAGTTACCTTTGCACAAACAGTGATCAAAATTATTATTAGTGATCAACAAATAATTTTGTTCAGCAAGCTAATCTTTCTTCAAATCTCTTATATTTTATTTCTTCTAGGAATTTGATAGTGATCTAGGTGGCTCTAGAGAGGCTCACAAATAAAATTCTTTGTATTTTGTCACAAATAGGACCAAATCGAAGATCTCATCACATTGATTTAAATGGTGCATATGACACTCAAATCCAACTCCATTTGTGCAAGTTATTGGTAGCCCACGTTCAAGTCAAAGGGAGTAGTACTTTTGTCACCAGCTAAAATTAGAAGGCTCACTAAATTTGTTGTAACTACTAAATTTAGTAGCCGCTAGCTTGGAGACACTTTGGAACTTATCGATAGCTCGATTTAGTCAATTTTTCAGTTGTTTAATTTATTTGGTGACCCCTAAAATTTCAGTCATCGGTTTGATTGATTGTTATTTAAAAAAAATAAAAATTAATTAGGTCCCAGGCCTGCGGGACCAACCAAACCTCCCAACTGTGGTTGTATTATATATATATATATATATATATATATATATATATATATATTCTAGCAGGTAATGAACCTGCGTTGACTAGGTGGGTCGGACCGCCACTAGCGGCCCCAGATCAATATACCGCCAACAAGAGATAACAACTCACCATGGAATATAGAGCTCCAATACAAAATGAATCGTAATATATGCCAAAACCATGCCAACAAACAGGCTATATGGGGGAGGCCTGCGGGCTTGACCCCAGGACCTCCACCCACCATGTATGGGCACCCGCCAATGGCCCAACAGACCATGTCTATTAACCTCTGCCCAAAAAATTATATAAAAACCAATGTCATTTGTGCAACTGGGGGCATGGAGAATGAGCGAGTGCAAAACCATGACTCAATTCCATGAGGCAGAACCATGATATAAGGAATCTTTAAGGAATATTTATATTCTCTTGGAGGCCAAGATTTGATGATGTCATAAATATTCCAACTTTATACTTAGGTTGATTAGAATTTTTATAGGAGTCTAATGGTGCAGATGATTTTCTAATTTGAGTAGCCAGTTTTCTAGGGGTAGAACATTGAGCAGTGGAACCGCGCAAGTGGAACCTTAATGCAAGAATATGCAAGGAATATTTTAAATTCCTTAAAGGCCCGCATTTCACTGTTTCAGAACATGGTCAACTTTACACTCAAATTTCACTATTTTTCACAAGGAACACGATGGAAAAATCCATTTCTTCATTTAAGAACCTAATTTTTAGGCCATCACAAAAATGAGATGTATACTAATGTATTTGGACACTTTTCTAGTTGTTGTCAGAAACTAGTCATGTTTTAAGTGTTTGTCTCAAAAATTTTAGATGTATGTGATGATGATGAATATTCCTTGGATCTGATAATCAGATTACAAAATACCATTTTATGCCACTTTATCTGAGAAATTTTTCCTTTGTCATGGTTGAGGAGAACATCTTGTGAGTGAGAGTTCTTTTTAGGAGAATTTCTCCTTGGAGAGACATACCACGAGTCTATATAAGGGGTATATACTTGTATTAACAAATATTGCATCATTTACTCATCATATTTTTGTAGATACTCATGAAGCGGCCTCCCCACTGTTCACCAAGAGCCCAAAGATGTAGTCCACACTGGATGAACTCCACTATCAAGTTGTGTGTGTTCTTTGTCTTTATGGTTGCTATTAATTTTTCTCTTCTTTAAAGAATGCACATGTGGTTTTTCATACTCTTTCACATGCAATTATACTAACATCATAAAAATAAAATATCTTGGTTAATTTTGGTAACTGAGAGATCCCGGATAAGATAGTGACCAAATTTCAATAGAAGTACCCCTTGAATTATTGAATTGCATGCTCTCATTGGGCCTCATTATTCATGTGCACGTTCATCCATTTCTACAATTCCATTTGGTAGCATTTATCCATGAAAAACTTTGGAATTTATTGCCCATGAAAGAGTCATAGTCTCTTGACTTTAAATAGGTGTTCTTTTCCAAAGATAAGCATCTTTCCAAGTCAAGAAAATAATATTCCAAACACATTGTAAATATTGAATCATTAAATTTTTATCTCGACGTGATCCGCTAAACTTAAAGAAGTGCATTTGAACCACTTAAAAGAGATGTGACATCATTACCTTAGAAACATTAGGCTAGATTGAAAAAACATTTTCTTAGGAGACAAAATATCTAGACCAACTCTATTTACACTTCATTCTTCACCCACAATGTTTTGTTGATTTCTAAATAATTGAAAACCCATTCTTGGAGCTCATCAAGTATGGGATTCCAGTTAGCTGCATCAACGCTCTTCAATTAGATATAATACCTTGGCAATCTATTTTTAGCACAAAAAATCCATCCAAAAGAGAGATCAAAGCAAAAACAAACATTTCAATGCAATGCAATGCTAGAAATCAAAATAAATATTTGCAGATAGTGAATAGCAAGCTAATATATTGCTAACATATTTTTGCTACATTTGTGTATTGAGGTGCACTTGACAACTCTTAAGAAATCTTAACACTTGAGTATTTTTTTTTAGAGAAAATTTGAGATCATGAATTGTGTTTAAAAAACTAGAATGCTATTTTTTATGACACTAATATGTTTTTGTTGATTTTGTGCTATGGAGAGGTTTCTTCCAGATCCCACACTGTTGCCTCCACTGTAACACCTAACAAGGAAATTGATGTTTGTTAGCCAAATATGTTGATTCAATTTCACAAAATTTTATTAAAAAACATTTTGAAATTTTGAAAAAAACTGTCTATTAGACCCATCCTCCGTAAACGCCTTGCAAGATTACTTGCACGAAATATATTTGAGAGCTTTGACTACCCATAACCTAGGAAGGTTTTGAAGCCTAATTTGTCATTTATTTTCTCTAGGTGAATACCCTCCAGATATGTTCATTTATGAACATCAAATGAAACATTAATTATTCTTCCCTCAATTTCATTCTTTTTAGCAGCGATCTTAAGCTTGTCAAGAAGAAGATTTTAAAAAAATAAGCTACCTAAATAATTGGTTAAAAGTTGAAGCTCTATGGAATCCTATGAAAATTAAAAGGAGCATTCCATTTTTCCTGCATTAATAATGAGAATATTTAAATGGCCAATCCAATGTCACATTTTACATTTGCATCCTTCTCTTGGTACTTTATGAGGAAATTGTTGAACACCTGAATGGATTATGTTATTTTTATCAATAGATGGCGCATCAACAAGCATTAAAAACCTGAATATTTGAATCTTTTCCTCCAACCTAGCTATAAGCACTCCAATTGGTATCTTCATTTATAATTAGTGCTTTTAGTCAACATTTGGCTATTGTGATATATTTGGAGATACAAATGGTGTGAAACTTGATATTTGGAACTCACCATATTAGCTTTACAAAGACCAGCACACTAATTTGGAATTTATATTTGATAATTATCACTTTATCATATTTCCTTAACGTTATCTTGTCTCTATATAAGGGAGTTATCCCAAATTGGATATACTAAAATTTTTTTATTGTGTTTATATACAACGATGGTTGCGATGTTTATTGAGATGTTGTGCAAATATAATGACCCTATTGGATCCATTCCTTGGCTTGGCACTTATGTGTTGAACACTTTGGTATTGGCTTATGGAATTTAGTGTTAAAAATACTTGGAGGTTAGACTATGTTCCCAACAAATTTTTTAATACAAATTAAATGAACTCTGCATATTAGTCCATCAATCTGAGAACATTAAAATTCTTATAAAATAAAATAAAAATACCCAAGCTATAAGTTTTTACAAAAAATTATAATTTTTTTTAAAGGTGATAACATCGGCTCCAATGTGGATGTTTTCCTCCCGGTGAGGTAGCAAAGAACACATAGACCAAGCGCCTAAATCATTCATGATCCCAAACCCCTGAGACTTCCAACATGTTTCAATTCTCAACCAAGCATACTGCAAACTGAAAATTGTACTACAAACTCACTGCTGAAAATCAAACTTTGAACACTAAAAAATGATAACTATTGGAAACCACACTTAAAAACTCATGCTAAAAATGATCATGGTGAAAAAAAATTGTCAAGTATGCTTTATATTCATGATTATTGCACACAATACTACATTAATCTTCTGAGAAATTTTCAGATCAAGTGCTACAAAAATGCCAATGAAACCAATTAAGTAGTTGGCCAAATAATGTTACTCCTTGATTGTGCTTCAACAACATAAAAGCTATACAACATACTGCTCATGGAAACTCATGATAATCACAGTAAAAACATGGTTGAAATTTTAAGCTGATAAAACCTTCCATATAAACAACTACACGATCATAAAAGACATAATTTGCTTGTTGACCCTCAATGTATCCTGTGACTAGATTATCTTGGAATATTTATATGTGCTCTCTATATGATGAAAAATAAAAAATTCCTCATCCTTGATAACTAAGGGAAGTACTACCTTTTCTTGTTTCTGCTGGAAAATATTTTCAAAAGGTTGATTTTGATATTGTGAATCTTGGGATGACATTTGAATCTTTAATATCTTAAGTTGTTTTTCAAGTTTATTTTCATTTTTTTCTATAAAAAAAATATTATCTTTGAAAGAGATTGTGCATGAATCTAAATAAATAGATAAATACCTACATACAAATTCATCCACTTGATCATCATCAAACATGTCCCAATTTTTTTAAAATCTTGAATAGAAATTAGGTCTACCACATACCTTGCCATCTTGATTAATGAGGAAATTGAATCTGTACTTTAGCATTGAGCTCTTTAAACAATGGAGTTGCCATGAATTTTTTGAACTATGGATTTTTTGAAGATGGACACGCCATGTGAATGATGCACAAATTCTTTCATGTGTGTTATTTTTGTTCACCATTAGATTTCATATTTAAAAAATTGTATTTCTTCGAGGTCATTTACTTGTATTCTTCACCTCCCAAGGAAAGACGGCAAAATGTTATTGTTCAAAATTTTACTCAATTGTGCAAAGAAAAATCCATAGGTAACATTGAATCAATATTGGATATCGGAAGCTATCCCTTCCAACCTATAGAGGTCTCTCTCTAAAACTAAATCATTCAATGTCACTACAACAATTGGTTTTTAATGAATATAATGGCGATATCTCTTCGTTCAAAAATATAGTGGTAGGGAAGAGTATGAATCTATTGGGCATGGAGTCATGATAAAATATTTCATTTAGAGGGTTTTTAAGACTGGTTAATGTGAACAAGTACTCTCAAAGGCTAGGTAGCCTACAATTTATCATACATCAAAGTTGTTTTAGTATGATGATGAGAAGAGCATCACATATCATGTAGGTTTTAACCCTGTACAAAAATTATCTGCAAACAAACTCTTAAAACAGAAAATAAAATAATATTGAGAGCATAAAACATAAAATAAATATACACATATTTTCCCTTAGATCCCATAACCGGGACTACCAGCTTGATTTTTCATTTTATTCCTTTCAATGTTACAACACACACACATATATATATATACACATCAAGAAATTCATAAACCCCAATCCATTAACCCTAGATTAGAACATAACCATAGTTCCCTTAACCAGATCTACAAAATACCATGGGAAAAAAACCATCATGCCCAAAATCATGTGAAAACCTATGCAAAAAACCATAGGCAAGTTTGCATATCAATCATAATAAAGAATATAACAATAGATGAGATATATTATAATATTAGTAAACTAATGAGGATATTTGAATGTAATACAAATATAATGAAAGATGAATTCTATATCTATAAACATGCATTCGAAACAAATGAATAAACATCATGATGAACAAAGAAAGGAAACATTCATTGGGACATAGATTCAAAATTGCCAACAAGGGAATATTTGAGGAAACAATTCATGTAAATTTTCTTAAAATATTTCATTAACATCTAGAAAAACTAATTCACAATGGCCAAGGGGTTCTTAAAGTCCAACCCTCAATCCTTATTTTGTGAAAAATCCAAGTCCTAGATCTGGAATCCTACTACAAAAAATTGAATTAACTTCACCTACTTATAAATTACATTAATAATTTATTTGCAATTTATTCTATAATACTAAATCAATTATTGAATCAACCTTCACATAATTAAATTAATATGTGAAACAAGAAACTCAGCAAAATAAAACATCACACAGGACACCATTGTTTTTAGACAAATATCCCCGGAAAGACCCAATGTGGGAAAACTTGTGCAACTGATTTGAGGGTTTTATTATTAAGTAGTAGTTAAATCTAAATACAATATTTGGATACCTTTCTGGCAATCCAGTATAGAGAATATCACTCAGCAGAAGAAAAAACATGAGATTACCTCACTTTGCAAGTCTCGGCTGATCCGGTAGTTGAACTGACGAACCCCTATCACCCTCTGCACCGCCTCTACACAGTAGTTGCATACGAAGGCATGGGGAACTTTGAAGGAATACGTCACCTCCTCTTCTTAATATTTCAGCCATCATAAAACTTTATTTCAGTCATCCCATCTCAGGACTTCAACCTCTTAGATGAAACTCAGACTTTTGCTCAGAATACTGTGTTGCCTCTACGTGTGGCCTTCATGGTCCTGTGTTACTCTCTTTGGGTGTTTCGTCACCCTATTTGGGTTCTAATTTGGTTCCTATGTGTCTTTATCTTCCTCTCTACTGAGTATTATTGGCCTAGGAGAAGATCCTCCGACCAAAACTGTCTCTGCCCCTCAACTACATGAGAATCTCTCAGTCAAATTTTTTACTCTAAGCACTTCTCCTTCAGAAAATTTGATCTCTTGATCTCTCGGTGTTTCTTTCAAAATGGACCTCAAGCATTCTTAATAGTCTTCTCATTGAGACTTCAATGACCTAGATTAGATCTCCAAAAAATGAATAAGATTACATTTTGAATTGATCTTCTTTTTCTAGAACATTCACACCCATATTCTGTTAATTCACTTTAATTATTTTATTTTCCCAAGTTTTGTTGAAAATGCAGCAAGATGATGGAGCTTAGTGAAATGAAGTCGCCTTCACTAAGTGGGCCCGCAGGAAAATTATGGCGCAAAGTCTATTTTTAGACTATGTCTATTTTTAGACATATGGAGCATGGTTCGGGGATTCCAGTTTGAGATTCTTGAAGCATTGGTCATGTTGGTAAAAATAGATGAGACTCTATTTTTTAGGTCAAAGAGGTCGAAGTCTATTTTTAGACTGCCTCTCCTTAAAATAGGGAAGTCAAATATTATTTACCCTTAATAATATTTGGACTATAAACTTCAGTTTAATCTCTTGGAGCACTTCAGTTCGAGCCTTGGAAGTGGCTCATGCATCTGACAGAGGAATTACGCTATTCCCAAGGGTTTGATGGCATCATGCATGGTTTACTTCAGTTAGGACTTCAGTGGCAGAAGTTTGGTGGAGTTAATGGGACAGCTAGTGGAGTTGTGTTCTGTTTATTTTAGTTGAACTAGTTGAGATTAGTTTAACTAGCTAATCAATTAGTTATGAGTGGAGTGAATTAAATATTATTTAATTCATTAATTAGTAACTCATTATTCAGCTCAAGAACACATCAGTTCACTACATTGCATGATCAGCTCAGTGGAGACCAGTGAAAGAGGTAGATGAAAGGGTGGAGTTAGCTATCAGTGGCAACATCAGTTGTGCATGAGATTTGCACCACACTTGGAGGAATTGCCCATGATGATTGCGCTGTCAAGCCAAGGAGATTCGAACCTTGGATCTCTATATATACAGGCCATGATTGCGCAATAGAGGCAAGGCAATTAGTGGTGAGTTTTGAACCAGTAACCTGTTCAAAACTGAGCTAGTTTGTGTGTAACTTCATGAGATAGTACTGAGTACTTGTGAGGAGTATTGTACTGAGTTTGTTACATGATTTCTCTATTATAATATACACAATAGCTGCGGGGTTTTCAGCTATAAGCTTTCCCCATACATACTGTGTTAATGTGTATGATGATTTGATGTGTTATCGCTTGATTTTATTTCCGCATGTTTGATGATCTGAGTGGAAGAGATTATGTGTTGCATATAAATTCGAATTGTATGTGATCGGGATAGTCTCGGTGGATAATTAATCATTATTCAGAAAATTTCTACATGGTATCGGAGCTATTGAAGCAGATATTGATCATCACAGTGATTACAAACTTATTTCGGTAGACAGAGTCTGCATGCGGGCCAGGTAGCCTTCGGATTCATCTTTCTTCGGAAAGTGAAAGGTCTGGTAAACGCCCCTTGCAGTCGATCTCTGTGCTAGAAATAATTTGTTCTCACGATCTAGAGCGGTTGAGCTTTGAGGCGGAATTCGAAATTTTGCAGCAGTTTTGTTTTCTTGGTGCCAGTGTTGAAAATGTCTTTCAACGGTTTGCGACTCGAATATGCTCTTGAAGGCAGTTCGAATTATGTTGCATGGAAGGATTGCATGGAGGCAGTATTAGAAGATAATGGTTTGAAGGAGTTCGTAGATACGGATGTCCAAAAGCCCACTGATGCAGCTGAAGTCAATGCATGGCAAAAGAAGATGACGAAGTGTCGAAGGATCCTGTTGGAGGGCGTCAAGGATCATATTGTATCCAGCCTGCATGGAAAGGCTACTCCATATTTAATGTGGAAAGATTTGACAAATCTATTCCAGAGTAAGAGCGACCAAAGGAAGCTGGTGCTCAAAGATAAGCTCAGGAACATCAAGATGGAGAAGGGCGACAGTATCGCCAAATACCTCACGAAGTTCACTCAGTGCAGAGATGAGCTGGGAAGTGTGGGGGTGACTGTCGAAGACGAGGAAATGGTCGACCTGGCTCTCCTTGGTCTTCCGAAGGCTTGGCACTCATATCAAGATAGTGTCAATGGTCGGGAGAAGCTGCCGGGATGGGACCGCCTTTGGGCGGATCTCATGCAGGAGGAGATAAGGAGGACTACTCGAGATGGATCTTCATCAAAGGGAGTTTATGAAGAAAACTGTGCTTTGGTTGCTAAAGAAAAGAATGGGAAGGGTAAGAAAACCTCTCATTCTGGTGCAAAGGGCAAGAAGCATGATATGGCGAAAGTGAAGTGTTTTCACTGCCATGATCACGGACATTATGCTACCAATTGTCCAAAGAAGAAGAAGAACAAGCAAGCGGGAAGATCTGCAGATGGAGAAGCTTTGGCTTCACAGTTCGAGCTTGACTTTTCACTGATCGCATGCTTGGTTTCAAGTGTGTTGGGATCGGTACGGTTCTTGGACAACGGTGCGTCATTTCATATGACGGGAGATCAGGATTTGTTCTCAGATCTGGAGGACAAAGATTTGGGTGTGCACATCGAGATGGGCGATGATGGTAGATACAGTGCAACTGGTATCAGTACCATATCCTTTCAGAGGGAGTATGGTAAACCCTTTGTATTGAAGGATGTCATGCATGTACCTAGATTGAAGAAGAACCTGATTTCAGTAGCAATGTTGGAGGATAAGGGGTATGATGTGGTCTTCAGCGAAGGAAAAGCCTTCCTGCGCAGTAAGACTACTGGAGAGACCCGGAAGATAGGGGTTCGAACTCAAAACCTTTATCAGTTGCAGGTAGATGACTGCGCAGCTATGGCATGCAAGGCGGGAGAAGTGGTGAGCCGAGATGATGAGGGCGAACTATGGCACAGGAGATTGGGCCATCTTCACCATGGAGCTTTGAAGATTCTGCAGCAGATTTCTACTGGACTTCCTAAGGGCACCCTTGCGCGGTCAGATCAGTGCAAGGGGTGTACTTTAGGGAAGTATGTGAAAGCCACCTTTCACGAGAAGGATAGTCGCGCCACGACGATCCTTGAGAGAGTTCACACAGACGTGTGTGGTCCTTTCTCAGTTGCTTCGACAGCAAAGCACAAGTATTATGTGATCTTTGTTGATGATTTCTCACGAAAGTGCTGGATCTTCTTCATGTCGAAGAAGAGCGATACATTCGCGAAGTTCTGTGAGTTTAAAGCACTGGTCGAGAAGGAGTCGGGGAAGAAGGTGATTGCTCTAAGGAGTGATAACGGTGGTGAATTCATCTCGGCTGAATTCAAGGAGTTCTGCAGCGCAGAAGGGATTCGGAGAGGCTCATCGCACCCCATAACCCACAGCAGAACGGGGTGGCTGAGCGGAAGAACAGAACGATCGTGGGTGCTGCACGGGCGATGTTGCATGATCAGGGCCTACCCCTTCACTTGTGGGCTGAGGCATGCAATACAGCAGTGTATGTGCAGAACCGTTGTCCTCACAAAGTTCTTGGCATGAGTACACCAGAGGAGGCTTATTCTGGCAAGAGGCCTGATATTTCCCATTTGCGGATTTTCGGATCTCCTGTCTACATGCATGTGACGAAGGATGCGAGAAGGAAGTTGGATCCAACTGCTGAAGTTGGAATATTTGTGGGGTACACTGATACACCTCACAACTATCGGGTGTATGTGCCAGACAGTCGCAAGACTGTTGTGCGACGGGATATAAAATTCCAGGAGGAGAAAGCCATGCAGTGTTCGCTTGAGAGGAGCTACACTTGCATGCAGATGAGGAGCTGTTAGTTCCTAAGGAGGAGCTTCCGGATGTGGATCAGCCACAAGAGGAGGTTCAGGAGGTGGAAGAAACCACCCAGGCAGCGCCAACCATCAGAGGGCGCATGCGCACTACAGAAGCTGAGCGACTGGCTCGGGATGCAGAGAAGGTTGTGGGACCACCTAC